>CP139509.1:462853408-463214547 GCA_021014915.2 Artemisia tridentata subsp. tridentata | reverse complement strand
TTTGCCAATGAACCTGGAGTCATGAAGGGCACCATACATTTTCTACGGAAGTATCACTATTTTTGACAGCAAGTCAGCATAGGAGAGATTAATCTCTTGAAAGTTCACATAGATGATAACTTAGCTGATCCATTCACTAAGGCTTTAGCTAAATAAAAGCTTACTGAACTTGCCAATGGCATTGGACTTAGGTTAGCTAGTAGTTTCATGCATGACTGTGTTTAGTATTTGGATAAAGGATATTGTAAACATTTATTATTTTTAATGAAATAAAGTATTGGTTATGTTTATGTTCATTATTTAATATTGTTGTCCTATATTTGCATGTTTGATCCGTGAATAAATTAGTTATTCTGAATCGTCCGTTGTCAGTTAATGATATGGGAATATCATTAAATTAAGACAAATATGAGTTTTGGTATAATATACTTGGAAGTATATTGATGCTTTGACATTTCAAATTCACATTATATTCAATGAATTGAATATAGACTTATCCCAAACTACATGATGTTACTTTATCGATGTTGTTATTAAGTAAATCATGAATACTTATCCTCAGACTTGAGATACCATATAACTGTTATAGATGTAGTGCATTATGTAGAACAATTTAACGCTATACGTAACTGATAGTCATAAGGATTGTTTTCGGAATTGTTACAAAATTCATAGGTTATGCTTGAAGTCAAAATAAAATTTGTTCCTTCAAATTTATTTTGGAGTTTAATACTGCTGGGCCTCTCGTAGGGTTGACAAGATGTTTGCGTGGCCACGCCTAAGATCTCCACTGAATATGTTCAAAAGATTTGGTAATCTTGCTCAATCACAAACAACGAGAAACATAATATTTGAATAAAGAATGACTTTAATCCATATCTTTATTTAACGTAGTATTAGTAACAAAAGGATAATAATAATGATGAATCATTAAAGGTTTTTTCAGGAGACCTACTCGAGTTGTACTAGAGGCATCGGCGTGTTGCTAGACGCCAACCGATGTGATTACACTATTAAAATAAGTCCAAGTAGGAGTTGTTAGTTTCGTGGACATTGTTTTAGTAGTCGTATGTTAGGATCGAACTCGAGACCACGGGAATGCACACTTTACATATGAGAATTTAAGATTAAATAATTAAATATAAAACGTTATATTTAATTATTAAATACACAAAATAACGATTAACGGACGTTAAGTAATTAACGACAATTGACTAACGACCGTTAAAAATAAAAGGGAAGGACTATAGATGAAAACAGAGGTCAAGAGGGTTCTAGAATCCCTTGGGGATTCATAACCGGTCGGCTAGGGGTAGGAGTTTCCTATTCCTTGTCTAACTTGTCCTCCAAGATTTTCATGCTATATATACAAGGCCTAGGGTACATTGTTTTGTAACTTTTGTACATGCACTATACCCAAACTTTTGTTCTCTCTTCTCCTTTTGTGGTGATCGGCCGAATGCCCTCATACATAGGGTTTCAGTTTTGTTTTTTATAAAACAAAACTATTTTGTGTTTTATTGAACTAGCATTCTCTTTATTCGGTATAGTACGTGTGTACAAGAATGTGGTATTAACACACTGTTGTTAGTATCTTGGATTGAATTGTAAAACGGTAAGGGACAATTCGTTAATCCACTTATAAACCCTAATTAGGGTTGATCGTTTAATTGAAAAATTGCTAAAAGGTACGCATATGTTTTATATTCGGTTAATTAATTATGTGTTATTGTTTCTACGCTCCCGCATGTGTTCTTTGATACTTATTATATTTAATTATGATTGTCATGATATTAATATTCCAACATATACATCCTATTGACCTCTGAAACCAAGTATTCAACCATGCGGCTATCAAAATCCTCATCTCTTAAATGGCTGCCACTATCAACAACTATAACTTTAAACCTCCCTTTGTTATTGGGGGATCAAATTTGACTACGATAAAGAACATGGATCTCTCAACCATCAAATTCTCACTTCGTGTTACCTTTGTGTTCCACACTACATAACCATCATATTATGTATTAAAACATACTTTAAAACACAAGTTTTTTGTGAATATATGACACACATAGCTAGTATTAGACCAAAAACCATCTAATTATAGATCTAAAGTATTATCACTTACTTTTATAGTTTTATATATCAGTTGATAATGAAGAACATGTAGTAAGATGATAAATACAAGTAAAGACACAAATAATGAAAAAGCTTTATTTCATTAAAAGGCCTTTCAAAGACACATTCAAGGAAGATACTCGACATCTTATAAGTTAACTTCATTTGACATTTAGATTAGATTTATAGAAAAAGCAATCACAAGTCCTTCCATCCCTGCCTGAACACCCAGTCTTGAGGAAACGGATTGTTATATTTACTTACATAGAATCCATCCGGATGTACCCTCCAATGACAATGTTGTGTGCTAAATGGGCGTCCATTGTAACAATATTTCCACACAGCCAATTTAAAAAGATCAACAGTTGCGTTTTTCTTTTCTGCCAACCAAAAATCCCCTTTAACATGTGTGTTAAGAGCTATTCCAAATTTCCAATCAAACTCTTCATTCATACCAAGTGTGTGATTTCCCCAATCTTTTGTATCTCCATAGAGATGGAACATAATACCTTCTGTAATATAACTGGTCTTGATAAAGATCCTAACTTTAGTAAATTTATTTGGTCTTTCAGCAAAACCGCATGACAAGGCTGTGAGAATAAAAAGAGCACACATTATCAAATTCATGTTTGATTTGTATGAAGTGTTTTTCGGCATTTTATGTGTACGTCTTATGTCTCAGATATATATAGACGTGGAAGACATATAAAAAATATTCATGTAATAAAGTATAGTTTTCTATTAATAAAATATCATAAATGCTTTATATTAACAAAATGTCATAAATGCTTGTAATAAAGACACTATTATGTATAACTTAATATATTCTAAAGTTTTCTATTAATAAAATGTCATAAATGTTTTATGGTAGTTTAATATTATACTAGACAAGTACTCGCGAATAGCGACGGTACTTTATAGCGACAAATAATTATAGTTGGGATTTTTTGGTTAAGTGTTTCGGGTAACGTTTATGCATACAACGTAAAATAATAAAATTTAATTTAATTCTTTTAAACATACAATAATTCAACTAAAAATGAAACATGACAACAATTAATTAAAACATTTATTGTCTTTTACAAAAAAAGATTTCTAGGTTTTTTACAAATAATGCGCTATATATATAGTTGAAATAATAAATATATATAGTATGTATTAAATGTGATAGATAAACTTTTTAATGATATTTATAAGGCATCACATTCATAAACAAATCACACTATTTCATATGAAAAAGTAATAATAATAAAGTATAGTTTTCTATTAATAAAATAGCGTAAATGCTTTATATTAATTAAATGTCATAAATGATTTTAATAAAGACAGTATACGAGCATAAAGTATGTAACTTAATATTTTCTAAACTTTTCTTTTAATAAAATGTTATAAATGTTTTATAGTTGTTTAATATAATACTAGGCGAGTATCCGTGCATATCGAGCGGACTTTATAACGACAAATCATTATAGTTGAGATATTTTGGTTAAGTGTTTCAAGTAACTGTTGGGAATTAAAGCTTCTTGATGCTGTTGATGATACTACTGCTTATATGGTTAATACTGCTCTTGGTATTCAAAGGTAAATGCTCTAAGTGTTTAATGCCACTAATACAAATATTAAGATTGTTGGTGTATTTTACTACTGCTGGTAAAGCTGAAGAACTTCAAGGAAATACACTATGTAGTTAGTGTTGCTGTAACAAAAGTTAATGCTACTAGTTCAAGATTACTACTGCTGAAGGATTAATGCTGATAGAACAAGAGTTAAGACTGTTAGGCTATATTGTGTCATAGTTAATGCTGTTAATGAGATATACATTGTATAGTCGGTTAGATAAATATAGAAAAGATATAGAAAAGATTTTATCTTGTATAGAAAGTTAATGTAAGTCGACTAGGACTCCTTAGTCTATAAAAGGAAGTCCTAGGGCATTCAGGAAAAAAACGTGTTATTAGAAACTCGATTAGCTTTAAGGATGTAAAGCCTAATACTATTTAGTATTCGTATTATTAATAATATTGAAGTTGTTTGTTTGATTGTTAAATTGTTCTTGTGTTAACTGTTACATCAAAAGAATTCTTCTTAATACTAGAGTTTAGATTCCGCATAAACTTTAGTAAATTCAACACATTTTCTATTCTAGTTGTGTTAGTTTATCTAGCATAACATAACCTTTACAAGCTAAGGGAATTCGATCAAGTAAATAACTGGGATCAACAAGTGGTATCAGAGCTTATGATCTAAAAGCTGTGATCAAGAAGAACCTGTTTTAATACAAGATCTTATTTGAAGACATGGATTCTGAGTCTACACACATGGTTACTGCATCTAAGGTACCAACGCTCAAGCCAGATGAGCATGAGATCTAGAGAATGAGAATTGAGCAGTATATTCAGATTATTGACTATTCTCTATGGGAGGTCATAGAGCAAGGTAATACCTTGCAAAAAACATCAACATCTGATGCTGGTGTTGTGACTACTTTGCCTATCAAAATTGCTGAAGGTAAGGCACAAAGAAGATTGGAGGTAAAGGCAAGAAGTACTCTCATGATGGGCATTCCTAATGAACATCAGTTGACTTTTAATCCTATCAAGGATGCTAAGTCATTGTTGGAAGCCATTGAGAAGAGATTTGGAGGGAATGCTGCTACTAAGAAGACTACGAAGAACCTCTTGAAGCAACAGTATGAGAACTTTTCTGCTCCAAGCACTGAGATGCTTGATCAGACCTCTGACAGGCTTCAAAAGCTTGCTATTTAATTGGAGCTTTTATGTGAAACACTGTCCCAAGAAGATATCAATTAGAAGTTCCTAAGAAGTTTGTCACTAGGGTGGAACACACAGGTTGTTGTGTAGAGAAACAAACCTGATTTAGACACAATGAGCATGGATGATCTTTACAACAATCTCAAAGTTTATGAACCAGAAGTCAAAGTGAATAACTCAAGTACAAATTTACAAAACATGGCTTTTGTGTCCTCCTCAAACAACTCTAGCAGTACCAATGAAGCTGTTACTACTGCTCATGGAGTTACTACTGCTAGCACTCAAGTTACTGCTGCTACGTCAACAAATGTTGACAACTTGAGTGATGCTGTAATTTATGCTTTCCTGGCTAGTCAACCCAATAGTCCTCAACTGATGAATGATGATTTGGAACAAATCCATCCAGATGATGTGGAAGAAATGGATTTGAAGTGGCAGATGGTTATGTTGACAATGAGAGCTAGGAGATTCTTGAAGAAAATTGGGAGGAAGCTGACAGTCAATGAGAATAATAACATTGGCTTTGACAAGTCTAAGGTGGAATTCTATAACTGCCATAGAAGGGGACACTTTGCTAAAGAATGTAGGGCACAAAGGATCCAAGACTACAAGAATGGAGAAAGCTCAAGGAGAACTGTGCCTGTGGAAATCATAAAATCCACAGCTTTGGTGTCTTGTGATGGTCTAGGTGGCTATGATTGGAGTGATCAAGCTGAAGAAGGACCCAACTATGCACTTATGGAGTGATCAAGCTGACAAGTCTAAGTTATGACTCTGAGGTATTTAATGATTCTGGTTGTTCTTATAAATCTTGTTTAGATACTATTGAGTCACTTAAAGCTCAGAATAATAAACTAGTAGAAGATTTACAGAAATATGAGTTGCATATTCTAGGCTATAACGTAAGTTTAGAGTCTGTAGAACAAAGACTTGAATTTTATAAGAAGAATGAAGCTGAGTATGTAGAAAAATGTTTTAGAAGGTGAACCTTTTGTAAAAAAATCACTTGTTACAGAGCTTAGAAAATGGCTTGAAAAAACTCAAAAAGAAAAAGATGTAGTTCAACAGGAAAAAGAAAGCATTCAGTTTAGAGTGAATAGGCTTGAACATGTATTTGAAAGTGTGAACATGATAATAGAGAGTCAAATTATAAAGAATGGTAGTGGTTTAGGCTATAATGAGGTTCCCCCTCCTGTTACAGGAAAGTTTGTGCCTCCTACACCTGAATTATCTTGTTTAAATGAGTTAGTTACTAAGCCTGTAATTGAGAAAGAGGAAAAGCCTAAGATTGATAGGAAGTATACTGATGCACCAATTATTGAAGATTGGGTGTCAGATGATGAGGTCAGGTTGTGTCTACATCTAAGGTTGCAAGTAAAATAGTTAGACCTAGTGTTGAAAAGATAAATTATGTTAAACCTAATTCACATGGTCAAAATACTCTGAACACTGTCAATCAAGTTGAGCAACCTAGGGAGAACACTAACAGGCCTAGAGGAAACCAAAGGAATTGGAATGGTATGATGTCTCAAAGATTAGGAAGTAATTTTGAGATGTTTAATAAAGCTTGTTATCTATGGGTTAGTTTTGAACACTGCAGTTGATTGTCATTACTATCAAAAACCTATGTGGAACTATGCTTAGAGGGCGAATCACCAAAGCTTTTCTAACAATACTCACCCCAATGCTAAAAGGAATATGGTTCCAAGGGCAGTGTTAATTCAGTCTGGCATGGTATCTCTTAATAATGCTAAACAAAGTTTTTCAAAAACAGCAGTATCAGTTAAAACTGCTAGACCAGTTAATACTGCTCAACAAAAAAAAAAAAAAAAAAAAAAAAAAAAGTGAATGGTGCCAAATCAATGGCACATCTTTCAAAAACAACACATTCATCTGTAAAAAGGCCCATTTAAAAGGCAACAGCAATTTATACTGCTAAGCCAAAAATAGTAGTTAATACTGCTAGGCTAAAAATAGTAATTAATACTGTCAAGGGAAATCATTTTTATGTTGTTAAGGCCTCAACTTGTTGGGTTTGAAGACCAAAGATTAAAGTTTTAAACCATGTTTCCAAACAAAACAGTGCATCAATAGTGTTAAAGAAATTTGATTATGTTGATGCACAAGGAAGATCCAAGTTAGTAATGGCTTGGGTCCCCAAGAGAAACTGATTTTCTTACTTTATGTATAGGGAAATCCACATGTGAAATTACAAGATCAAGGAGTCATTGATAGTGGATGCTCAAGGCACATGACAGGAAACATTTCCTATCTTGCTGATGATGAAGAAATTGATGGAGGATATGTTTCTTTTGGGAGCAATCCCAAAGGAGGAAAAATCGCAGGCATAGGTACAATCAAAACTGGTAAACTAGATTTTGAGAATGTGTATTTATCAAAGAGTTAAAATTCAATCTCTCTAGTGTCTCACAAATGTGTGACAAAAAGAACAGTGTTCCTTTTAATGACACTGAATGTATTGTCTTGTCTCCTGACTTTAAGTTAATTGATGAAAGTCAAGACTTGCTTAAAGTTCCTAGAAGAGATAATATATACAGTGTTGATTTAGAGAACATGGTTCCCAAAGGAGGTTTAACTTGTCTCTTTGCAAAGGCCACATCTGGTGAATCTAATCTTTGGCATAGAAGGCTAGGTTAATTAAACTTTAAAAGGATGAACAAATTGGTTAAGGGAAATCTTGTAAGAGGTTTGCCTTCAAAACTTTTTGAAAATGATCAAAATTGTGTTGCTTGTCAGAAGGGAAAGCAACAAAGAGCCTCTTGTAAGTCCAAAACTATGAACTATAACAACTTACCTTTACATATGTTGCATATGGATTTGTTTGGACCAAAATTTGTAAAAATTTTAATTAAAAAGATGTATTGTCTAGTTGTCACAGATGATTATAGTAGGTTTACTTGGATTTTGTTTTTAGCAACTAAGGATGAAACTAGTGGAATCCTTAAGTCTTTTATAACAAGGGTAGAAAATCTAGTAAATCACAAGGTTAAAGTGATAAGATGTGACAATGGAACTGAGTTCAAAAACAGGGATATCAATCAGTTTTGTAAGATGAAGGGTATTATGAGACAGTATAGTGTAGCTAGAACTCCTCAACAAAATGTTGTTGCAGAGAGGAGAAATAGGACACTAATTGAGGCTGCTAGAACAATGTTAGCTGATTCTAAGTTACCAACTACATTTTGGGCTGAAACAGTTAGTACTGCTTGCTATGTACAAAATAGAGTGTTAGTAGTTAAGCCTCATAAGAAGACCCCTTGTGAACTTTTTCATGGTAGAACACCTACTCTAAGCTTTATGAAACCATTTGGGTGTTCTGTTACAATTTGATGAGTGGCCTTTTACTCATCATTTTAGACCCGAAAAACCCCACAAAAAACGACCAAAAACACCCAAATGGACCATATATTATATCAAATATCCTTGGATTGTGTTTTAGTTGTTGCAGGTACAAAAAGGATTGAAAACGGGGCAAATATGGACAAAACCGTGCATATTTTGGAAAAGAGCCGGAAATCGAAGACGAAACAGACATCATTTTAATTCGAGCGCGGAAAATCCCAAAATAGCCTTGGATTATTTCTCTCTTGGCAAAAGTGACCCTTGGTGTGATTTGGTATTCTTGGCAGTTTTGGTCCTTGAAGATTACTGAAGTTACAAAATTAGTCCTTGTGTTATAACCTTAATTATCCCAACTCTAAAATCCAACACATCCTAAAACTTTAACAACCGGATCTAACAATCCAAAATACACAACCTTAAACACCTTAACAACCCACTACCGGCCCAACAATAAATATTATCCATCCCACTTAAACCACCCCATTACCCAACCCATTCAACAAACCCGACCGACCCACTCGATATTAGCTAAAAGCGGATGAGATAAAGAGGTCAAACCCCTCTTTGTTGGTCAAATTCCCAATCAACACAATAAACACAACCCTAATTCACCACCACTTCTTCTTCAACCCCTAAATTACCGCCGCTAATCACCCCCATCCCACCTCACACAACCAGCCAAAACAATCACATGACCTTGTCTTGGTCCCCCCCACTCCACCTCAGCGATCCGTGGAGCAAAAAGAAAGATCAACGTTCGAGATTTAGCGAAGTGGTCACCAAGAAATGATCCAATGGTCTACAAAGTAACACAAACGCACGAGAAGGGACACTCTCACACAACAAACACAAAGAGAACTAGGGTTTCCGGATGTTTTTAGTATAAATAGATAAAGGTGTAGCCGAGAGTTTTTTTTTCCTCTAGGTTTATTTTAGCGTTTTTTTTAAGGTAATTTGTATTTTATTTTTAAGTTGTAATTTACTTTTATTTTAATTTAATTTAAGTCGAGTTTTTTTTGTGTTTTAATTGCTGCTTATATTTACTTCGCTGCTTTTTAATTTATGCGTATTTTGTGTTCTAAGTTTATCATTTTAAGTTATGTTCTGGATTATTACTTTAGTTTAAGATTTGCATGAAGTTTGGATGAATTGTGGTTTTAGTTTGGATAAATTGTAGTTTTGTGTAATGGATTTTAGTTCGTATGTGTATGATTTAGCTTGTGGATGATTCGAACTCTCGACTGATTCTTGTTTTGTGTGTTTAAGTTTGCTAAAGATTGGTTAAAGTTTGTTAAAGTTGCATCTGCTCTTGTTTTTTTTTATTTTGGATTTGGTAGTCAAATTTTGATCGTTGTGGCTTATTCTTCTATAAGCAGATTCTTGTTTGAGTTTGTGTTAGCTTAAAACTTAGTTGTTTGTGTTTATTGTTTATCGTCTGTGTTTGTGTTTGTGTTAGCTTCAAAATCAGTTGTTTGTGTTTAAGTCTGTTTTAGTTGTGTTCAAAAAAGTTTAGCCAAATATTGTTGTGAGTGGGATTCGAACCCAGGATCTCAAGTATAGGGTGTTTTTGCTTAAACAGATAAGCTATAGCTTATCTGTTTTATAGTTAAAGTATCAAAGTTGCTAGTTGGATTCTTTTAAAAAAAAAAAAAAAAAAAGTTCAAGAAAAAAAATATATATATATATTTGCAAAAACAGTTTGTTAAGTTTAAAAAGTTTTCTTTTAGTATTGTTTGTTTAAAGTAAAAAAAAAAAAAAAAAAATTTATTAGTTTTTAAATTAGTTTAAATATTTTTAATCCTTTATTTTCTTAAAATTAGTTTTTAAATTATAAAAAATTATTTAAAAGTCAAAAAATATTTTTCTTTTTTTTTTTTTAAAAAATTTTCTTTTGCCATTTAGAGTTTATAAAAATTATTTTGATATACATAGGATTAGTTTTTCAAATATTTTACGTTTTTACTCGTTCGTAGTTTATCGTTTACGTTATTTACTTTTCGTTTTAATAGATTTGAGTAACAAAACAAAATCTCGTCTTTTCAAGCATTTTAATACCGAACCGAAAACGATATTCTCAATTTCACGCCTCGCAGGGAGAACGACCCGGGTACACGCTTATCCGGTTATTACAATTGGTTGTTTTTGAGTTAACGGTTTCAAGTTGACTTTTCTTCGTGAGAAGTTTGACTTGTGATCCGTTTGACCCGAATTTAACCGACTATCAAATTTGGCGCCGCTGCCGGGGAGGTGTGTTGCGACAATATCGTCACGGTTTGACGATTAGTGACTTGAAGAACCTTCCTCGTGAAGTTTCGTAAATATCTTGTAAATATATTCTATCCAAAAAACCAAAAAAATTAAAAAATCCAAAAAACCCAAAAATATTCTTCTTAACCTTAATGTTCTTGGTGCATGCGCACACGTTCTTCTTCGTCATCGAGTCCCTTACTTGAACTCGTCGCAATTCCACGAAGACGTAATCGTAGACGTGCTGCCTCATTAGTCGAACCCGAGATTCGTACTAATCCCGATCCTCCCATTACCGAAATGGCCGAGGATCAACGTACCATGCAAGAGTTACTCCAATGTCCCACCGTGGGATACGGAGATGCTATTGTTATACCCCCGATTCAAAACACAAACTTTAAACTCGAAACCGGTTTAATACAACTTGTCACGGGAAATCAATTTCACGGTTTTGAGAGGGAGGATCCCCACTCACACATCCGATGGTTTAACCAATTGACATCCATACACCATCATAAGGATGTCCCTCATGACTCTATCAAATTAAGGTTATTCCCATTTTCCCTTGGGGGGGCAGCCCGGATTTGGCTTGAAAAAGAACCCCCTCAATCGATCAATACTTGGGAAGATCTCGTCAAGAAATTCGTGAATTATTTCTTTCCTCCATCCAAAATGACTAATGCCAGGAATGAAATCACAAATTTCAAGCAACGATTTGATGAAAATTTTGGTGAGGCATGGGAACGATTTAAGGATCTCCTACGGAAATGCCCACACCACGGTTTCTCGGAATTACATCAAATCGATACGTTCTACAATGCCTTAACTCAATCAGATCAGGATTCACTCAACGCAGCCGCCGGTGGAAATATTTTGAGTCGAATGCCGAAAGATATCTTAACGATTATCGAAAACAAATCCAAAGTTCCCACTTCTCGAAACAAGCCGGTTGTTTCGAAAGTGAATTCTTCCACCCCTTCTTCTTCATCGGCCCATCCATCGGAGATGGCCGAGCTTGCCGATGCTATCCGGATGATGATGAAAGAGTTTAAGCTCCAGAATCAGAAACCGGAGTCCGTCAAAGCAGTTACGGAAACTTGTGTTATATGTGGTGGTCCCCATCCTTACTATAATTGTGCGGCTACCGATAGCCAAGTTTGCAATGCTACCGTAGCAGCTGCAAACTACAATCAAAATGAAGGATTTCGTCCTCAAAATGTTAGCAACCAAATGGGACCACCCGGTTTTCCACCCGTTCAAAACAACCAAAACCGTTTTCCTCAAACCAATCAAGGTTATCAAAATTACAACCAAAATCGGGGAAACAATTATCAAGCTCAACCGCAACAAGTCTATCAATATCCTCCTACTCAAGTTCAACCTTCTCCGGAACTCGCGAGCTATATGAAAACAAACGATGTTGCCATACGCGCTATGCAAAACCAAATCAATAACATGAAAGTTGAGCTTAAGAAAGAAATTGATACGACGATGTCTCGACAAACAAATGAGCTTAAGCAAATGATGAATGGTTTTCTACAAATGAATCAACCCTCAACCTCGGGAACATCTTCTCTTCCTAGCAACACAATTGCTAACCCGAGGGGTGATATAAAGGCAATCACCACCAGAAGTGGTGTTTCATATGATGGACCCACGGTTCCAACTACTACTTCTTCTTCTTCTACAAAAGTAGTTGACCGTGAGACCGAGGTGACAAAGGACAAGGTGCATTCCACAAGCTCACGAAGTACCGCACACGTCCAACCTCCGGTAGTCCCAACCCCAATTCCGGAACCCGATGTTCCGAAGTCTCAACCTAAACCTTCTATCCCATACCCATCTAGACTTAATGACCAAAAGCTCCGCGAAAAAGCTAGTATTCAAATGGAAAAATTCTTCCAAATCTTTCAAGAATTGCATTTCGATATAAGCTTCGCGGATGCTTTACTTCTGATGCCTAAGTTTGTTTCCACCATGAAGAGTTTATTGAGCAACAAGGAAAAATTAATTGAATTAGCAAAAACTCCGTTAAATGAACACTGCTCAGCGGTTCTCCTAAAAAAGCTCCCGGAAAAGCTTGGAGATCCCGGAAAATTCCTCATTCCATGTGAATTTCCGGGGATGGTTGAATGCTACGCCTTGGCCGATCTTGGTGCAAGCATCAACCTAATGCCGCTCTCTGTTTGGAAAAAACTTTCTCTGCCCGAATATACCCCCACTTGCATGACCCTCGAGCTTGCGGACCGGACCATAACCCGTCCACTTGGAATAGCCGAGGATGTCTTTGTCAAGGTTGGGAAATTCCATTTTCCCGCCGATTTTGTGGTGGTTGATTTTGATGCTGACCCCCGGGTTCCTCTAATTCTCGGAAGATCATTTTTGAGGACCGGGCGGGCTTTGATTGATGTGTATGGAGAAGAAATAACTTTAAGAGTTGATGATGAAAAAGTCACGTTTCAAATCAATCAGAACTCTAAACCGCTAACCACCAAAAGCAACGTTGGTGTGGTTAATCAAAAATCTGATCCAGTAATTGCTTCCAAAAGAAGTGATTCGATTCTCTCAAGATTTGCGGTTAAGAGTATGTCTGAAAAACGTGCTGAGCTAAAAGCTATGAAAATTACACCCGGTTCAAGCAAATGGTTTGCAAGTTGTTCCGCGGATGTTAAGAGTATTCTTGATGATGATGAATCAGATTCGGAGATCACAACGGAAGTGGTGGAAATTGCTAGCTCTAAGAGCACACCACTTGTCCCACCTCCGGAATCGATTTATAGAATTGAGATTGTTGAACCAAACCTTTCCGACTCTTCCCATCCTTCTCCTCCGATTGAGGAAAGTGATCTCTCGAGGGAAGAGCTCGATGTGTTCTTTGATGATGCTCCAATTTCGCCGGAAATTGTTGAGACCGATAGTGATCCCGGGGAAGATGTCTCGTTATTACAAATGAAATTTGATGAACCATTATTTTTCCTTCCCCCGGAAGATGTTAAAGAAGAAAAGCTTCCTAAATCCGTTCAAGTTGTTGTTTCAAAATCAGAAGAGCAAAGTAGTGGCAGTACCACTTCTAGTATTGATTCTCTTCTTGAGGAGTTCGCCGATGAACTCGCTCACATCGATCCAATCCCACCGGGGGATGAGGACGATGACTTTGATTTTGAATCTGATCTTAAAGAATTGGAATTTTTGCTGAACCGTGATCCGTCTAGATGTGATTCTTATCCCGAGGAGTTCGCCGATGAACTCGCTCACGACGATCCACTTCCATCAGATGATGATGATCTTTTCGACTTTCATGCTGATCTTAAAGAAGTCGAAAAACTTTTATACCATTCTCCATCATCTGATTCTTACACCGAGCTTAATGATTTACAAGATGATGATGACCTCTTCGATTTTGGGGCCGATCAAACCGAATGGAGAAATCTTTTATATGGGAAACCTAGTGATGAAAAAGGCCCTAAAATGGAAACCATAATTGAGGATGCTACAATTGTTTCTAATGACTTATCTCCTCATTCTCTCGAGGATGATTTCCTTTTCTTCATTGAGTCTCCCATCGAGTACCCTGCTGAGTTTTCTTGTGAAGACAAAGTGTTTAATCCAGGCATACTCGATGATGGTAAAATTCATCCTTTGATGAAATTGACTCTTGATAAGAATTTAAAGTTTCCCGCCTCATCTAAGGAACTTTTAATTCTGGAGAAAAATGATTCACCTCTACTTCTTTCCCCTCTACTTCTTTCTGGTCAAAAACTCCCGTTCTGCATGGAGTTGTCTCTGATTGAAACTTTACTATCATTTCCAGCCGGAAATGAAGACAAAGTTTTCGACCCCGGCATCACCGCTTTTATCTTCTAGAGCCGTGGGTATCTCATCGGAGTGGAACTTTCATATGCTTCAATGTTTATCCAAACATCTTGAATGAAAGTCCGATGGAGATTGTTTCTTCCACTTGCTTCCCCATGGACAATTAAATTCGGGGTCGAGTCAAGCTAGTGACTCGGTTAACAAAAACATTAGCACCACATGGGTAAACACCCATGTTTCTATCTTCTTTCTATTTTCTAACACTAAGTGTGGGGGAGTTCCTCTACTTGTGCTTTGTGGTTGTGTGTTTGCCTTTGTTTTCAGGATTCCCGTAGATTGTGATGATTGACGCGCCTGTTTTCAATCCAGCCGCCCAATATCCTATCTTTGTGTTTATGCTTATCCAGGGATATCTTAAAAATCCTTTTTGTGAAAACCAAGATTTCTTTTCCATACTTAGATTGTAGTGTTTCCTTTTTACGTTCTATAGTGTCGGCTCAGGCCGGTACTTTGAATATTGAGGGCAATATTCATTTCTAAGTGTGGGGGAGGGATTCTTGCGAGTTTTGACCAAAATTTTAAAATTTTTCACAAATTGTACCTTCTAGTCCCCTAGCACCCCCGTTTTGACCAAAAATTTTAAAATTTTTATCGTATTTTTAGTTTAAAAGAAGTGCTATGCACAATAAAAATAATTTGCTATACATTAATACTTCGGTATTAATGGAAGTTTAGATTTGATTAGGCTAGAACAAGGGGAATCCCGACTCTGCTAGAGTGTTGATCTAGCTGCTACCCTTAACGTTTAGGCTAAGTTTTTGCGAATTGTGCAAATGAAAATGCTAAGCGTGGAGTAGTTGGTTCTCTTTAGAGCTTATATAAGTAATCTATGGCTTTTCCTCCCAGGAGCTCCTAAAATGACTAAAATTAGTGCTATTTTCAAACTTTTGAACGCAAAAGCCGTTTTTGTTAAGCAAATAAATTTTTATACAATCTTGATTTAGAATACTAGTTCAAAGTTTTATTTAAATTTTGGAACAAGCATACTTTCTTACAAACCCAATAAGAATGCAAAATGAAAGTGAGCAATTGCTTGAAAGTTGCAAAAGTTAAAGTTTAAGTATTAATAAATAAGTGCTCTAAGCTACGGATTCGAGATCGGGCCTTGGATCCTTAATTCCAAAAAGGCGTTTAGGTCTTGGCTACCCTCTTGCACCGGCCCTTGGACCCTTAATTCTGAAAGGCGTTAAGGTCTTGGAACTCTCCGTTGTAACGGCCCTTGGATCCTTTATTCCGAAAGGCGTTAAGGTCTTGGAACTAAACCGTGAAGGTCCGTCGTTTAGAGTACACAAGTAAAAAGTTAGTGAAAAAAAAAAAAAAAAAAAAAAAAAAAAAAAAAAGGTGATGAAAAATGAAAAAAAAAAAAAAAAAAAATGTTTATGTTTGTTGTTTATGAATAAGTGTGAGAAACTTGCTTCTTCTTAAATTTAAATCGAAAGTTGAACTAGTATTCGTCAAAATTGTCTAAAAGTTGGACGGTGATTTAGAAATTGTTGACTTCAAAGATCCCGTGAGCTCCGATACTATTCTCGAGGGTGTAAAAACCTAGCCTCCTAAGTTTACTAAGGATAAGCTGAGAAGAAAGTCGCTACATGGAGTGATCTCACCTTTGAATCTCTAATTTCTAAATCATTGTCGGTTTTTAACCCTAATAAATGTCGATTTTTACGATCAAAACTTTGAAAACTAGCACACACACCTAACTTATGAAAAATTGTGGGAGTGAAAAGTTAAGCCTCGGCTTACATAGGTTGCTAATATAAGTAGCGTTAGCATTTTACAAAAACATTTGCACAAGGGTTTTTAGACTTAGTTGGGGAGTATAAAAAGAGGATGACGATTACAATTCCCCGGAGTCACCCATTTTGTGTGATTCCCGTTCCATGATGCCATTTTTGATAATCAAGCATGATATTTACGTTTGTTCTCGTTTTAGTTACTTGCATTTTATAAAGTCAAAACGGGGTGGTATTTCTGGTAACCTTGATATTTTTGATCCTTTCATTACTTTATATGATCGGATTGCTAGGGACTAGCAATTGCTTAGTGTGGGGGATTGATGAGTGGCCTTTTACTCATCATTTTAGACCCGAAAAACCCCACAAAAAATGACCAAAAACACCCAAATGGACCATATATTATATCAAATATCCTTGGATTGTGTTTTAGTTGTTGCAGGTACAAAAAGGATTGAAAACGGGGCAAATATGGACAAAACCGTGCATATTTTGGAAAAGAGCCGGAAACCGAAGACGAAACAGACATCATTTTAATTCGAGCGCGGAAAATCCCAAAATAGCCTTGGATTATTTCTCTCTTGGCAAAAGTGACCCTTGGTGTGATTTGGTATTCTTGGCAGTTTTGGTCCTTGAAGATTACTGAAGTTACAAAATTAGTCCTTGTGTTATAACCTTAATTATCCCAACTCTAAAATCCAACACATCCTAAAACTTTAACAACCGGATCTAACAATCCAAAATACACAACCTTAAACACCTTAACAACCCACTACCGGCCCAACAATAAATATTATCCATCCCACTTAAACCACCCCATTACCCAACCCATTCAACAAACCCGACCGACCCACTCGATATTAGCTAAAAGCGGATGAGATAAAGAGGTCAAACCCCTCTTTGTTGGTCAAATTCCCAATCAACACAATAAACACAACCCTAATTCACCACCACTTCTTCTTCAACCCCTAAATTACCGCCGCTAATCACCCCCATCCCACCTCACACAACCAGCCAAAACAATCACATGACCTTGTCTTGGTCCCCCCCACTCCACCTCAGCGATCCGTGGAGCAAAAAGAAAGATCAACGTTCGAGATTTAGCGAAGTGGTCACCAAGAAATGATCCAATGGTCTACAAAGTAACACAAACGCACGAGAAGGGACACTCTCACACAACAAACACAAAGAGAACTAGGGTTTCCGGATGTTTTTAGTATAAATAGATAAAGGTGTAGCCGAGAGTTTTTTTTTCCTCTAGGTTTATTTTAGCGTTTTTTTTAAGGTAATTTGTATTTTATTTTTAAGTTGTAATTTACTTTTATTTTAATTTAATTTAAGTCGAGTTTTTTTTGTGTTTTAATTGCTGCTTATATTTACTTCGCTGCTTTTTAATTTATGCGTATTTTGTGTTCTAAGTTTATCATTTTAAGTTATGTTCTGGATTATTACTTTAGTTTAAGATTTGCATGAAGTTTGGATGAATTGTGGTTTTAGTTTGGATAAATTGTAGTTTTGTGTAATGGATTTTAGTTCGTATGTGTATGATTTAGCTTGTGGATGATTCGAACTCTCGACTGATTCTTGTTTTGTGTGTTTAAGTTTGCTAAAGATTGGTTAAAGTTTGTTAAAGTTGCATCTGCTCTTGTTTTTTTTTATTTTGGATTTGGTAGTCAAATTTTGATCGTTGTGGCTTATTCTTCTATAAGCAGATTCTTGTTTGAGTTTGTGTTAGCTTAAAACTTAGTTGTTTGTGTTTATTGTTTATCGTCTGTGTTTGTGTTTGTGTTAGCTTCAAAATCAGTTGTTTGTGTTTAAGTCTGTTTTAGTTGTGTTCAAAAAAGTTTAGCCAAATATTGTTGTGAGTGGGATTCGAACCCAGGATCTCAAGTATAGGGTGTTTTTGCTTAAACAGATAAGCTATAGCTTATCTGTTTTATAGTTAAAGTATCAAAGTTGCTAGTTGGATTCTTTTAAAAAAAAAAAAAAAAGAAAAAGTTCAAGAAAAAAAATATATATATATATTTGCAAAAACAGTTTGTTAAGTTTAAAAAGTTTTCTTTTAGTATTGTTTGTTTAAAGTAAAAAAAAAAAAAAAAAAATTTATTAGTTTTTAAATTAGTTTAAATATTTTTAATCCTTTATTTTCTTAAAATTAGTTTTTAAATTATAAAAAATTATTTAAAAGTCAAAAAATATTTTTCTTTTTTTTTTTTAAAAAAATTTTCTTTTGCCATTTAGAGTTTATAAAAATTATTTTGATATACATAGGATTAGTTTTTCAAATATTTTACGTTTTTACTCGTTCGTAGTTTATCGTTTACGTTATTTACTTTTCGTTTTAATAGATTTGAGTAACAAAACAAAATCTCGTCTTTTCAAGCATTTTAATACCGAACCGAAAACGATATTCTCAATTTCACGCCTCGCAGGGAGAACGACCCGGGTACACGCTTATCCGGTTATTACAATTGGTTGTTTTTGAGTTAACGGTTTCAAGTTGACTTTTCTTCGTGAGAAGTTTGACTTGTGATCCGTTTGACCCGAATTTAACCGACTATCACAATTCTCAATACCGTAGATCACCTAGGCAAGTTTGATGGTAAGGCTGATTAAAGATTCTTTGTTGTATACTCACTGAATAGTAAAGATTTTAGGGTATTCAATAGTAGAACAAGGATAGTGGAAGAGAACCTGCATGTTAAATTTAGAGAGAGTACACCTAATGTTGCAGGTAGTGGACCAAATTGGCTGGTTGATATAGATGCACTAACAAAGACAATGAATTATGAGCCAATTGTTGAAGGTACACAGTCTAATGGTTTTGCAGGTACAAAAGCTAATATTGATGCAGGTTAAGCTAGTAAGGAGATAAAACCTGCAAAGGATTACATTCTGCTACCATTGTGGACTGTTGATCCACCCTTCTCAACCCAAGATCCAAAGAGTTCTGAAGAAGATGATGTTAAACCTTCAAGTGATAATGAAGATTCAAGTGATGATGAAAAGGTTGATGATGATCTAAGGGAAGAAACTGAATGTGGTGCTCAAGAGACTGATGATAAAAATGACAACATTAATACTGTTAGTAAAGACAACAGTACTAACAATGTTAATACTGCTAGTTCATCTGTTAATGCTGATAGCACAGATGTTAATGCTGATGATGGGAATAAAAATAATGATTTTTCGTGAGATCCAGACATGCCTCCTTTAAAAGAAGTGTGGGAGGATACTGATGATGAAGCTGATGGTAAAGAGGCTGACATTAACAACTTGGATCCTATAATCCCTGTCAGTCCAGTTACAACTATAATGATTCACAAAACACATCCTCTTACTCAGGTGATTGGAGATGTGCATTCAGCTGTACAAACAAGAAAGATGACCAAGAATTTGACAGATCAAGGGCTCTTTGTTAGAACTATTAAACAAAGAAACAGTCATAAAGATCTACAAAATTGTTTGTTTTCTTGTTTTCTATCACAAGCAGAACCCAATAATGTAATTCAAGCATTAAAGGAGTCCAGTTGGGTAAAAGCTATGCAAGAAGAGTTGCTGTAATTCAAGTTACAAGAAGTTTGGACTCTGGTGGATTTGCCTAAAGGAAAGAGGGCTATAGGTACAATATGTGTTTTTAGAAACAATGAGGGCGAAAGAGGGATTGTGATCAGAAACAAAGCAAGATTGGTAGCTCAAGGGTACACACAAGAAGAAAGGATTGACTATGATGAAGTCTTTGCCCCTGTTGCAAGAATTGAAGCAATTAGGCTATTTCTAGCTTATGCTTCATTTAAAGACTTTGAACCAGATGTATGTCAAAAGTGCTTTTCTGTATGGAAGGATTGAAGAAGAAGTATATGTTTGTCAACCACCAGGGTTTGAAGATCCAAACTTTCTTGACAAAGTTTACAAGGTTGAAAAGGCACTTTATGGTTTACATCAAGCTCCTAGAGCATGGTATGAAACCTTGTCAACATATCTGCTGGACAATAGATTTCACAAAGGAAAGATTGACAAGACTTTGTCATAAGAAGGTACAAAGATGATATTTTACTGGTTCAAGTATATGTTGATGATATCATCTTTGGCTCTACAAAGAAGGAGATGTGCATTGAGTTTGAGAAGTTAATGAATGAGAAGTTTCAGATGAGCTCTATCGGAGTGCTTACATTCTTCTTAGGATTACAAGTGAAGCAGATGAAGGATGGCATATTTATCAGTCAAGATAAGTATGTTGCTGAAATCTTAAAGAAGTTTGGGTATACAATGATTGGTTCATTGATGTATCTCACATCTTCAAGGCAAGACATTATGTTTGCAGTATGTGCTTGTGCAACATACCAAGTTACCCCAAAGATTTCACCTCTACATGTTGTGAAAAGGATTTTTAGATACTTGAAAGGTCAACCTAAATTGGGCCTTGGGTATCCAAAAGATTCTCCTTTTAATTTGGAAGCATACACTGATAGTGATTATGCTGGAGAAAGCTTGAATAAGAAATCTACAACAGGGGGTTGTCAATTCCTAGGATGCAGATTGATCTCATTGCAGTGCAAGAAACAAACTGTGGTTGCTAATTCTACAACAGAAGTTGAATATGTGGTTGTTTCAAGTTGATGTGGATAAGTGCTCTGGATTCATAATCAATTGCTAGATTATGGGTACAATTTTATGCATACCAAGATTTTTATTGACAATAACAGTACTATGTGCATATTTAGAAATCCAGTTTTTCATTCAAAAACAAAACATATAGAGATTAGACATCATTTAATAAGAGTTTGCAATGAAAAGAAATTAATTCAAATGGTTAAAATCCATACTGACAAGAATGTTGCAGATTTTCTTACAAAAGCTTTTGATGTAAGTAGATTTCAATATTTGATTGCTAGTATTGGAATGTTAAATCTTTAAAATCTTTGATCTCTTTATATTTTTGTAAAGTGTTGTAAGGATTATTACTACTATTTAAGATAAAATGAGTTTCTGCTGATAAATGTAATTAGTACTGCTAGGTATACTTAATACTGCTAGTTTCTGTTGTTGGTTTTACTTAAAATTGTTAAGTCTAATCATGTTGTGATCATTGAGAATATGGTTATTGCTTTTGTTTTTGTGGTTTCTTCACTAACATTTTGTAGGATAAGCAAAGACAAGTGATGGAGTGGTGATAACTAAGGTGTTTGAAGTGGAAACTGAGTTAATGCTGCTAGGCATAAGTTAATGCTGCCAAGCTTAACTAAATTCTCCTAGGTTTCTACTGTTGAGTTTGAGAGTACAGGGGAAGGTTCTGTAACTTCTTTGGTTAAGGGTTTAAATCCCGAAATCACTCATTCGATTGAATTCACGCGCACATAATTCTCTCAAATACAAACCCTAACACTCTTTTTATCATCAATTTGCAAAAAACACACAATCAATTACAACAAAATCACAACAATGTCGAACCTTTCTTTTCCCGACACCCACAACATGATTGCATTTTTACAAAAACCAAAAGAGTCTGAAGGATTTACAGAAATCATTGATTTCTTAAATGTAAATCCTATAAGGTTTGCATTAACTGTGAATCCTACTATATATATTTCACATATTGAACAGTTTTGTTCTACTGCTAAGGCCATAACACTCAATGGTGAAGTACAAATTAAGGCTGTTGTAGATGGACAAGATATACTCATTACTGAAAAAACTCTGTTAGAAGATCTCTTCGACTAGCAGATGCTAAAGACAGTATTGAGTGTGTGGGAAACTAGAAGGGGGGTTGAATAGTTTACCGGTTTAAAAACTTCTTTCAAAAATCTTGTTTTAGAAGTATGCTATTGGAAACTTTGATTCGAACTCTATGTGTAATCAACCAACACCAATATGAACTACAAACTAAGCTACGTAATAATAACAAATAAAAGTAAAGAGTAGAGTTGGAAAGATCAAACCGAGATAGAGGATTTATAGTGGTTCGGCTACGAAGCTCTTCTTCGCCCTACTCCACTCCCCGAGTACCACACTCGAGAGTTTCAAACACTATATCAACAACCTCCCTTCAGGCGGAGAAAACCGTACACGTCGCTTATCCTATTTCCGACACTAAGCTAGATGTCGAGTGCTAATCTTAGCTAGCACCAATCTACCAAGGTCCACGTGACCAAACACTCAAGCCCAATGGCTTCAAGAGATCACCAAGATCTCAACACGATCACAATGATCAACACTCACTTCACTCTACTCGACTAACACTATCCTAATGACCCTTGATCTTTTTGATCAATCACACAAGCCCAATGGCTTCAAGAGATGTTCACTATCTCTATAGATCACACTTGATCTTCACTCTCACTCACAAAAAGAAAATAAACTTGATGTATGCTAAGACACAACAAGGTTGTAACAAAAGTTACAAAATCCTATCAACTATAACTCTAGTATCTTCTTGATTACTTGAGTTCTTCTCTTGCTAATGAAGAGGGATGACAACACCTTGTATCAACTTGGATACTTGTGTTCTTCTCTTGCTAGTGAAGAGGTATGAAGAGGATCACTTGAAGGATGATTGGATCACTCTTGAAACAAAGAAAAACTAATCTAAATGACCCTAAGAAGTGAAAGGTGTGAAAGGATTTGACTAAGGGATTTTTCTGTGTGTGAAGGGTGCCTAAAACTGTGAAAGAGGTGGGTATTTATAGGCAAAGAAAATCTTAACGTTACAATTCAAAATGGTACGGACGGCTCCACTAAATGACCCACGGCTCCGTTAAATTTAACGGTACCGTGGAGCCATGGTAGACTAGGATGCTCCAAATTTTGTCTTTTCGGGTGAAAACTTATTTGGGGAAGGTTGGAGCTGATTTTGGGGGGAAAAATAGCTGTTGTGATTTTCAAACTTATTTTTCCATTAAAACATTTCTTAATATTTCAAAAATAATTTGTCATGTGTATTTTTGAAAAAATGTTTTGTCCCATTTAAAATGTGAATTTTCAAAACATGAATTCACTTCTTTGATCACTAGTTCAAGTTGTAACTTTGTTCAAGGGTGATTTGCGTAGAAACGGGATCTTCCGATTAAAAACTTGTTAACGTTAATTTTAACGTAACGTGAGTTCACATTTTGTCATCCTCAAAACGTGAGTTAATCGAAAGATATAAATAACGTTTTTAGAACATTATTTGCATCAAAAATCTCCCCCTTTTTGATGATGACAAAATATAAACTCATTTTAGGTTAAAATTAATTTTAACAAGTTTTTAATGAGTTTACTCCCATTTCTCCCCCTTTTTGTCAAATCAAAAAGGTGGTTAAGGCTCTCCCTTGATGTGTACTCCCCCTCATTTGGAGAACACAAAGGAATCGAGCAATGGATCGTGCTACAAAACAAGGTTAGACGACAAATTAACAATATCTAACAAGTAGCACATAAGACAAATATCCAACCACAATAAAAGGATTATGGCTAAGTAGCCAAAATGAAAAGCCCATTACATAAACATAAATTAAATGTCATACATAAGTATGACTACATTAGGAAAGCAAATTAAACTAACAAGAAGACACATAAACTTCTAAAGTAACATGAGGCTTCTAGATTTACTTCCAACTTCAAAAGGTTCCTAATCATTTATTGGAGGGACTAAACATAATCATGTTTAGTTTGGGCTATTGTGTGGTGGAGGTGGTGGAAGGATGATGGGTCCTATGGGTGGTGTGAGAAGGTGTTCTAGGTATGAAAACCTAAAGCTAAGCTCATCTCTAAGGTTCATGATGAGTTCAAGGCTGTAGTTGCAACAAGGGCAACTCAAGGTGTGTGAGTGAAGGGGATAAATGATTGGATAACCCATTAAGGGTTGAGGTGATGGTGATAGTGAAGGTGATGATATGTTGCTCCCAAATTCAAAGGGAGTGTTTGGTGAAAGGGTGAGGGTGAGAGTTAGAGGTTGTGGTGATGTTGAAAGTGATGAGGGTGTTGTGTGAGTTCCCAATTCAAGGGAAGTTGATGGTGATGAGTTGAGTGTTAAGGTTAAAGGGTGAATGGGACTAGGTGGAGATGAGTGTGTGTTGATTTTTGTTGTGGAGGATGAGGATGTAGGTTGAATAGAGGTTGCCTTGGATGGAGCTTGGGGTGTAGTGAAAGAAGATGATGATTTGGTAGAGGTTATGGGTGTATGGGTTTCATCTTCATCATCCAAGGTGAGATCAATGATGGGAATGTCATTGGTGATAGGTTTAGTTGATGATTGGGGTGTGTTGACATTCTTGATCCATTGATCAACTAGAGAGGTTTGGTTGGTTGGTTTGATGTTGAATCTAGGTTTCTTGAATACTCTTGATCCCATGATGGTGATATGGTGAGTGTGAAGGTGTAAGGATGGGTGTAAGGATGGCAATGCATAATGTTAGCTTAAATAGCCAAAACATAAGCATGCAAGTTTGAAATGTTGGATTTGGGGATTTGGGTGCATGGGAATCAGGTTTTGGTTGCAAATTTTCTGGAAAAGATAGTCAAAAAGTGGAAGAGAATAGCAGTTTTCGTCTTCCAGAGGCACGGCACCATTAAAGGTGCTACGGCACCACTAAATTTAGTGGAGCCGTGGCCTATTTAATGGAGCCGTGGGCTCTTTTGACTTTCTTTCCAGGTCTGCAGGTTTTAGGCAGCCTAAATGGGGAAATTTCTGGGGAATCCATTGGCTGCAAATCTCAAAGCCTCAAATTACTAAACACATAGAATTCCTAAAGCTAGTTTCAACTAGCAACTAACATGATCATGTGATCATCTATGTATTTAGGCAACTATTAAGCATGCATGAATTCAAGCATTTTTAACATTTAGTGCATGTAATAAAATAAACTAACATGCAAGATAAGGCAACATGAGGATTAATTAACAAGAGAATTAATCATGTTCAAGTGTTAAAAGGAAACACATCAACCAAGTTAATGTCATGTCTTTATTTATGATAGCTTAATAATACTTAGGTTAATAGTACTACTTAAGCTAATCCTAACTAGTCTCATTTCTTCCCCAACTTCTTCAGCTTGCTACCGATCCCTTTTAGCGCCTTCCCAATAGACTTGAAACCCCCGAAAGTTTGCTCATGCATCTCCACTTGTCTATTGTACATTGTAGTTTGCCTTCTCATCATGTAGGATAGGTTGACCATCCCATTTTCGACGTCGGTTGTACGTCGAAATGATGAGGTATCAAGGTCACGAAAGTAGGTGTCGGGAGAAGGGATTTGAGAACTAGATGTTCCTTCTTCGTTCACCTCATCATCGTCCTCATCCATGGGTTCAGATGATGATTCGTGACTGAAGGAGGAGGATGAATGGGGAATATCGGAAGTGGATTTACGACCACGTTTGGACCCTTTGTCCTTACGTTGCTTTGTGCGACGTTGTGGTCCACCAAGAGGTTTCATAACCGGATTGACTAGGACATAGTCGACATCATTGAGAGATGGGTAGGTTTGCATAACCCACCTGAATAAACGAGTAAGCAACATGCCGTATGGCATGAGCTCATCGGAACGACGATGAATACTGGCCATCCGTTTGACCATGTAGTATGCGAGGTTGTAGGGTTCCTCGATACTAAGACAGTAGAGCATGTAGGCAAGACTTGCCGGAACGTGATCACGGTTGCCTGCAAGGCTTAACGCGTTCTCACGCAGAAGAAGTTCCCAATTTCTAATATCGGGACGGAGCTCTTTGAGGTATATTTTATTTGGGTCGAGGTAGACGATGGAACCATCACGTTTTTTATACGTGTTGGTGACTCGAGGGATTTGAATTACTTGTTTAATTACTTCAATGTCGGGAACTTCGGTACCATAGGCACCTTCGTTCTCAAGATTGTAGTAAAGAGACTCTAGAGAATTGTCTTTAGTGAATGCACACTGACCATACGAGGGAATACCGAGAATGTGACCAATCTCGGTGACAGACAATATGATATTTTGGTGTCGAATCCAAAAATCAAGGAAGACGTTTCCGTCAAGATCGGTGTAGGTACGGACACGACTATAGAACTCGAGAATGAAACGGGGACAGACTTGATCGTTTATTTTGTATAAACAATCGAACTCGATAGAAGGGAAACAGGCATTTATGTTGTCTGTCATGACATAGAGTGCATCGACTACACGCCCTTCGTGTATGTATCGATTTTGGACTTTAGCGAGATAAGCTCTTTGCTCATCGGGAATGTTTAGATTTTCAAGAGTGCTAAGAATGTAGGGTTTGGTATCTTGATAATCATTTCGAGGCATTGTTTGTAATTGATGATGTTGTGGTTAGGATTTGTTAATTCCAATGCCTCAATCTTGATTTGCAAGAGTTTAGTTGAATTATGGTGTTATGGTTCGATTTTGATAGCAAGTGGAAGAGGTTTTGTGTGTTTGGAAAATATGTACAGAAGAAAAGAATGACTGGGCGCGTTTTTCAGATGCACGGCTCCACGGTTCCACTAAACATTAGTGGAGCCGTGGCTCTTTAGTGGAGCCGTATGTCTGCTGGTCCAGTTTTTCTTCTGTTTTAACTTTTGGCTGATTAATCTTACTTATTTAGTAAGACTTTTCGACACGAGGAAAAAGTTTATACCTAATAAACTTTTTGACGAAAGATGATTAAATGGGATGACCGGAAATGACCTTAGTGTTTCCGAGGAAATTGACTAAGATGTCATTGGATGAGGATTTACTTCTAGTATTTCCCGTGAAATAAATAGAAGATATGAGTTGTGTTTAGGAGGATGACTATAATATTTCCCATGAAATATTTAATTAGTCGGAGTACGCGACACAAGGAATGACTAGATATTTCCCGTGAAATATTCATGAGTCATGTAACGAGTGAAAGATATGACTTAAAAGGTCATGAGCGATTTGTAGAGAATGACTTCAATGTTTCCCGCGAAACTTTCGAGAGGTCATAGAAGGTGATGAAGCGAAAAGTGTACCGCTTTTAAGGGGTCATTTAAGCCCTAAATCGTATTTATTTGATCAAATATTGCCCTAAATCGTTCCTTTTGTCATTTTAGGTACTTTTGAGGAGAAATCTGGAAAAGGAAGCATTTTGGACGTTTTTGGAGCATAAAAGTGAAGAAAACGACAAAGTCTCAAAATTGGCTAAAAGTTACCTTTGACGGCGTCAGAATTATCCCTGGACGGCGTCATGGCTTGGCAAGAAAAAGGTGGATGTGAAAATTACTCATGATAAGCCAGAGAAATTTGCATGGAATTCTAACGGCGTCACCCTTTAATCTGATCAAGGTCGTCACGGTATAATTTAAAGAGGGACGGCGTCACGCCTAATTCTGACGGCGTCAAGCCTTGATAAGCCAGAACGGATTTTGGAGGGCTAAAGAGGGACGGCGTCAAGAAGGCCATCCGGGAACCCTAAAAGCGGCGAGGTGACGGCGTCACACTCCATAACGTGACGCCGTCAGATCTGAAAGTCTATATATAGTTTTGCAATTTTTTGTCATTAGTGTGGAACTTATTGGGGAACTTTGTGTGTGAAAACCCTAAGACGATTTTAGCAGCTTTTTCAAGGCTTTTTGCCTTGAGATCTTCCATGTTACATTGAAGATAAGTTATCAATTAATCATTCAATATGTCTATGTGTTGTTTGATTCTATCTTGTTCTTGTCTTTTGTTTAACATGCTAGGCTAGATTTATCTTGTGTTTGCTTAGATCTAATGAAACCTAGCTATTGATTATTGGTTATTAGTGTGTTATTAGTTGTATTGGAGGATTGTTCATCTATGTTAGGCTTAAGAAAACTGGCTAACTTCCTATTCGGTAACTTGCTTGAGCATCTTAAGAAACATGAACCAATGCGTACTAAGGTTTTTATGGTTGTATTTAATGCACAAGTGAATTCCAGTGATCCCATGTTAGGAGCTTCCTAGCCGGCTCGACATAGGAGTGAAGTAGGAGCTTGTAGAGTTGGGGAAGTACGTACGCCACCCCACGATTGGTATTAAGGAATACACCCGTCATCCACGCAATTAATACACACTAATAAACCGGTAAAAGATAGTTAGGGAGTAAGGAAATCTAAGTAAACATATTTCTCTCCACATAAGTTTTACCACCTTTTCATTTCCAGTTATTTTATTTTATTTGCATTCGTAGTAACTTGGGTTAGTTGAGTAGCAACTAATTCCGCCCACTCTTTCAAATCCGAGATTTTACTTGCTTTCATAAAATTATAAAAACATAAAAAGAATCTTCTCTCACCCTTAGACCTATTAGAGTAGTTTTTCATACCTAACGAACACTATTCCCTATGGAGAACGATCAATCCCCCGTACTTACCACTACACTATACTACATCGGTCAGGTACACTGCCTGGTGGGGTTGTAAGCCTCTTGAGATCCCTCGAGAGGTAAAACCTGTTGTAAGGTTGCAAAACCACGCATCGAGAGGTCATAGAAGGGATGAAAGGTTATGAGGTATGACGTGACGGATGACTTTAATATTTCCGAAGGAATATTCAAATAGTCATGAGCGGGATGAGAAGAATGACTTGAAAAGTCATATGACGAGACGCGAGAAATGACGTTAATATTTCCAGTGAAATATTACGAAGTCATTTGATGAGAATGTGAAGGTTAAGGTGAGAAGAAATACTTTTCAAAGAAAAGATTTCTCATTCGACGTTATCATGACGGAGGAGATGTCTTTCCGCGGGGAGATGACGTACTTCGACGAGCTTCGTTCATGAGCAAACTATAGGGTTCCCGGACAAGTCTAATGGCATCTTGACTGCTACTCTTCACAGGGAGTTGTCTCATCTATAGTGTTTGTTGTCATGCCTTTCCGGCGCTTGCGTACTCGGTTTCGGTCGTGGTGACAATAAGAGTAGTTTGTTTCTTGGGGAACCAAGATGTTTGTTAATCAACCTATGAAGGTACAAACATTACTCATTATGTTTCAACCCACATTAACTCTCACATTATCAGAGTTGGTATAGAAACATTTTCTACATCAATCTCCTCAAGATATCGTAATCTCAAGTGTATAGTATCTTTAATGTATGGTATGATACATTAAACACTTTGATGTAAGAAGTTTTGGGATACTTCTTACAAGTGGGCACAAAGCCAACACTATTCATGATAATGGACCTACTTGCCGTTAGGTAAACTACTTTACCTATTATGCCCCTAACCTAGTTATATCCGCGCACTCACCTTCTTCGTCTCTTGTGAGTTTCGCATTTGCAGATATGGGCGTTATTGTCAATAAAGACTATTACTTAAACTATGTATCTCATACATATAGTATACATAAGCTTACAGGGATACTTCATTTAGGCAAGATTACGTATGTGCAAGGAAGGGAACTTGATTCTCTTATCAATGCTTAATTCAAACTTGTCACGCATGATCTTCAAGCGATCATCGAACATTTCTGGACAAGTTGAATTTGGCATGATGAGATGTGAATAGAGTTTCAGTGTTATAGTGCCTACCATATTAGATTCTAACTACACTATTTCATGCCAAACATTACTACTAACAAAGGGTGTTTTAAGAAAGCGTACCTGTGCCTGAGGTGTTTGCTCTTAAAACTAGAAGACTAGGGTACCTTTGTTGAATGTTAAGCATGAAAGACGCGACTTGACTATAGCGTCACCGGGTATGCTTGATAACGCATCATACTCCTTTTGTTATACTCCAAAGTTTATTTACACTCATGTTTTCCTAGCAAAACAAATGTTCAAACATCTGGTCCCCAATATCTCATGGGTCCAAAGTTGTTATAGTTAAACATCCTACGCATTTGTTGCGTTAGTTTAGGATGTGAGAATGGAGGACACATTTCCCATGATAAGTAACTTTGTGGTGGACGATCATTCCAAGTTACGGGAAAGTTACTTGGATGATTTTGTCTTCTAAAGTTACCTCTCGGTAGAGGAGTTCTAGACCGAGGTTTGGGAGAGTTTACCTTTCTAGGTGGAGGAGTAGTTGACCTAGTGTCACGCTTTACAAATCCATGTTCGGGAGATGACAATGGTTTGTTAAAGCCTTTGGTTTCCTCTCTACTTGGAGTAGACACTCTAGTTTTATTTACAACTACTTGACTTGGTTTAGGACTTAAGTTACTTTTCAGAATTGACCCAGTTTTGTCCTCAGCACCACACGGTACCACGGTACCACTAAATTTAGTGGTGCCGTCTGTATCTTTAGTGGTGCCGTCACCTTCAGACATGGACTTTTCAGGCATTACAAATTTTACTTGTTTAGTACTACTTGTAGAAGCCTGATTTGGGTCAAATCCTAAACCCGAACGGTCATGTTCACTATATCTAATATTTTCAAGTATATCATTAAGCTTTTTAGTTCCTTCATCAAACCTAATGATTCTTAAAGCATTTTCTTTAAGTTTTTCATTTTCTACTTGAAGACTAATACATGACCCGCATCCTAAATCTACTTCCTTGTTTTTCTCAAGTCTCTTGACTTGATCATTTAGTTCTAAGACTTGTAGTTCTAGTTCTTTTAATTTTAATTTTAGCTTTGTGTTTCTACCTAAAATCTTAGTACTAACTACGCATAGTTTGTTGTATTCGTCATGTAATTCATTATCATCTACTGACGAATTATTATCACTATAATAAGAAGAGTCGGATTGTACCTCGTTAGAAGCTTGAGCCATTAAGCACGTTTCATCGTTAGGCTTCTTCTCTTCTTCTTCACCGCTATCACTCCAAGAACCTCCTACAAAGGCTCTTTGGTTGTTGGATTTTGGTGGCTTAGGACATTCTCCTATGAAGTGATTAGGATCTCCGCATCTAAAGCATCTCCTATCACTTGTCCCTTTTCTTTCATCATGATTTCTTTGGGATGACTTCTTCTCATCTCGAGATTGTCTAGGAAATCTACCTTTCCTCCTAAAGAACTTTCTAAAGTTCCTAACGGCTAGTGCGTACTCTTCATCTTCACTACCAGAACTCGAACATTCCTCATCACTAGACTCCTTCTTGGCTTTTAATGCTAGAGATCTAACTCTCTCACTTTTGCCTTTGACAATGTCGGAATCCTTCTTGATGATCATCTCGTGAACTTTCAAGTTTCCTATAAGTTCATCAAGTGACAATGCCGCCAAGTCCTTTGACTCTTCTATGGCGGTGACCTTTGCTCTCCATTTAGGATGTAGAGCTCTAAGAAACTTCCTAACATAGTTCTTACTAGAATAACCTTCATCAAGAGCTTTAAGACTAGTGATAATAGTATTAAATCTAGTAAAAGCATTATCTATTGACTCATCCTTTGAAATGGAGAATTGTTCATATTGTTGAACAAGAAGATCTATCTTGTTCTCTTTGACTTGGTTATTACCTTGGTGAGTGACTAGCAAAGTTTTCCAAATGTCTTTTGCCGTATTACACATAAAAATTCTTTCAAATTCCTTTTTAGGCAAAGCATTATAAATCATCATTTTAGCCTCATTATTTTTGGCTAATTTCCTTTTAAGTTCATCACTTTGTTTATCATAAGAAACTATTTCATCCTTTTTAGTTTCCGGATTCTTTTGAATAGGTTGAAAGTCACCCTCGGTAATAACATGCCAAAGATCAATGTCTTTTGATTTCACATACGTTTCGAATCTTGTTTTCCAATAAATAAAACAATCGGTTTCGAAAAGTGGTGGTCTTTGCATAGATTGTCCTTCTAGATATTTGTTGGAATCCATTGATCGGTTCAAGCTTTAAAATACAATATACTTTAAAAACTTGACTGACGTGGCTCCTGATACCAATTGTGGGAAACTAGAAGGGGGGTTGAATAGTTTACCGGTTTAAAAACTTCTTTCAAAAATCTTGTTTTAGAAGTATGCTATTGGAAACTTTGATTCGAACTCTATGTGTAATCAACCAACACCAATATGAACTACAAACTAAGCTACGTAATAATAACAAATAAAAGTAAAGAGTAGAGTTGGAAAGATCAAACCGAGACAGAGGATTTATAGTGGTTCGGCTACGAAGCTCTTCTTCGCCCTACTCCACTCCCCGAGTACCACACTCGAGAGTTTCAAACACTATATCAACAACCTCCCTTCAGGCGGAGAAAACCGTACACGTCGCTTATCCTATTTCTGACACTAAGCTAGATGTCGAGTGCTAATCTTAGCTAGCACCAATCTACCAAGGTCCACGTGACCAAACACTCAAGCCCAATAGCTTCAAGAGATCACCAAGATCTCAACACGATCACAATGATCAACACTCACTTCACTCTACTCGACTAACACTATCCTAATGACCCTTGATCTTCTTGATCAATCACACAAGCCCAATGGCTTCAAGAGATGTTCACTATCTCTATAGATCAGACTTGATCTTCACTCTCACTCACAAAAAGAAAATAAACTTGATGTATGCTAAGACACAACAAGGTTGTAACAAAAGTTACAAAATCCTATCAACTATAACTCTAGTATCTTCTTGATTACTTGAGTTCTTCTCTTGCTAATGAAGAGGGATGACAACACCTTGTATCAACTTGGATACTTGTGTTCTTCTCTTGCTAGTGAAGAGGTATGAAGAGGATCACTTGAAGGATGATTGGATCACTCTTGAAACAAAGAAAAACTAATCTAAATGACCTTAAGAAGTGAAAGGTGTGAAAGGATTTGACTAAGGGATTTTTGTGTGTGTGAAGGGTGCCTAAAACTGTGAAAGAGGTGGGTATTTATAGGCAAAGAAAATCTGAACGTTACAATTCAAAATGGTACGGACGGCTCCACTAAATGACCCACGGCTCCGTTAAATTTAACGGTACCGTGGAGCCGTGGTAGACTAGGACGCTCCAAATTTTGTCTTTTCTGGTGAAAACTTATTTGGGGAAGGTTGGAGCTGATTTTGGGGGGAAAAATAGCTGTTGTGATTTTCAAACTTATTTTTCCATTAAAACATTTCTTAATATTTCAAAAATAATTTGTCATGTGTATTTTTGAAAAAATGTTTTGTCCCATTTAAAATGTGAATTTTCAAAACATGAATTCACTTCTTTGATCACTAGTTCAAGTTGTAACTTTGTTCAAGAGTGATTTGCGTAGAAACGGGATCTTCCGATTAAAAACTTGTTAACGTTAATTTTAACGTAACGTGATTTCACATTTTGTCATCCTCAAAACGTGAGTTAATCGAAAACGTGATATAAATAACGTTTTTAGAACATTATTTGCATCAACAGAGTGTCTCTCAAATTTTGCAAGTTTTTAAAACCTTGCACTGATGGGATGTGAGAAGAAAAGTGATTCCTTAAAATTTTTCAAAGCAAACTTCTCCCCACATTGGAAATTCTTAATTCATGCTATTTTACAATGCTTAAGTCCTAAAACAACTTCATGGAATGAGTTTGGCACTAATATGGCTTATGCTATAATATGCTTGGCTAAAAACCAAAAGTTCAATTATTAAAAGATGATTGATGGTATGATTAAGAACTTTGATAAATAAGCAAACAAATTTTACATATATCCAAGGTTTTTACAAGTTTTCTTGGATAAACAATTTACTGATAAGAAAACTCACAAAGGAGTTTATCCTGCACCCTCTCATACCAAAAAGATTTTTGCTAACATGGAGAGGGTGGGAAAAGATTTTTTAGGGAGAATGACACCTTTGTTTCCAACAATGGTGGCACTAGCCCAAACCCAAATGGGTGAGGTTCCGTAATCCCAACTGATACCCATCATACACCCACCATTTTACCATCATCATCACAACCAGAAAAGACCTATAAACATAGGAAATCACCTCAGGATAGTGCTAGTATGGTTGCAGATGAGGCTACCCATAAGGTGAGGGGAGGTAGTTTGGAAAGGGCTGACATTACTGCTTCTAGCTTAGAAGCAGAGCAGGACAGTGGTAACAGTAATAAGACCCAATCCAAGGCAACATCTACTGAATCAAGTTCACATGGAACTGATTCATATGATGGAATCCCCAGGTGCCAAGAAACCAAGGGGGCTCAGAAACTCAAACTAGATTTGAGACGAAGTCTAACATACCTAGTGATCTACCTCTCGGGATAGGTAACACAATCCGAAGTGGTGAGGGTAGTGTGCAACTTATTAAGAAATTGATTGACACTTGTACCACTCTCCAATTTGAGGTCCTTGCCTTGAAGAAACTTACATCCTCACAGCAGCAGGAATTACACAGTTGAAAAAGAGGGTTAAGAAGTTAGAACAAGGTAAAAGGTCAGGGTCTCACAAGCTTAAAAGATTATTCAAGGTGGGTACCACTGTTAGGATAGAGTCCTCTGATTCTGAAGATTTTCTCAAAGTTTTAGAGGAGGATGCTCCCAAACAAGGGGGAATGAGAGCACAGGTTCAGGGGAGGCTAAAGAAGATGAGAATGTGGAGATAGTTAATGAGAAGTTGGTTGATGAGGGTATGGTTGATGAGGGTAATTATTTTGAGGTTGATGATCAGGTGAATGAAGAGGTTGATACTGGGGATAAGTTTGTTGTTGCAGATCAACAGGGTAATGTGGTAGAAATTTTTGTTGTTAGTACTGCTAAAACTGTTGGAGTTGATGTTGAGAAGGTGGTTGAAGTTTCTAAGATGATGGTTGATGCTGCTACAATTAATGCTGCTAGTGCTGAAGTTTCTACTGTTGGGCTAGAAGTTAATACTGCTAGTGCTGCAGAAAAAGTTAGTGTTGTTACAACATCAGAAGAAGAAGAGATCACCATAGCTCAATCCCTTAAGGAGTTAAAGAACTTAAGACCAACATCAAAAGGTGTTATGATCAAAGAGCCATCCACTACATCAACAACCAAAACAATAATCACTTCACAACAACCACAGGCTAAGGGCAAAGGATTAATGATTGAAGAACCTGTGGTTAAGCCATTATCAAGGAAAGAACAAGAGCTAGCAGATGTAGAAGTTGCATGGCAGTTGGCAGCAGAGTTTGAAGAAGAAAATAGAATTGTGGCTGAAAAGGCAAGAGTTGAAGGTGAAAAAGAAGCTTATAAAATTGTACTTTTGGACCAATGGGATGACATTGAAGCCAAGTGTCAAGCTGATTATCTTTTAGCTTAAAGGCTATAACAAGAAGAAAGGGAGCAGCTAACTGATGCAGAGCAAGCTAAGCTGCTCCTGGAATTCTTAGAACAAAGGAAAAAGTTCTTTGCATCCAAGAGAGCTGAAGCTAAGAAGAATAATTCACCCACCAAAAATCAACAAAGAAACATAATGAGCACTTAAGAAACATGAACAAATGGAAGCCAAGTCAGTTGAAGAATATCGGTTTTGAGCAGATCAAAGATGAGTTTGACCAAGTTTTCAAGAGGGTGAACACATTTGTGCCTATGGAAACAGAAGAGGTGGTGGGGAGATCTAAAAGAGCAGGGCCAGAGCTAGAGTCTGAGAGCCGTAAGAAACAAAAACTTATGAGTAGACAGAGCAAGAGAAATAGCAGATAGAACAAGAAGGTATTGACAAAGAAAAAGCTTAAATGCAACAATTGATAGTAATTGCTATAGATAGTGAAGAAGAAATAGTTGATGTCGTTCCTTTGAAGACTAAATACCTATCATAGATTGGAAAACTGGCTTTCATGGAAAGACATCTTGGTGGGATATAGTGAGAGCTGGTGGAAAGTCTCAGAGATTTACTATTTTTGGACAGATGCTTAAAAGTTTTGATAGAGAGGACTTAGAAACTTTATGGAAGCTGGTCAAGGCTAAGCATGGATATACAAGGCCAGATGATATCTTGGATAGAGTTCTTTGGGGAGATCTAAAGTTATGTTTGAACATCATCCAGAAGATAGAGTATGGCATGATCAGTTTCAAAATAAAGTTTTGAGTTGGAATCTTTATCATTCTTGTGGAGTTCACATTGTGGCCATGAATGGACTTCAGGTATACATCCTGGTTGAGAAAACATATCCTTTGAATCATGCTATAGTTCATCAGATGTTGAACGGAACAATAAGACTTCAAATTGATGTATTTGATGAAATCACCTATCAGTTGCTCAAGAAAATGGAGAGAACACTCACTCCATAAGAGAAAAAGAAAAAAATAAGGTGTTTGAAAGCATCCTCCTGGTGATGGTTAAAGCTTTGAAAAAAACTTGATGATTTTAGGAGCAAATATCAAGTTTAGGGGAGCATTGTTGGGAATTAAAGCTTCTTGATACTACTGCTCATATGGTTAACACTGCTCTTGGGATACAAAGGTAAATGCTTTAAGTGTTTAATGCTGCTAATACAATTATTAAGACTCCTGATGTATTTTACTACTGCTGGTAATGCTGAAGAACTTCAAGGAAATACACTAAGTAGTTAGTGCTACTGGAAAAAAAGTTAATGCTGCTAGTTTAAGATTACTAGTGTTGAAGGATTAATGCTGCTAGAACAAGAGTTAAGACTGTTAGGCTATATTGTGTCATAGTCAATGCTGTTAATGAGATATATATTGTATAGTCGGTTAGATAAATATAGAAAATATTTAGAAAAGATTTATCTTGTATAGAAAGTTATTGTAAGCCGACTAGGACTCCTTAATCTATAAAAGGAGGTCCTAAGGCATTGAGAAAAAAAACGTGTTATTAGAAAGTCTATTAGCTTCAAGGTTGTAAACCCTAATACTATTGAGTATTCATATTATTAATAATATTGAAGCTATTTGTTTGATTGTTAAACTGTTCTTGTGTTTACTGTTACATCAAAAGAATTCTTCTTAATACTAGAGTTTAGTTTCCGCATAAACTTTAGTAAATTTAACACAGTTTCTATTCTAGTTGTGTTAGTTTATCTAGCATAACTTAACATTTACAAGCTAAGGGAATTCGATCAAGTACATAACTTAGATCAACAGTAACGTTTATGCATACAACATACAATAATAAAACTTTTTTTACATACTATAATTCAACTGAAAATGAAAAATAACGACAATTAGTTAACATATTTATTGTCTTCTACAAAAAAAAAAAAAAAAAAAAAAAAAAAAAAAAAAAAAAAAAAAACTAACTTTTACTACAAATGATGTGTTGTATATATAGTTGAAATGGTAAATATATATAGTATATATTAAATGTGATTGGTAAACTTTTTAATTATAGTTATAAGGTAACATATTAAAAACCAAGTCAAACTATTTCCTGTCAGAAATTAATAATAAAAAAGTAGTTTAGGTATAACACATTGCTCATTTTTAAAGTTTTTAAATTTTACAGAAAAATGTTCACTTTTTATATGTCGTATAAATAGAGCAACCGTGTGTATTTTCTTTTAAATTGGTAAACACGTATAGATTGACCAATATTAAGAACTCGTCATTTAAAAAAGATTGACATTTTAAAAGTAGTAGAGAGGTATTGATAGAGCAACCGTGCGATTTAAACATATTTTGAAACGGGAAATAAAATAGTAAAATTTGTCATTTAAGCATTTAAATTTATAGAGTATTATAGGCAATCAACAGTAATCAAAGTTGAGCATTTTATTTTTAAAGCATATAACTACATAATAAGCACTAAAGATAGAGATAAAGAAATATAACACTAGACATGAACTAAAACTAAATAACACAAATATAAATTTCTGTAAATTATCATAAGTAAATTCATTTTATTGTATTAAATTATTATATGTTACGAAATTTTAAAACTTAAGTATAAAAATAAAATTAAATAACAAAAATATAAATTTCTGTAAATTATCATGAGTAAATTCATTTTATTGTATTAAATTATTATATGTTACGAAATTTTAAAACTTAAGTATAAAAATAGGAAGTGTCTAAAGTTAAAGTTTTAAAGAATTCTATTTAAAAAAGACCTAAAGGTTTTATAATAGTTTAAGATAAGATCAAATAATATATGGTGATGCCCTTTTCGGTTAGTAAGGTTTTATAATAGTTTAAAAATGTTAATGGTTAAAAGGTATTATGATATTATGCCTTATTTTAATATCACACTGACTATCATGGCTTTTATTTGAAATTTTATAATATCACTGTTTGAAATTTTTTACATCAACTTAACTATCATGTTTTTTAATATCACGGTTCAGTTTTACATAAAAACTTAATATCACGGTTGGTTTATAATATCACCGTTTTATAAATTCGTTAATACCACCTTTGGTCTCATAATAAAAATAAAAATAAAAGTGCTCAGAAAAATATGAAAAATGGAAAAAAAATGAAAGAAGAAAAAAATAGTAAGGATCGCTGAAAAGGAAAAAAATTAAAAAGTCATTTTCGTATTCAATTGATATCGTGATATTAGCGTTAGATCTTGACTTTTTTACAAAAGTCAAGATCATATCCGGAATGGGTGTCCAAATCTGTCCACACGTCCGCACGAAAAGATAAAATCCGCACATGATCCTCACTCTCTCTCCCTCTCTCTTTGCTATATATATATATATATATATATATATATATATATATATATATATATATATATATATATATATATATATATATATATATATATATATATATATATATATATATCGTGATATATATATACATACACACTAGACTTTGAAGCCCGCCCATGTAATTATAATTTTGATGGTGTTAGTTAACGTAAAATTATTTTTAAGGACGCCGGTTTCATTTTATTCTGTCAGGCTATTGGTTTACGATTACAAATTTTTTAGAGGAAGTTAATTGTTATTTTTAAGGACACTGATTCCATTTTATTTTGGTAGGCTATTAGTTTACAGTTGAAATTTTTTATAGAAAGTTAATTATAATAATCACTGTTTGAAAAGAAATTGTTAGTGCAAACAGTCTCGTTGGGGAGATTGTTAGTGCAAGCAGTCTCGTTTGTTTTGATTGATGACAAACATGTAACTTGATACATAACATAAAGTGTACAAATTACTTGTAATCATATCTTGTCTCAACATACATTCAACACCTCTCGAGTCCCCGTATGATACAACACAGGTTCGTACATGTTTGTTATGTGGCATTATGATCAAACCTTAACAAACTATTTAGAATGTTTAAAATACGGTTAGGTCATTAAGTATTTTTAAAAAAAGGTTAATCATTTTACTTAGAACCTCATTTCACATTTTGCATATACAAGTACTTTTACTTGTACATCATGTTTCCTAAGATTAATAGGATAAGCACACTTTAGGTGTCAAATTAACATGATACATATTGATAAACATATATTAGTTAAGCTAGTATATACATGATTCGACGGAATCAATACGTATTTTTCTCCAAGGAAACACAAGTGAAGTATGTGTAACCCGGGTCGTTATCCCCAACGAAGGCGTGAATGGAATTTGTGTTCTCGATTCGTGAAACGTGTTTGAATGGTGGAAACAAAGAGATTTTTGGTTTTTAAGCTACGTTAGGTGAACATTAATTAAAAACGATTTAAAAGGACAAGAAAAACAATTTAAGAAAAACATATATGATTAAAAACGTACGGACTACTTAAAAACACGATTATTAGAAAACGGGAACTAAGAACGAACAAGAAAACGTCAAAATAATGAAATATTAACTCTACGGGAACCAAACTAATTTTCCTATGTTCTAATTGATAAAAGAAAATTTTATAAAAAAAGAATTACATTTTTTTGACTTTTTATTTATTTTTTATGAATTAAAAATTAAAATAAAGGATTTAATTGATTTAAAAATAATAAAGGACTTGGGAAAAATCTGAAAATTGCAGGTAAATCTAAAATTAAATTCTTAATCTAGTAAAAATAAAATCAGAAGCTATCTAAACACTAATAAGCAAATATGGGAAATAAGCAGTTGGGAATATACACAAAAATAAGCTAATTAAGCACTAAAAGTCATCCAATGATCAAACATGGAAAAGCACACTAATTCAAGCTTAAAACAACTATTCAATACTAACTAAGCTCATAGAATAAGCAAATAAGCAGTTGGTACAGTGGAAAAATTAGGGCAGATTCAATGAGTGAACAGCCAATTTGCAGCTGTCCTATAAGCTAGACAAGAGCTAATTGGGGGAATCCAAGAGCAGCAACTAAAAGCTCATACCACAGTCTACTTATAACCTAAAAATGCCCAAATCATTTCCACAATTGCTTAATGAATTGAGCCCTAGATCAGATGAACATAGAAGCTAAAAATTGATGCAGGGGAACTGGCATGGCTGCTGAGGCTAGTTGCAGCCCTAAAATAAGCTCTCAAATGAGCTCTAAATCCTTAAATAAGCTTAAACAGATTAATATTAATCTACAAACTACTTGTAAAACAAAAATCAGATTTTAAATCCTACTTTAACTAGATTAAATTGAGCTTGAAAAAAGGCTGAAAAGGCTAGCAGGCTGCATAACTAGGGTCTGATGTGCAGATGAACAAAAGGAAGGCTTAAACTATTCAGGCCAAATGAAACAAAACCAACTAATTAAAAACCACTAGAAACACTGAATTGAGCAAGAAAGTTGCAAAGGTAATGGCTTATCTCTGATCTTCCAGAAATAAGCCAAGAAAAGAGTTTACCAACTGAAAACTAGGACTGTCTACTTTAAAACATGCAATTATGATCAAAAGAGCTTGAAACCTACTACAAACAGCAAATCTAAGCTATACTAGGGAAGATCAACACTGACCCAATAGCACATGAACAGTGCTCACAAATTTGACCCTATTGCAGCCTAAACCAAACAGTCCTTTGTCAAGGGACTGTTATGAGACTTAAGCTGAAAGACCTACTAAGCATGGATATCTGGAAACAGGTTAAACTACAGCTACCATGATATTAAACAAGCAATAAAAGCTGACAATGAAGCATAGAGATTAAGCAAATAAGCTGAGTTGACTAATGTTGACTATTTTTTACTTTTGAAATAAAAACTGAAATTGACTCAAATTAAGCAACAATACATTAACAATAGCTAACAAGACTTTATATAAGCTAAAGGGAGCAGAACAGAGGCTTAGGAAATCTTAAACAACAACAACTTAGATTACTGAATTAGCATTTAAACTTGAATTACAATGAAAATAGAACAAGATTCTTGAAATTAAACTTAAACTGAAATGAAGGTTACATTGATCTGCAATTGAGCTAAAACATACAATTTATCTAACTTTTGACTTTTTAAAACTAATTTACACTACTCCTAAATTATGCTAAAATCTAACTAAAATCTACTGCTTTCTTCTGTGGGCTTGGTGAGGTATTTATACCCTCCAAAAGTCTTCACTAAGCGTCCACAACAAATCCCAGCCCTCCAATTGGTTTAATTTCATCTCAATCGTCTATTCTCGTTTTGGCGGGAAACTGAGACATGGGATTAGAGCCTTTTTATTGGGAAAAGGGATACACGTGAAGAGGGTACTAGGGTTGATAGCTAAGTGAGGAGGGGGGTTGGAGTGTTTCAGTGAAAAGGCATGGGGTGGTGTCAGGGAAGGTGGAGTGTGGTCAGGGTGGTTTTGGCGCGTTTAGTTTTAGAAGATGGTGGTTTTGGTTTTGACTTTTCAGTTTGACCGAGCGTTTTTAGTTAAATAAAGAAAGGCCGGGTTGTGGGCTTTTGATTATTTGGGCTGGGGTTGTAGGATTAAAAAGGTTTTGGGTTTTATTTTTAGCTTAGGAAAAAAAATGGGATAAGGTATAGAGTTAGGTTTAAAGTTTAAGGACCATTGTTGCCACTTTCTGAAAATCCAAGGACCATTTATGCTAAATTCTTAAAATATATCCAAGGGCCAATTCTGCCATATTGAATTTCTTTGAAGGTTGACTTTGACACTTGAGCAATATCCCAGTCCAAACTCGTAAATTTCTTCCTCGTCCTCGGCTTTTCACGCTTTTCCAATCTTGTGCTTGGTTTTGTCTGTTTTTGCCCTGTTTTCAATCCTTTTGTACCTGAAACACATAAAAACACAAACCAAGAATATTTGCAGTAATATTTGGTGTATTTGGCCATTTTCAGTAATTTTATGGTCTAAAATGGGCATAAAATGATGAGTATTTACACACTCATCAGTCCCCCACACTAAGCTATTGCTAGTCCCTAGCAATCCGATCATATAAAGTAATGAAAGGACCAAGTATACCCCGTTTCAACTTTTTATTAAATACGAGAAATTTATACTAGAACTAAAATAAAATGCTTGATTTTCAAAAATGGTATCATGGAACGGGATTCACACAAAATGGGTGTCTCCAGGGAATTGTAATCGTCATCCTCATTTTTATACTCCCAACTAAGCTTAAACTCAATGTGCAAACGTTTTGGTAAAATGCTAACACTACTTATACTAATAATCTATATAAGCCAAGACTTAACTTTTCACTCCCACAATTTATTCAAGTTAGGTGACTGTGCTAATTTTCAAAATTTTGACCGCAAAAATCGATATTTATTATGGTTGTCATTCGTTTAAGTCAAATACTAATTTACCGGGAACCTCGAAAATCTAAGGATCGAAAAGGGCCTTTTTCATGTAGCGGCTTTCTTCTCGGCACATCCCAAACCAGTTGGCTTTAGGTGACCAGGCTTTTGACACCCCACAGAGAATAGTACCGGAATCAGCGGAATTTCGATTTCAAAAATTTTGGATATTCCCACTACGCTAGTATTACATACTTAAATAAATAACAACAAACGATCATTTAGAGATTAGAGACTCAAAGACGAGATCACTCCATGTAACGGCTTTCTTCTCGGCACATCCCAAACCAGTTGGTTTTAGGTGACCAGGCTTTTGACACCTCACAGAGAATAATACCGGAGCTTTCGAGGCCTTTGAAATCAACACTCTACTAAATTACAGTTTAACTTTTATACAAAATTGACGAATCCAAGTTCAACTTCCGATTTAAATTTAAGAGAAAGCAATTTTCCTACATTTATTAACACATACATCTTTATTTTTGCAACATCAAAACTTATTGCATTTTGCAATATCATTCCATTTTATTATTTTTCTTTTTCATTTTTTCTCTTTTTTCTCTCTTTTTTTTATTTTTTTTTTTTTTTTTTTTTTTTTTTTTACATATATTCTTTCTCAAAAATCAAAATAAAAAGTTGAACTCAGGCTCTATATCAAAATTGTATAAAAATTCGTTTTGCATAACAACATGATTTTAACGTTCAAACATTTGAAAACAGCACATATTTATGTCAGATTAAGAGTTCCTGGGAGGAAAAGCCATAGATTACTTGTATAAGCTCTAAAGAGAACCAACTACTCTACGCTTAGCATTTTCATTTGCACAGATCATAAAACCTTAGTCTAATCTTTAAGGAAGCAGCCAGATCAACACTCTGGCAGAGTCGGGATTTCCTTTGTTCTAACCTAATCAAGACTAAACACTTCTTTTTTTATTGCAATTTCTTATCTAAAAACGAAAAAAAAATTTTGGTCAAAAACGGGGGTACTAGGGACTAGAAGGTACATATGTGACAAAATCGCGAGAATTCCCCCCCACACTTAGAATTGAATATTGCCCTCAATATTCAAAGTACCGGCTATTATGCCGACACTTAGAACGTAAAAAGGTAATACTAATAGCCAAGTGTGTGACAGAATTCTCATTTTCACAAACAGGATTAAAAAGATATCCCTAAATAATCGTTAGCAAAAAGATCGGATATTGGGCGGCAGGATTGAAAACAGGCGCATCAATCATCACGATCTAAGGGAAACCTGCAAACAAGGGCAAACAACACACAGAACAAAGCACAGTAGAGGAATCCCCCCACACTTAGTGTTAGAAAATAGAAAGAAGTCAGAAACATGGGTTGAAACCCATGTGGTGCTAATGTTTTTGTTAACCGAGTCACTAGCTTGACTCGACCCTGAATTCATTTGTTCATGGGGAAGCAAGTGGAAGAAACAATCTCCATCGGACTTTCATTCAAAATGTTTGGATAAACATTGAAGTTCTTGAAAGTTCCACTCCGATGAGATACATCCGGCTCAAAAGAATGATAAATGAGATGCCGGGGTCAAAAACTTTGTCCTCATTTCCAAAGGAGAGAAGGAGAGGACAAGTCACCGTATAGGTGAAGAAGGGTGGAAAAACTCGAACGACATATGTGAAGTCAATATAATGGCAATCCTCAGACGGAAATATCACATATGTCGGAGAAAGAATGTCTCTATGAATCACGGGATTGATATTTGAGGTCATATCATCAGGATTAGAAATAATAGAGTCCTTGACCTCATCGTTCTCTAACACTTTATCAAAGAGAGGATTTATATTGTTTGAAAAGTACTCGTCATCAAATTCAAACAGAGAGTTCGAATAGACTTTGAGACTTTCATTTGGAATGTCCTCATCAGAAAGTGATTCGTCATCACTAGAGGAAAAATCATCTTTGAAATTGAAAAGAGGGTTAGAAAACGTCCCGGAAAAATCATCAGTAGTGTCAAGAAGATGATCACTACAAATAGACCAATCACATTCACTGTTGGATGTATCCTCGGACTCACTTGGGATTGGGATAAGGTTCTCAGCACTAGACTTTATGAATTCGTCCGATTCCTTTTCAGGAATAGTGCTAAGATGCTCATCCCCTATAATACGAGAGTCCTTGGAGTTCATATATGGTAAAAATGATGTGATTGCAATAGACTGAGGGAGTTGAGAAATGATATCGCTCAAAGGAATAGTACTCTCCTCGTCGTCTTCATCTTCGTCATCGAGCATGCAAGCCTGATTAAACAAGAAACGATTGTGTGCTGCTCGTTCTTTGGCGAGTAAATCTTCCATAGATTCTCCATGACGATCTTGTGAGTAAGATAAGTCAATGGGAGGAGCTTGTTTTCTAAAAATCATCTCCTTAAGACTGTCTATTTCAGTTTGAAAGTCCATGTTGAGTTGATTTTGAGAAATAATCACTTTAGTGATCAATTCAGCTCTAGTTAACTCGCTTTGAAGAAGGTGGTGAGGGGTTGTGTATTGTGAAGGTGGGTCAAATCCGGATGATATCTGATTGTTATAAGGGTCGTGCTTATAGACAAGCATGTCTCCCGTTCAACAATCAAAATCCGGATGAGGAAAACTTCCACAATATTCAGAAGAATATGTTTCCATCTCATGGTGTAGAGGTTGGTTAAGGAAATTGGTTGTTTCATTGTAGGGATTTTGGTCGTAGACAAACCCATTTCCCGAATTTACAATGCTACCACTGGGGCAATTTCCACCATTTAGAGATCCTCCACACCATTCACAACCATAATGGTAAGATGAAGACATAAAAAGAATTAAACGGATAGAGGGTGAGATAAAGAATTAAACGAATAGAAGGGATAAGATGAATATTTTTGGATTTTTACAAAAATTTTGAAAAACACAAAGGGAAAAAGGAAAATAAATTTGAAAATAAAAATCTTTTTGGTTTTTTTTTATAAGAAAATATTTACGAAAAAAATGATAACTTCTCGGGAGAAGGGTTTTCAAAACATGCAACGACAAACGAGAATTAAAAAATTTGCTTCAAGCCTTCCCCGGCAGCGGTGCCAAAAATTGATTCGACGGAATCAACACGTATTTTTCTCCAAGGAAACACAAGTGAAGTATGTGTAACCCGGGTCGTTATCCCCAACGAAGGCGTGAATGGAATTTGTGTTCTCGATTCGTGAAACGTGTTTGAATGGTGGAAACAAAGAGATTTTTGGTTTTTAAGCTACGATAGGTGAACATTAATTAAAAACGATTTAAAAGGACAAGAAAAATAATTTAAGAAAAACATATATGATTAAAAACGTGCGGACTACTTAAAAACGCGATTATTAGAAAACGGGAACTAAGAACGAACAAGAAAACGTCAAAATAACGAAATATTAACTCTACGGGAACCAAACTAATTTTCCTATGTTCTAATTGATAAAAGAAAATTTTATAAAAAAAGAATTACATTTTTTTGACTTTTTATTTATTTTTTATGAATTAAAAATTAAAATAAAGGATTTAATTGATTTAAAAATAATAAAAGACTTGGGAAAAATCTTAAAAATTGCAGGTAAATCTAAAATTAAATTCTTAATCTAGGAAAAATAAAATCAGAAGCTATCTAAACACTAATAAGCAAATATGGGAAATAAGCAGTTGGGAATAAGCACAAAATAAGCTAATTAAGCACTAAAAGTCATCCAATGATCAAACATGGAAAAGCACACTAATTCAAGCTTAAAACAACTGATCAATACTAACAAAGCTCACAGAATAAGCAAATAAGCAGTTGGTACAGTGGAAAAATTAGGGCAGATTCAATGAGTGAACAGCCAATTTGCAGCTGTCCTATAAGCTAGACAAGAGCTTATTGGGGGAATCCAAAAGCAGCAACTAAAAGCTCATACCACAGTCTACTTATAACCTAAAAATGCCCAAATCATTTCCACAATTGCTTAATGAATTGAGCTCTATATCAGAGGAACATAGAAGCTAAAAATTGATGCAGGGGAACTGGCATGGCTGCTGAGGCTAGTTGCAGCCCTAAAATAAGCTCTCAAATGAGCTCTAAATCCTTAAATAAGCTTAAACAAATTAATATTAATCTACAAACTACTTGTAAAACAAAAATCAGATTTTAAATCCTACTTTAACTAGATTAAATTGAGCTTGAAAAAAGGCTGAAAAGGCTAGCAGGCTGCATAACTAGGGTCTGATGTGCAGATGAACAAAAGGAAGGCTTAAACTATTCAAGCCAAATGAAACAAAACCAACTAATTAAAAACCACTAGAAACACTGAATTGAGCAAGAAAGTTGCAAAGGTAATGGCTTATCTCTGATCTACCAGAAATAAGCCAAGAAAAGAGTTTACCAACTGAAAACTAGGACTGTCTACTTTAAAACATGCAATTATGATCAAAAGAGCTCGAAACCTACTACAAGCAGCAAATCTAAGCTATACTAGGGAAGATCAACACTGACCCAATAGCACATGAACAGTGCTCACAAATTTGACCCTATTGCAGCCTAAACCAAACAGTCCTTTGTCAAGGGACTGTTATGATGAGACTTAAGCTGAAAGACCTACTAAGCATGGATATCTGGAAACAGGTTAAACTACAGCTATCATGATATTAAACAAGCAATAAAAGCTGACAATGAAGCATAGAGATTAAGCAAATAAGCAGAGTTGACTAATGTTGACTATTTTTTACTTTTGAAATAAAAACTAAAATTGACTCAAATTAAGCAACAATACATTAAAAATAGCTAACAAGACTTTATATAAGCTAAAGGGAGCAGAACAGAGGCTTAGGAAATCTTAAACAACAACAACTTCGATTACTGAATTAGCATTTAAACTTGAATTACAATGAAAATAGAACAAGATTCTTGAAATTAAACTTAAACTGAAATGAAGGTTACATTGATCTGAAATTGAGCTAAAACATACAATTTATCTAACTTTTGACTTTTTAAAACTAATTTACACTACTCCTAAATTATGCTAAAATCTAACTAAAATCTACTGCTTTCTTCTGTGGGCTTGGTGAGGTATTTATACCCTCCAAAAGTCTTCACTAAGCATCCACAACAAATCCCAACCCTCCAATTGGTTTAATTTCATCTCAATCGTCCATTCTCGTTTTGGCGGGAAACTGAGACATGGGATTAGAGCCTTTTTATTGGGAAAAGGGATACACGTGAAGAGGGTACTAGGGTTGATAGCTAAGTGAGGAGGGGGGTTGGAGTGTTTCAGTGAAAAGGCATGGGGTGGTGTCAGGGAAGGTGGAGTGTGGTCAGGGTGGTTTTGGCGCGTTTAGTTTTAGAAGATGGTGGTTTTGGTTTTGACTTTTCAGTTTGACCGAGCGTTTTTAGTTAAACAAAGAAAGGCCGGGTTGTGGTCTTTTGGTTATTTGGGCTGGGGTTGTGGGATTAAAAAGGTTTTGGGTTTTATTTTTATCTTAGGAAAAAAAAAATGGGATAAGGTATAGAGTTAGGTTTAAAGTTTAGGGACCATTGTTGCCACTTTCTGAAAATCCAAGGACCATTTATGCTAAATTTTGAAAATATGTCCAAGGGCCAATTCTGCCATATTGAATTTCTTTGAAGGTTGACTTTGACACTTGAGCAATATCCCGGTCCAAACTCGTAAATTTCTTCCTCGTCCTCGGCTTTTCACGCTTTTCCAATCTTGTGCTCGGTTTTGTCTGTTTTTGCCCTGTTTTCAATCCTTTTGTACCTGAAACACATAAAAACACAAACCAAGAATATTTGTAGTAATATTTGGTGTATTTGGCCGTTTTCAGTATTTTTATGGTCTAAAATGGGCATAAAATGATGAGTATTTACACACTCATCAATACACATCACATGATCACTAGGAATTATACATTGCATACATAATACATTTATATGTTTTAATTTTATTTCTTAAAATGGAAATTTAAACATGACATCATGGCATGCATCATGAACATAATCTTAGAAAGATTTGTGAGATATCTGGTATAGATCTTCAAGCTAAAGAGTTGACATTTGAAGATATGGAAAGATATGGCAAGATATGGAAAGATTCTTGAAAATCTTAGCTGTCAAGCACTGGCGGATCTAAACCTATACAAGGGCAGATCCAAATTTAGGGATCCGCCAAATCCGTCGGGCAAATTTTCTATTGGCTATAAATAGCAGCCCATTGTTTACCCATTGTCTTACCACTTGGAATACACATTCCCTCTACCCTTTGCATACATTTAGATCAATAGAAAACCATGTAGAAACACACATTAATCATCCATTTCATAATAATCATAATGTTACTAACTTTCATTATGTTGTAAGCATACTCTCAATATGATCCTGTGAAGCAAGATCATGAGTCATCATCCATCTCAAGTATAGCATACTTCCTGATCCTCCAAGATGGTTAGAAGATTTTGAAGTCATTATCCACCATAGCATCCCAACATATGAAGATTCAAGGGCACTTGACATCCTCAATGATTGAAGACTTCTTATTCAAGAAGTTCATGTAGATTACACATGCATATATGAAGATCCATTACATCAAGTTTAGGGAGCTTGTGATCTTCATACATTGAAGGCTTCCGATCAACGGAAGTTCATATAGATTAGTCATTTATATCCATTGAACATTTATGTCTTGGATCAATGTTGTAACCATCATTGCATCACAACCTATTCATACTAGATTAGGTGGTTTATGTGTTTGTGCCATAAAACACAAGGTTTCTATGTTGGGCCATAAAACATAGCGGGAGTGGTTGTACCCTTGTAAAGAACTCGACATCTAGCTTAGTGTCGAAAATTGTATAAGCGACGACGGGAGTGGTTGTACCCTTGTAAAGAACCAACGGGAGTGGTTGTACCCTTGTAAAGAACCCGATGTTTAGCTTAGTACCGGATAAAGTGTAAGCGACGATTGTAAGGTTTTCTCTGCCGAAAATGGAGCTTGTTGATCTAGTGAAGTAACTCTCGAGTTGGGTACTCGGGGAGTGGAGTAGGGCAGAAAGGAGCTCTGTGACCGAACAACTATAAGTCATCGTGTTCGGTTTGCACTTTATTTTACTTATCACTTTAATTTTATGTTTGCATTATATGTTTGTTTGTGTTGTGATACTTGTTTGACAACTTGCTTAAGTATATGTTAGTCATAAACTACAAGTGACATCTTTCATATTAGAACAAGCTAAATTGGAAATTTGATACAACAAGTTTTAAGCTTTTAAAACGGAAACGTATTCACCCCCCCCCCTCTACGTTTTCACAATTGGTATCAGAGCCTCGTGGCTCTCATATTCAAAACAAATGGTTTTTAAAATGGAGTACGATCCATGTATCAAATTACCATTGAAGTGAAATATAATATGAAAAATGTTTCGCTAAGTATACTTAGAAATTTTGTTGTTAGATGTGACTTTGTATCCAAGCTTGAAGATATCCTTGAAAAATAAAAGAAAATATTTCTTAAAAGGATTGAGTGTCAAATTGTGTTCGTAAAGCTAATTTATGAAAAACACGGGTTTTAAAGGAGTGTTTGGGATAACTATAAATTTAGTTGAAAAATCACATCCGTAATGTTTAGATAAGTCACATTAGTAGAAATAATATTAAATATGTGTATTGTAAGTTTACTATCTAATCATGTAAGTCCCACACACTTTCCCTATGTCAAAATACTAGTTTTGTTGAATCTGGTACAGGCTCCCACAGAACCAAATCACATAAAGGACGGATCCCTTGATTTGGTTCTGTCACACCCCAAAATTTTGTGACTTGCAGCGGATTAAGTCATTCAGGGGCACGACTGGTCATAGCACCAAAGTTGCAGTTATATTGAACGACCTAAAGTGTCGTTTAGAAAATACATCGTTTGATTATTTAAAAACATTCGGAGTTTCAAAGCTAGGTCCCAAAAGGTGAAACAAGTTTTCATAAAACAAGTTCATACAATTCAAACGATGGATAAGTGCATAAAATATAAAGTGAGACGCGTCGACTCCGCGACTCCATGATGTCCATATGCAAGCCAACATGCGATACCTTAATTACCTGAAAATACATTGCTAAAAATGGTCAACAAAAATTGACCGGATCTAAACACACACGTTGTGTTGGGGATACTTTGAGTATATACTTGATAGCACGCGAAATTTACTACCAAGTACTTAGAAGAATATGTGTTTGGTGATTGTATGATCGTATGAATGTAACAATAATAATAAACAAGACAATTGTTTAACCAAACACTTTGCTTTCAATATATTGAACGATTAAACGTGAAGCTCTTAACAATACTTGTACGTATTGGATGTATGGATATATATTAAAACCCTAACTGAGGATCTCTTTTTATAGCACAAAGAGTCCTTTACAAGTAAACAATATTCGTATCATTCTATACAAATAAGATATACATCATATCCATTCCATATTTATCTTCACATGGTTTCACTTTAATCTTGTAAGCAGTACGAACTTTTCTTCATCAGCAGTACTAACTGTTCTTGTATTCTTCAGCAACTGTTCAACCGTACTAACATATAAAGAACCGTACTAACTGCTTAATTTAATTCCCAACAATCCTCCCCTAAACTTATGATTTCTTTGCAAATCAACAAGTTTCTTGAATTAAACTTCTGCTTATGTTGATGGGGTGGATTCTTTCAAACACTTATCTTTAATCTCGAAACACTTGGGAATTTTCTTCACATATCGTACTCTTTTTGGTCAACTCCTCAAAAATTACCATAAATAAATTTATTCCTGTAAGGAATTAATTCCAAATACCAACCCAAAGAATTTAATTCCTAATACCAACCCTGCATTTAATTGCTTTAAAACTTCATTGGTTCTATAAAAAGCCTTAAATTCTCAATACTAACCCATCATTCTTTAAATCACAACTATCAAACCCAATGAGTTCATCCAATCCAAACATTGTTGAGATTTCATCAAATTCATCATCAGATTCAGAAAGTGATGGATGGAGATCTTACTTTCCACCGAACTACACTAATCTGACTATCAGAAAAGGTTTCTGGGAATTCAAGGGTGAATAGGAATAACAATGCTAGGGTAACTCAAAACAGTCCAACTAGATTGACAAGCCCTAATGCAAATCATAAGTTGTCACCCAAAGCTGTTATGTTAAGGACTGGCGTCAAAACAGTTTCAACTGCTAGTCAAAATATGTGTTTTAATAACAAGCAAACTGTTTCAAGTGCAAAACAATTTTCAAATCCTGCACAAACAGTTAAAAGTCATTTTTATAAGAAAACATCAATGACTAATCAGAAGTGGGTGCCTAAATTTAAACAAGCAGTTCCAACTGCTAGACCAGCAAATCCTACTGCTAGGCACTTAAATGTTAAGGGAAAAAGGGGCAATGCTGTCAAGGCCTCAGCACATTGGGTTAGAAATTCTACCAAACCCAATGGTGCATCAAAGACCTCCAACAAGTTTTTTCATCTTGATGCACAAGGCAGATCCAAACCAGTGATGGCTTGGATCCCCAAAAGAAACTAACACCTTTATTTTGTGTGCATGAACATCCTTCAAATGGTAAAGAAGATAGAGGATATTCAGACAGTGGATGTTCAAGGCACATGACTGGCAACATGTCATATCTTTCAGACTTTATTGCTCTGGATGGAGGACCAGTTGTCTTTGGTGGTGGTATTGGAGGAAGGATTACTGGTAAAGGGGTAATTAAAACTGGTAATCTTGATTTTGAAAATGTGTATTATGTACCAGAACTTAAGTACAATCTTTTCAGTGTATCACAAATTTGTGATAAACAGAACAAAGTTTTATTTACTGATACTGATTGTCTTATTCTTTCTCCTGATTTCAAGCTACCTGATGAAAGTCAAGTATTGCTTAAAATCCCTAGAAAGGATAATACATACAGTGTTGAGATGAATAAACTAGTTCCTAAGGTTGGACTTACTTGTCTTGTTGCAAAAGCCACATTGGAAGAATCAATGTTGTGGCACAGAAGGCTTGGTCATGTTAATTTTAAAACCATTAACAAAATTGCTAAAAATGGGTTAGTAAGAGGTTTACCAAATAAAACTTTTCTCAATGACCAAACCTGTGTTTCTTGCCTTAAAGGTAAGCAACACAGAGCCTCATGTAAGCCAAAGACCCAGAACTCTATTTCTCAAGCTTTATATATGTTGCATATGGACTTGTTTGGTCCTACTTCTGTGAATAGCTTGAACTTTAAGAGATACTGCCTTGTTGTCACTGATGATTACAGTAGGTTTTCTTGGGTATTCTTTATGAAATCTAAGGATGAGACTAGTGAAATCCTTAAGACCTTCATTGTTGAAGTAGAAAACCTAGTTGATAAGAAAGTTAGACTGAATTTAAGAATAGGGTGATGGATGATTTTTGCAGAGAAAAAGGTATTAAGAGGGAGTTTAGTGTAGCTAGAACTCCACAGCAAAATGGTGTAGCTGAGAGAAAGAATAGGACTCTTATAGAGGCTGCTAGGACAATGTTAGCTGACTCTAAGCTACCAGTTTCATTTTGGGCTGAAGCAGTTAGCACTGCTTGTTATGTATTGAATAGGGTTTTAGTTGTGCAACCTCACAATAAGACTGCTTATGAGCTTCTTAGAGGTAGAACCCCTGCTTTAAGCTTAATGAGACCTTTTGGTTGTCATGTTACTATCCTTAATACCAAAGACCAACTAGGAAAGTTTGATGGGAAATCTGAGGAAGGTTTCTTTGTAGGTTATTCTCTGCACAGTAAGGCTTTTAGGGTGTACAATACAAGCACCAAGCATGTAGAAGAAAATCTGCACATAGAATTTTTGGAGAATAAACCAAATGTTGCAGGTGTAGGTCCAGATTGGATCTTTGATATTGACAATCTTTCAGATTCCATGAATTATGTGCCTGTTACAGGTACAAATACTAACCATGATGCAGGTATCAGAGACAGGTTTCTAATACTTTGAGTTTAGAAGATCCAGAAGTATTTACTCACTAGCAACCAAGAAGATGGACATGGAGACACCTCAAACCTCAATCCTTGCTAAACTCCCCATGCTGAAACAGAATGAATATGATTTATGGCGGCTCAGAATAGAGCAATATTTCATGGTGCAAGACTATGCATTATGGGATATCATTATCAATGGTGATTCCTTCAAACCAATTCCTGTTGAAGAAACTTGTGCTGATGGTTCCAAGATCACAAAGCTTAATACTGAGCCAGTTACAAACAAGGAGAGAATTAAAAAGAATAATGATCAGAAGGCTAGGAATTTGTTACTAATGGCAATTCCTAATGATCAAGTGCTGAATTTTAGCCATTACGAGACTGCTAAAACTCTTTTTGAAGCAGTGGTGGAAAGATTTGGTGGCAATGAAGCTACCAAGAAGGCACAGAAAACCCTACTTAAGCAAAGTTATGAGAACTTCACTGCATCAAGCAATGAAACTTTGGACCATATCTTTAATAGGCTTCAAAAGATCATCAGTCAACTTACTGTGTTGAAGATTGTGATTCCACAGGAAGACCTCAACATGAAGTTTCTAAATAGTTTGCCTGCTGAATGGAACACTTATGTTGTGGTTTGGAGCAATAAACCAGATTTGGAGAAAATGACAATGAATGAGCTTTACAACAATCTTAAGATTGTTGAGCTGAAGGTGAAGAAGAGTGGTAGCACCAGTTCTAGTTCAGGAAATATGGCTTTCGTATCTTCTTCAAACAGTTCGAGTCATGAAGATAAAGAAGCAGTTGGTACTGCTAAACCAACAGTTAGCACTGCTAGTGTAAAAACTAGTACTGCTGGCTTGACTGAAGAGACCATATATGAATTTGTGTCAGAACAGTCTGGTGGGTCAAAGATCTTTAATGAAGATCTTCTTCAAATTGCTGAAGATGATTTGGAGGCTATGGATTTAAAGTGGTAGTTAGCTTTGATAAGCATCAGGGCTAAGAAGTATTACCAAAGGACTGGGAATAAGATTACCTTTAATGGAAGAGATGTTGATGGGTATGATAAGTCTAAGGTGGAATGCTTTAATTGTCACAAGATGGGGCACTTTGCCAAGGAATGTAGAGGTCCAAGACAACAAAGCAACCAGGGTCAAGTGGTATCAGAGACAGGTTTCTGATACTAACAAGCCTCGAGCATAACGATCTCCACACTAACATTCTTAACATGGGGTTGTATAGGAGACATCAAAAATGACACAACACAATCATCATGATTAGCAAAAATTAAACATTCGTTACATGTTTTACAGACAGCCTTAGAATTTGAATCAATTACAGTACTTTTGATACTAGAATCAACACGATTCAGTCTATTCATTGCAAACTTTATTGTTCCTAAGTTGGGCTTCTACTTTCTTCTCGTGACCACTCTTAGCCGGTGCAGTCCTATCTTTCCTTGCATTACCTCTAGGCTTTGACCCACTAGCTTTGGTGTCACATTTTACTCCTGTAGAAGTAATGATGGGAACATTAGTTTGTTTTACTGTCATTTGCTTTCCTGAGTTTGATGTGCTGGGTTCTGATGTTCTCAGTGGTAGATCAAAGGTTACATGCTTGTTTTTAGTCGTAGATGATGATGCAACAAATCTATCTCTTTTTTTATCAATCTTAGGGCCAGTGCCAATGACGTACTCTAAAAATTCCTGAGATCTTTTAGTGAGGAAGCAGGCATCCGCAACAGCATTATCAAGTGGTTTTTCTATCCTATCCTCCTCTACTATCTCACGAAGTGTATCAAGGCTATCCTTAAGGTGATTGAGATATATTTGATGGGCAGACCTATTGTTCCTAAGGGGAAGTGAAATAGGCATAACATCAAAGTCATACTTTCTAACAGCAGAAACCTTTGGTACAACACAATCACAATTGATGATAGGCATTTTCCCTTTCACCTGAGTCTTAAGATTCTCAATTTCATTTAACAAGGAAGTTATTTTTTCATTGTGACTGTTTCGTGTGACTTTAATTGAGTCATATAACTCTTTGTAATGCTGTTTGGTCTTTGAATTTTCAGCTCGAAAGCACTCATTTTCATAGTGTACCTTATTGATGGTGTCTTGATATTGAAAATTCTGAGAATCTAAAAACGATGGTTTGTGGGTGCCATATGCTTCACTCTTGTTTGTTTTTAATTGGGCAATTTGAGCCCTCAATTGTCGAATCGTGTTAGTGTGAGCTTGAATTTTTTCATCACGTTTGCTTAATTCAAAATATGTATCAAATTCAAGAGCATCCAAAGATGTCTTGGCATTTGATATTTTACATCTTTCTTCTAAGTGTTGATATTTTAATTGCAGATTAAGATAATCAACCTCTAGTTTTGAAAAACGCTTGACCATGTTATCATGGTCATCATTTTGAATTTTCTCTTGCAGTTTCAAATTCTCCCCCTCAAGCTCAACAACACGATTCTGGGTAACATTCAATGCAATAGAATACTCATGAAATTGACAGGCAGTTAAAGCAGAATCAGTGGCAGTATAAAATATATCCTGTGCAATACATCTAGCAATCAAATTCTCATTGGTGATGAGAATGTTCTTTCTCTCGATCTCACGGCTCTTAAGTTATATCGCATTTTGAGCTACCTCATTTTCCATATCTTTAAACACTACTTTCATTTCATTTACTTCAGTTTTAAGGGTGTTTTGCATTCCTTCAAACTATTCCTTGAGTAATTTAAAGAATGGAATGACCTCAGTTAAGTAACACCTTTTTGTTTGTTCAAAACCCCTTTCCCCCTCAGTAATTCCGGTTGGTGTAATTCTCTTCTTACATGTTTTATCAAAATCAGCAAATAGTTGAAAAAGTACATATATGCTAATTAAAGTTTTACATTCAGTAGGAAGAGTCAAAGGAACTAAATGCCTAGGTGTATTGGGAGGATACACCGTCGCAGCTGCAGTTTTCCTAAGGGATGGAGTTTTGGCTTCAAGCTCATTGGCCTTTCTCTTTTCCATATCTAAAGACCAAAATATTTGTTCAGGCGTTAACTTCTTTTGAGGTGCAAACACAGTCAATCGATTCTCCTCATAATAATCATGGGGTTTGACTATTATTCGATTGGCTATGCATTTGGGATCCTTCATTTTCTCATTCATTCTTTCTCTATTTCTCACATCTATCTCATCATTCTCTTCTAAAGATGAAACATCAGATGGGGCATGACTAGGCATAATCATCACATTGGCATCATATAAGGCAGGTTGGGCTACTTTAGCTTTCCTAAGGAGAGCAAATTTAGGTTCACCTACATTACTTTCACTATGCTTATCACACAACTTTTTATGCTTTTGAATCATTTGAACCGTTTTTCTAGATTGGTCTTGCGTGTACAACTTATTTTCAAGCTTATTCTTTACGGTTTTAAGTCTTGAGAAATCATTTAAGAGTTGTGTTTCTTTTTCCTTGAAATCTTGTTTTAGTGTATTTACGTGCTCTAGGGCCTCCTGTTTTTGTTTAACAGTCTGATCCAGCTGTTTTTGCAAAGAAATCAACTCTTGTTTTAACGTTTCCTCCCTTAAATTACGCTCAGTTATAAGTGTACTCATTTGACTATCCATTTTCTGCTCACGTTCAGTTGGTTCAAATTTAGCACGTTGTTCATAAATTGCCACCTGATCTTTATATATATTTAGTCTAGTGGTCAAGGTGTCATCAGGGACAAACACATTGTTTTCATGCCACTCACAAGCATTATCTACAGCACAAGCATTATCTAAGGCACACACATTATTTACAGCACAAGCAATATTTTTAACAGAAGATGCACCAGCTTGTACATCAGACATGTTGTTGTGATTCACATATTATTCATATGGAATAATATTACTATTTCCCATGTCAACAGTATCTGAATCAACCACATCTGTCTGTTGTACTTCGTTGGGAATTTTCTGTTCATCAACCACGTTATATGTGTCATAAAGTTTTAGTACCTCAGAAATCACAGATGCATTTGAGGGACCAGCTTGTTGAGGTGATGAGACCACAGAGGACAAATTAGCCATGAAGATTGTTTGAGTTGTTGGTTCATCATCCACATCAGAGTCAAAAGCATCACAATCATCAGCCATGAAGATGTTGGGATCATTAAGTGCAAGGTCCTGAACTGGCTGCTCGTCCACATCGGCATCAAAAGTATTTCCCCCATCGCCAGCAAGAAACAACATTTCTTCTTCGTCCAACACAGCTCCATTCTCTTGAGCCTGCATCAACAACATCTTGTCCTTGAAGTAGTCAGAGTTCTGAGGACGTTTTGGTTGATTGCAGTTTCTGGCAATGTGTCCAAGTCCACCACAGTTATAACACTTGGGCTGTTTCCCCAGCCCCTGATTTGCATTCCCTCCTCTGATCTGCACATTACCTCGACCCATGTTCCTTTGATTCAAGTTTTGCCTCCCCTGAACATTCTGGACCACAATTCTTCCTGTTAGGAATATAAATATTCAGATGAAGGCTCGGTCACCCCGAGCATCTATTTAGCATTCACATAGCTCGTAGGCTTATTAATATTAGCTTAGTAATATTAGTATTAGTATTATTAGTTTAGTCGTATTTATATTTGTGTAGTGGGTCGGGGCTTTCCCCACTGTCAGCTCACTCCACAGCCCACTAGGGGCACAAATATTAGGAAGTATAAATACCCCTTCCCACACTTGGGAAGGGTTGGAACTCTCATTTCATCTAATCTAATATTTTGTTTTTTGAGTTTCCCCTCTCTCTCTATCTTCTCTCAAAACTCAAACATGGATCTCATCTTTCATGAATCAAGGCCACCCGAATCATATACACAATCAAAAGGTTAGATCATACAATTGGTATCAAGAGCCATGGTTAGGTTCAATTGATTGTGTGTGCTTGGATTTGTGGTCTCTATTTCTCTAGCTCTTTTATAATCTTTGATTCGATCTAATCTTTCTTTCTCGAATCTGTTTTGTTCTACGTACTAAACTTTGTTTTAGTCAAACCTTAATTTTGGGTTTTAACTGCTTGTGGGCTTAAACAGTTTAAGGATCTAGGTGGTATTTACAAGTCTTGTGGTGTTATTCGAATTGACCATTTTTGTTTTTAGGAACTTTTTTTTTTTTTTTTTTTTTTTTTTTTTTTTTTTTGGAACGTTTTTTTTTTCATACTCTTGGCATCTCAAAGTTTTTTTTTCTTGGCTTATTTGCGGTTAAAAACCCATTCGTGATTAAAAGCTCAAGTTTTAAGTATTTGGTTTGTTTGAAGGATTCGGTTTGCTACTGTTCACGGGTTATGGCTTATTTCGTGGTTATTTCTTGACTACGATTTGGTGGTTCTCTTTGTTGTGTTTAAGTTGAGATAAGTTTTGTTTCTTGCTAGCGGCTTGAAGAACGAAGGAACAATTTCTTGCTAGCGGTTTAGTTCTTCTTTGTTGTGCAGCGATTTGACTGGCCTTTACCTGACAGTTTGTTTTTTAACTAAAACCGGAAGAAGACAAAATTGCTGAAAGTGACTAGTTTGGCTTGATGCTCCAACGGTTTGACTGTTTGACCAGCTGGCGGTTTATTGACTGGCGGCTTATTGACTGGCGGTTTATTGACTGTGGCGGTTTATTGAGTGGCGGCGGTTTATTGACTGGCGGTTTATTGACTGTGGCGGTTTATTGACTGGCGGTTTATTGACTGGCGGTTTATTGACTGGCGGTTTATTGACTCTGGCGGTTTATTGACTGGCGGTTTATTGACTGCAGCGGTTCAGTGATTGCAGCGGTTCAGTGACTGCAGCGGTGTGCCACAGGTGTTGACTAGTCAAGAAAAATCGATGTACTGAAAAGATATAAATGAAGGAGATGAAGTGAAAACAGTCCTCAAATTAACCACAAACAATACAACAAATCCTCGGTTCCTAATCCTTTCAAAAGAGAAACTGAATTACAAAAACAACTCAAATCCAATCCAAAAACAAACATCATCTAACCATGATGTAGTATTTTTGTTTCCAACGGATGTATTTTCCCCGGGTCGTGTCCCAACGAAGGTCGAATATCGAGTTGTCGTGACGTTGTCGAAAACGTGTGGTGAATGTGTGAAAAGAGTGATGATTGGTGACTTTATACTACGAATAATGAAATAATAAACAGAAACAACTAATTATGCTAAGGGTACAATTAAGCTAAGCATGTAATCCTAAAATCGAAATTTGGTATTTAAAACGAATGCGACGAATTATAAAAACGTAATTTAAAAGTGAATTTTTAAATTCTAAATCCTAAATTTGCGAAAAATAATTTTCCTAAACTCTAAATATTAAAAGATAATTTTTGGAAAAAGAAAAATATTTTTTTGACTTTTTATTTAATTTTTATGAATTAAAAACTAATTTAAACTAATTAAATGATTTAAAAATATTAAAACAACTTGGAAAAATCTGAAAATTTTTGGGGAATTTTGATTTTAAATAAGAAACCTAGGAAAAATAAAATCAGAACTCAGTTTGACTTAAATAAGCTGAACAGTAAAAATAAGCACTTGGTAAAAAGCTAAAAATAAGCAAACATAAGCCAAAAATTATCAAAAGCTAAGGACTAGTTATTCTAACTATTGGAAACTAGAAAATACTAAAAATGAAGAAATAAGCACTAGGATTAAGCTGAATATAAGCTAAACACTATGTCAAGGCAGCAAGTAAATGAGTGATCAGCACCTTTCTAGCCTCCAATTAAGCTATCAAATAAGCTCTGAAGGTAAATCCCAGATAATAAGCTCAAAGCTACTATATCAAATTGCTTAAAATCAGAGAATACCCAAAAGTTCTCACCAATTGCTACTCTAATTAGACCCTAGAACAGGTGCAGTTGGAACATGAAACTGTGCAGGCTTGAGCAGTACATAAAGGGGGAACTTGCAGACCTATTAAGCTAGAAAAATAAGCTACTAACTGCAAACTAAGCTCAAAATTCTAGAATCTATACTACTAGCTACTGAGAATATCAAAACTCATGCAATTAACTCAAAAGAATAAACCAATAAAAAGCAATCAACTAACTGATTTGAACAGATCTAGTGCAGGTCTGCACAAAATCACTTCTGTAGCAGCAGGTTGGTATTTTTGGCGCTTTCCACTAGCAAACCTTGACTAAATGAGACCATCTTTTGCAATCATTCTTTACTAACCTAAAGTGACTCAGAAATGCTAAAATGGGGTCTCACTTAAGCTCAGCTTAATGAGAGCTTATTAAGGGCAGTTTACTAACTCCTATTGCACCTATGGTATCAAATCCTCTAAATACTTACAAAAGCACTTAAACTCTAACAAAATCAACTTTTATCACCTAATTTAAGCAATACTAAAGTAACTAGATGAGCCAATCTACAGTACCTAAGCTACTATACCCCTAACTGCTACTTATCCAAACACCCCTATAAATTCCATAAATGCTCATTTAATACTATAACTAACTGTGATAAACTAAGCTACTGATTCTAAACTGTATAACTAACTTAAGCAAACACTAATAAGCAACATTCAATTCAATATAAGCACTAATAAGCAGTATAACAAAATAAGCTAATTCTATAAGCTAAATCAACTTACAAACATGAAATGGATGAGAACAGGTATGAACCAAAAAAATAACACTGGGGCTTTTCAATAAGCCCAAATAACACCCGATAAGTTCCTTCTGAATAGCTTATCTCCTCCAGAGCTTAATTGACTATTATAGTTGACTTTTGTGTTGACTTTCTGATTTTTTTTTTTTTTTTTTTTTTTTGAGATAAGAACAAACTAAATACTACCAAAAGCTTACACTAAGCTATTAAGCTTATATAAGCTTATACAATTGATAAATCAGCTTATTGAAGCTGGAATTTCTGAATATTTTTGTGCTTTTGAATATTCGTAAATATTTTTGAATTTTTGAAATATAAAACACTAATAAGAGAAAAACTTTTGATAAACTAAATTTATAAAATATAAGCTGACATAACAAGAGTAAATAAGCTAAGTTGAGATTAAAAACAAGCTAAGAGATACAAATTTAAAGAAAACTAAAACTGAATTTCATTAATCAGAAGATGAAGTACAAGGCATAATTATAATCAATACTGGAATTTAAATGATTACAATAAAAACATAATAATAAAATGGCCTAAATTCTTCTAATAACATGAAAAATTGGACAAGCTTAGCTAATGAGGAGGAGGTCTCTATTTATAGGCTCGAAATGAAGCTTCCAGGCTTGCCACCTTGGCAATCCGTGTGCTCTTGAGCTAATCATCACCCTTAGATCATGCCTTGCTCTCCACTCTTTGATTTCCAGCCATAGGATCAAATTCGTGAGGTGTTCGGTCCAATAGGAGCATGCCATGTGTCCATTTGTGCGTCCTCTGTGCTTCTCTGACACTCTGGCGTCCAATGATTAGACAATCCTACCCTTAATTGGGTAAATTGTACGGGTAATTTTTTTAGGGTTCATGCTACAGTAAATTTTCTGGGTAAGAAGGGGGGAAAACGTTTGGCGGGTTGCTTGTTTATTTATTTTTATTTGTTTGACCAAAGCTTTATTATAAGCTTTGATCAGGTTTTGGGTAAGGTCGGGTTGTGGGTTTTGCTTGGATTGGGCTGAGTTTATTGTTTGGTGGGCTGGGTTAGATATTGGTATGGGTTGGATTAAGTGTGATTTGGGTGGGTTTATAATTCCGGGTAGAAGGGTATAGTTTAAGGATTTTAGGGGATTTAAGTTTAGGGACCATAATTGTAATTTCTGGATTATTAAGGACCATTACTGCCATTTTTCAAAAGATGATCTAAGGGCTGAATTTGACAAACTTTGATACTTGGAGCTGACTTTGACTTTTTGCTTCCCGGCATCGGCTATAAATATCTTTTCCGTATCTCGTGCTCGTTTTCCCGGTTTTTGCCTGATTTTGTCCAAATTTACAATATCCATCCCTGCACAATCATAAACACAAAAACACGAAATATTTGGCATAATTAGTTAGTTTTTGGTCTATTTGGGTCCGGTTTTGGTCAAGAAAAGGTATGTGTTTAAGCACATACCAAACCACTACTCGAATCCTGTCGACCATAACAACAAATCAAATGCGTCAAGATATACAACTTTTGTTTGCTTAACGAATGGTCAAGAGAAACTCTTCTCTGGTCTTTAACGAAAATGAAAATAATTATGATCTCAGTTATATCCCTTTGTAAATTCCACAATTCGTTCAAAAGATCAAAACCACAAAGAGATATTCATCATCGATCCATTTGAGACCAAGCCTCATGTTAATATCCGAAACACAAAAAGAAACAATCTATAACAATGGTGTTATAATCATTTTCTTGGTTCGGTTTTTGCACAAATACACGAATATCAATAAACGATATATATATATATAACAAGTGTGCTATATATATATATATATATATATATATATATATATATATATATATATATATAACAAGTGTGCTATACCCGTTTATTTCATTCGACTCAGAACCAAAACATGAAGCATAACCCTACCTGAGATCCGTATGACCTTGAAGCCTTGTTGCTTTTCATTCGTGGAGGGTTAAAGGTGGATATTTGATTTGTGCTTGTGAGATTCGTGATTAAATGTTAATGGATGATTGATGAAGATCGACTGTGATTGAATTTTTTGTTTTGTTGATGATGACGGATTGTTGACTGAGATTGTGATGAGATGTGTTTGGAGAAGAGAGAGTTAGGAGGGAGGCGATTAGAATAAGATTAGGATTAGGGTTTATGGGTTTTAATACCAAATAATTAGGGTAAAAAAGGTGAAATGGATTGGGTGCTATATTTTTTCTTTGGATCGGGCTTACTGATTTGTTGAATGGACTGGTCACGCACGTTTTGGGCTTAAAGAGTGAACCGGGCCATAGCTTTGATTAATTGATTTGTTTTGGGCTGCCAACTTATTTTACATATACGAAATGTGTTGTGTACAAATCTGTTTAACAAGCGTCAGCTGTCAAGAAAGATGCGGTCAAATCAACTTTTGAAAGAGAGAATGGCCATGTTTGGTTATGTCGTGTAATTGGACTTTAACTCATGGAAGGTGCACGCGTCTCGGCTGGTATTTGGGTTTATGAATGTCATCGTTATTTCAGAGTTGCGGGTTTGGCTGCGTAGTCCAATTAGAGCCTACCAGTTGAGCAAGCATGCAATTTGATATTTACGATTTGAGTTATAGTTGACAAATGACAATTTGTTTAATTACTATTTGTCAAGTTGCGCTTTGACTTGTTGCGACTTGACTGATTGCGATCTGACCAGTTGCGATTTGACGTTGCAAGTTGACACTTGCGATTTGACTTATTATGATTTGGTTGATTGCAATCTGACTTATTGCAAGTTGACAACCTGTGACTTGACTTGTTGCGATCTGATCAAGTTGTGATTTGACTTCTTTGACTTGAATTTTGAAGATTAGTATTGCAATTCACTCTTAGTTGTTCTTGTTGATTTTACGGTTTCTCTTGTAGGTTTTAGAAAATCCCGCGAAAGATTCGATTTCTCGGTTTAAATCTCAAGAGCTGTAAAATCCCGTGAAATAAATTTTGGACAAGTAGGCTGGACTTGGATTTAGACACAATAAAAATTACGGGGTTTGACCTATTTTTCGGGATAAGTTTGTGCTTCGAGATCGGCAGGAACTGGGAAATTATGGTGACTTGGTTGGTTTGTTAATTCACGGGTTGGTGTACTTAGTGTCACAAACATCTCGGGGTGGATGGATGCACGATGTTTGATGACCCTTGCTCGAGCATATTTAGGGTGATTAGACTTGGATGTTCAAGAAGTGGATATATACAATAAATGATGGAAGGTTGGGTATATATCACTACCTATATTTAAAGGAGTTACATTGTTGTGCTCAATATAGGTTCTAAATCACAATTTGCAATTCAAGGTGATTAAGGTGATTAGACTTGGATGTTCATGAAGTGGATATATACAATAAAGGATGGAAGGTTGGGTATATATCACTACCTATATTTAAAGGAGTTATGTTGTTGTGCTCAATATAGGTTCTAAATCACGATTTTAGTGCAAGTATAAGTCGCGGACTTGTTCCTTATCAAGCTTCATCAAGTGATTGTTGTTTCTCATGCTTCTAATGAGATTGTTGTACAAGATCTTCTCAAGAGGTGGTCAGACTTAAAGACGAGAGGTGGTTTGTTCAGAGACGCGTTCTAACCCGGTACACATTCTATAGTTAAACATATCTCATCAAGCGGTGTTGGCATATTATGAGCTTCAGGGAATGTTAATCTTCTAAACCATTGATGAGGAGACAAACGAGGGGTTACTACAAGCGAGTCTTTATCACCATCTTCTTTGCAGTAGTTTTATGTGTCTCTTTCCATGTATCTGTATTGTGCTTGTCAAATTCACAAACATCACGGACTCTCAACTTTGGCAAAAAGGTCATTTCATGCCCTTTTTGAGGGGGAGAATTAGCGCGAGTTTCCTAGCGGTTCCGTCTCCAGCGATGTGAATTTTAGCGGTTTCGGTTACAGCGGGTCAGATCGTATAGGTTCAGTCTCCAGCGGTTTGAATCTTAGCAGTTCTGGTTTCAGCGGGTCAGATCGCAGCGGTTCAGGATTCAGTGGTTCAGTCTCCGGCGATTTGAATGGTGGTTCCAGTTTCAATGGTTTAGCCTTCAGTGGTTTGGGTCTTAGCAAATTGCCTAAGATTTCAGCGATTTGATACTTACTGTTGTGCAGTTTGTTCTTGAATTTACTTCTCGGTTAAATCTCAAGAACTGTAAAATCCTGTACACAGTACGACAACTATTCCATGCACTGCATTGATATCATCCAAGCAGCTGGGTCAGACAGCTATGTTTGTTTGGACTGACTATGAGTCATGGGCACTGCTAAAAAATTAGCGCATATTTCTTCTCCCTTCGAATATTCAACCGCACAAAATGATCACGAAGCTAATTTGGTATTCCTTGCTTGAGGGTGAAGTTGGATTTCACGAAAGAGTCTACCTATTTTATCTTGAAATCGGGGATGGTTGGATGCATGATTTCAATGATAACTTGCTCGCGCATATGATGTAAGTTGAAGACTTGGGTTATCTAGTTTCCAGAAGTCGGGGTGGATGGGTGAAGACCTGGTAAACTATCACTTAAAGGAGATACATTGTAGTACTCAGTGTCACACGTAGAAGACGTTGTGGATAATCGCAAGAGGTGATGAGAGTCTCATACTTTGTCAGGATAACATTAAGCACTTAGAGGCTTAACACCGTTCTTCCAACAACAATGCAAGCTTAGGTAACAAATTTGAGTAATTCTACGTCATTTTCAAGATTGGTATATCGGATTTCCTTCATCAAATGGTCACAATTGTTTGTGTTCAAGGTTGGTTAGTTGGACAAAGGCTTTAAAAGTTATGATGTGATCAGTAATTCTCTCATGATATTCTTAACCCAAACTGATGTTCACCAAAACCAAATCAGTCACGCCACATTCAATCTGTTACTGTCTCACGGTTTTTTCTTGGTTTGGTAAAATCCCGCGAAAGAACTTATTTCTCAGTTTAAATCATAGATTTGTAAAATCCCGTGATGATGGGCTATGCGCTCTTGACCAGGATCGGGTTAAAACCATTATCAAAGTTCAGCTATAACATCACAAATGGCTGGATCGAGGCATTTAATTGACAAGATGTGACTACTGGGTTAGTTCAGTATTATTTATTTGAGGCTGAAGTGAAATTTCATGGGTGCGTGTACTTAGTATCTGAAGATATCGGGGAGGTTGGATGAAGATTCTTCGAGATCCTTGTTCGAGCTTTCGACAGTTACAATGACGAGGACTTGTATATCTAGTTATTTTTTCTTTCTCTCTATTGCAAAATAACTATCACTTTAAGGAGTCACGTTGTAGTGCTCAGTGTCACACGAAATTGTGGATATCCAAGAGGTGATGCACGTCTTATACTTGATGGTTGGTTGGTTGAAGAGTATAGAGTACTTAGGGATTCGATGTTGCACGAAATCTCTACACCGCTCTTTGTCACACATTAGTACAAGTTTAAGTCACAAGTTCGGGTTATGTTACTTCAGTCTCAAGTTCATCATATTGGGTTTTTCTCCATCAGTGGTCACGACATCAAGCCGACAAAATGATAATGGGGTTGGTAACGAGTTAGAGGAGAGAAGAAGTAAAGAGAGAGTATGACGTCTGCATACATCAGTGCAGGCCTCGCTCTTCATCCTAATGACGTCTGTACACATCAGTGCAGGCCTCGCTCTTCATCATTATGACGTCTGTACACGTCAGTGCAGGCCTCGTTCTTCAACATAATGACGTCTGTACACATCAGTGCAGGCCTCGTTCTTCATCAGTATGACGTCTGTACACTTCAGTGCAGGCCTCGCTCTTCATCATTATGACGTCTGAATACCTCAATTCAGGCCTCGTCCCTCAAGGAAAATAAAAGTGTACGCTTGAGTGCACTTTATCTTCAAAAGAAGAGGAATCTTCTTAGTGATGGCCATTCTCGTCAACAAGTATCATGCTCTTTCCGTGCTTATTCAGTCTTCAAGTGGATCGGCGCATATTGGAGTATACTTTTATTCACATATTCAACCAAAAATTGCAGTTGACAGGCATATGCAATTTTTGAGGGGGGGAAAGGGTGAATAAACAACATGTCAGTCTTCAAGAACCGTCAAGTGGAGCTACTTACAGTTGATGGTATTGATGAAGCGAAAAGTGTACCGCTTTTAGGGGGTTATTTAAGCCCTAAATCGTATTTATTTGATCAAATATTGCCCTAAATTGTTCCTTTTGTAATTTTAGGTACTTTGGAGAAGAAATCTGGAAAAGGAAGCATTTTGGACGTTTTTGGAGCATAAAAGTGAAGAAAACGACAAAGTCTCAAATTCGGCTGGAAAAGTACCTTTGACGGCGTCAGGGATTGTTCCAGACGGCGTCATGGCTTGGCAAAAAAGGTGGATATGAAAATTACTCATGATAAGCCAGAGAATTTTGCATGAAAAATCTGACGGCGTCACCCTTTGAAGTGATCAAGGTCGTCACGGCTTAAATTAAAGAGGGACGGCGTCAAGCTCATTTCTGACGGCGTCAAGCTTTGATAAGCCAGAGCGGATTTTGGAGGTCTAAAGAGGGACGGCGTCAGGAAGGCCATCCGGGAACCCTAAAAGCGGCGAGGTGACGGCGTCAGGATCTATAACGTGACGCCGTCAGCCCTTAAACTCTATATATAGTTTTGCAATTTTTTGTCATTAGGGTAGAACTTATTGTGTGTAATTTTGGAGGAGAAACCCTAAGACGAATTTCTGCCATTTTTAAGGGTTTTCATACCCTTGGATCTCCCATGTTTAATTGAAGATAAGTGATTATTTAATCATTCAATATGTCTATGTGTTGTTTGATTACATCTTGTTCTTGTCTTTTAATTAACATGCTAGGCTAGATTTATCTTGTGTTTGCTTAGATCTAATGAAACCTAGCTATTGATTATTGGTTATTAGTGTGTTATTAATTGTATTGGATGATTGTTCATCGATGTTAGGCTTAAGAAAACTGGCTAACTTCCTATTCGGTAACTTGCTTGAACGTCTTAAGAAACATGAACCAATGCGTACTAAGGTTTTTATGGTTGTATTTAATGCATGAGCGAATTCTAGTGATCCCATGTTAGGAGCTTCTTAGCCGGCTTGACATAGGAGTGAAGTAGGAGCTTATAGAGTTGGGGAAGTACGTACGCCACCCCACGATTGGTATTAAGGAATACACCCGTCATCCACGCGATTAATACACACTAATCAACCGGTAAAAGATAGTTAGGGAGTAAGGAAATCTAAGTAAACACATTTCTCTCCACATAAGTTTCACAACCTTTTCATTTTCAGTTATTTTATTTTATTTGCATTTGTAGTTATTTGGGTTAGTTGACTAGCAACTAATTCCGCCCACTCCTTCAAACCCGAGATTTTACTTGCTTTCATAAAAATATAAAAATACAAAAAGAATCTTCTCTCACCCTTAGACCTATTAGAGTAGTTTTTCAATCCTAACGACACTATTCCCTGTGGAGAACGATCAATCCCCCGTACTTACCACTACACTATACTACATCGGTCAGGTACACTGCCTGGTGGGGTTGTAAGCCTCTTGAGATCCCTCGAGAGGTAAAACCTGTTGTAAGGTCGCAAAACCACGCATCAAGTTTTTGGCGCCGCTGCCGGGGAATAGTTATTGTTTAGGTTGAATTTTTATTTTTATAGGTCTACTCACTAGATTCCTTTCTAGTGAGATTTTTATTTTCTTTTCTAGGTTTTCTTTAGTCTATCTTTTTTCTTCGTTTCTTTGTTCGTAACCATTACCATTCGACATCATGGAAGATGGTAATATCCTTGATCCCAACAACCAACCACCACAACCTCCTAGAGCCCGTACCTTAGGAGACTACTCCCGTCCTAGCCACCATGGCTACCGGAACACCATTGAGCTCACTCAAGGAGCCAATGTCACACCCTTGCGATCCGACACCATCCGGTTGGTGCAAAGCGGATGCGCATTCCATGGACTTCGTTCTGAAGATCCTAATCAACATCTCAAGGACTTTCTAAAAATTGTTGATTCCATAGACCTTGATGTTGCCACTCGAGAGACGACCCGACTGCGTCTCTTTCAATTCTCTCTGCGGGACCAAGCTAGTCAATGGTTAGAGCGTCTACCCGCAGGATCCATCACCTCTTGGGATGATCTCACCACTCGTTTCCTTGCTCAATTTTTCCCACCGGGAAGAACTACCAAGCTAAGGAAGGATATCTTGATGTTTGAACAAAGTCGAGGCGAAACCCTCTACGGGGCATGGATTCGATTCAAGGACTTACTCCAAAAAGTCCCTCATCATGGCATAAATCTCTGGCTTCAAATCCAAATCTTCTATGACCATGTTGATTACCACACCAAGCGTGCCATCAATCGAGCCGCCGGGGGCAGATTGCGCGACAAAAGCGCCGAGGAATCATGGGAAATCATTGATGAGCTTGCATCCGACGATGATGAATTGTGGCAAGTTTCCCACGACGTACGCTCGGCGGTCAAGACGTATTCATCGCCCGATACAGCCAATCAAATCACTGAGTAAAGCGTTAGTGAACTTGAGAAAAGGGTTTCATATCTTATGGAAAAGCAAAAGAGACCCTTAAGTCCACAAAAAGCAACAATTAACTCGGTCTCAAGCGTTAAGCAAATACCATTGTCCGAATCACCCCTTAGGGAAAATACTAAACCCTTCCATAAGCACGCTCAACCCAACTCACCACCTCAGGAACTTAGTCCAACATTCGAAGCTCGAATGAGAGAATACATGTCAAAACACTCCGAACGGTTGGCAAAATTTGAGGAAGCCGTCTACAAACAGAAGGAGGAAAAGGAAGAGAAGATGGCGGAGATGATGAACCTTTTGAAAGAATACACAAATACTAAAGCTCCTGAAAAAGTGTTGGTGAGGAATGACGTTGAAGTTCCCAACACTAAATTTGTCAAGGCCATCTCCGTCGTCCAAGAGGGCGAAAATGATGGAAGAGGGAAATCCATAACTATGGAAGTTAACAAAATTGACCTCGTCCCACTTAATGATGGAAACACCAATGCCTGCAACTGCGATTCAGACAAAGGCAAGGAGGCGCCCTCTAAGGAGCGCCAATTGGTAGAACCGCCAAAGTCACAACAAGTGAGGCATTACTTGAAGCACGATATAAACAAGGAGACCATAAACGATTGGGTGAGAAACTATTGACGTACTCATCTACCCAACAAGGAGTCCAAGAGAATGGAACCGGATGATGAATCCGACGCACTACCCGGAGGGCAATTGTATGAGTGCCTCAAAAGACAAAAGTTAGTGGAAAAGCAGGAATTCTACGGGGTCTTCGAAATACTATGCAACATTGGAAAACTCAAGTATCTGGATGCGGTAGCTGACCAAGGTTCCGACGTAAATTTGAAGCCTTTATCCGTTTATGTCCAGTTAACCGATGAATTGCCATCCATAACCCATACTAAACTCTCCTTTTGCAAAACACTCTTATGAGTACCCGTTAGGAATTGCAGAAGATGTGTTGGTCAACGTTGCCGGATTCCTGTATCCGGTCGACTTCATGATTATTGAGAGGAATGATATGAATATGCCAATAATCTTTGGGGCACCCTTTCTCGCTACCACTAGGGCACAAATCGATTACGGAAATAGTGCCATCCTAATGAAGAAGGGGAAGAAAACGATAAACTTCCCAACGATCCCACGTCATATACGAGATGTTGCTCTACAAAAGAAGATGGAGACGAACCCCAATATAATCCGTGGTAATGTTCGAGAGAAAATCCGTGCATGGGAGGCAAGGATTAAGAATTACAAGGAAAATGAGATTAGAGAATGTAAGGGCGGAAATAACGATTATATTGAGGCTGATAAGCAGACCAATAACCCCGTTGAATTTACAAAAGGAGACTCAGTGCTCCTAAGGCATGCAGAAACAAAAGCACCTACCGATGAACCAAGTCCCTGGTGGTACGGACCATTCACAATTAAAAGTCTACACCAAGATGGGGTAGTAAGCTTGACCAGCAAGGGAGGAGGTGAAGTGACTGCGAATGTCGGGCGATTGAGACACCACCACCCTGATAACAAGGATTATATCTATCAGGGATACATCATTATGAATGATGGAATCACGTAATGTACGTGACTTTGAGTCTAGCTACAAGACTCGTTAATAAAGAAAAGCGCTTCTTGGGAGGCAACCCAAGCTTTATTTGCTTTGTGTGTTTAATTATTTGTTTGTTTGATTTTATTTGTTTCCGTATGTGTGTTTAATTTTTATTTTTGTTGATTCATGTTCAAAACTAAATTGTGAAAATGCTTTATTTTGTTTTTAACTTCGTCTTAACTACATATAAAGGTATTTTGCAAAAGTTAAGTGTAAGGGAAATCTAAATCGGTTTATTAGAACAAATGAACATGAATCGTAATAATATTAAATTAACATACATATTTGTATTTGTTTGAGTCAAATGCTTGTATCGAGTCATAATGATGTTTTGCAGGAATTCCAGGAAGTAAGGTATAGGTTTTTCCAAAATTTTTCCGGAAACTTAACATGAGAATTCTGTCAGATCATTTCTGACGGCGTCAGGGTTTACAACCTGACGGCGTCAGGTTTTAATTTTCTGAAAATTTTGAAAGTTTTGTTTTCATAAAAAGTTTTTATTAAATCTCTAACTTATAATCTCCAGCAATCTGCAAAATTATCATTCCACAAGCATTATATCCTTATATATAGAATTTATCCCGCCGATGTTATGCCGGTTTTCGTGTTTGTTTTCTCAGGTTTAACAGGTTATTTTGGACAAGGAGATGTATTTGGAATCAAGCTTTTGGCGATGCATTAGTCGTAAAGCTTCTACATTCTCTTGGAAGAAGATCTAACCGTGTTACCACATTATCCACTGAGCGAATCAGGGGAGTATTTGATTTCATTCTTTTACTTTATACTTCTACATCTTGTTATTTGAACATTGGGGATAATGTTCATCTTAAGTGTAAGGGGGGGGTAAAAGTACGATACTTTAGAGAATGCTATTGCACTTGACTTTTGTTTGTTTAATTGTAGATGTGTAATAAAACTGAGAGAAATACCTGTTAGGGCAATTTTAGTGCCAAATTTAAAATTTTTTACAACATTTAGGAGTGAAACTTTGATCTTAATGAGCGTCTCACGGATAGGAGTTATATGACTAGCACAAAAACCGTACCACTAAAAAATTTTCCACCCCCAAATATGTGAGGTTCGCCCCTAGAATTGGTGGGAAAAGCATTTATGCTATGATGTGTGTACCGGTAGCACTTAGATTCTAGAACTTGCGTTAGGACCATTCCGAGGCCACAAGTGAGACTACATTCGTGTAGTTAGATTTACTACATGATAAGAGGCATTAGGATTAACCCATTGTTTTACACCTGTGTTTTTGTTATAATTACTTTGGCTACATTGGTCAAGTAATTTTCCCACACCCTTTGCGTTGTACTCATTTTTAGTACACGATACCCTAGTACACCCCTCAGAGCCTATCTTTTCGTTTCGACCTTTAAGCATTTTACTTAAAGGAAGAATTTGTTTACACCCCACTTAAATGTACACCCAAATCGCCTTAGCCTACCTTGTATGCACTCGTCTTTAGTGCATTATTGTGACAACATTTGTTTAAACCCAAGTTAATTATCTAATTGATTACATGGTTGCTAAGTCGAGTCATATCCTTGTACATATTGTTTTGGGACGATTGGGACTCATGGGTAAAGTACTAGTGTAATAGAGTAATGGGGAAGAACATCATTTATTACCCCCATATGTGCTAAATATTTTAAAAGTACTCCAAGTTTTTCAATTATCTTAATTCGAGTCATTAGAATAGTTATTTGTAAAGTTATGTAAAAGTTCAAGTGTAAGGGGAATGCAACGCCCCTATGATGTATTATCTTGGATGGTAGGGCAAAAGTGTATGCAAAAAAAAAAAAAAAAAAAAAAAAAAAAAAAAAAAAAAAAAAAAAAATCAAGAAAAATACAAAAAAATGAGAAAAAGAAAAGTAGAAAAAACATACGGACTACCATCCCGTTTCATTTTATGTTTATTTTATGTTTTTGTTATTTTGTTTTTAGCTTAAGATTGAGTCTAGTCTTGGCTTAGCAACATTGTATAGTACATGTAATTAATCAAGATCTTTAACTCGCCACCAGTAAAATATCCCTTATCCAACAAAACCGTGTTTATCATATCCCTACACCTAACGTTATAACCCATGTAAAAGCACTCTTTGATAGTTTATCTTAGGTGCTTACGCCTAGTGGAGGAGGTTTTTGATCCTTGCCCAAGCCTATGGTAATCTATTTGCTACGACAGGTAGTGAGAGATATTATCCGTTTTCATTTATGAGATTTATTTTGATGACACTTGAGAGACGTGAGTATCTAAACACTACTTGTGAGGTGCTAGTTTGTAATCTCCGTGCTTATTTTGATTAAAGTGGAATGATTATTTGTTGTAATTACTTTTATATTAGCGTTAAATGACCCCTAACTTGTATTTTGATTAGAATAAAAGCGCATTTGCTTGAGGACAAGCAAATCTCAAGTGTAAGGGTATTTGATGAAGCGAAAAGTGTACCGCTTTTAGGGGGTCATTTAAGCCCTAAATCGTATTTATTTGATCAAATATTGCCCTAAATCGTTCCTTTTGTCATTTTAGGTACTTTGGAGAAGAAATCTGGAAAAGGAAACATTTTGGACGTTTTTGGAGCATAAAAGAGAAGAAAACGACAAAGTCTCAAATTCGGCTGGAAAAGTACCTTTGACGGCGTCAGGGATTGTTCCAGACGGCATCATGGCTTGGCAAAAAAGGTGGATATGAAAATTACTCATGATAAGCCAGAGAATTTTGCATGAAAAATCTGACGGCTTCACCCTTTGAAGTGATCAAGGTCGTCACGGCTTAAATTAAAGAGGGACGGCGTCAAGCTCATTTCTGACGGCGTCAAGCTTTGATAAGCCAGAGCGGATTTTGGAGGTCTAAAGAGGGACGGCGTCAGGAAGGCCATCCGGGAACCCTAAAAGCGGCGAGGTGACGGCGTCAGGATCTATAACGTGACGCCGTCAGCCCTTAAACTCTATATATAGTTTTGCAATTTTTTGTCATTAGGGTGGAACTTATTGTGTGTAATTTTGGAGGAGAAACCCTAAGACGAATTTCTGCCATTTTTAAGGGTTTTCATACCCTTGGATCTCCCATGTTTAATTGAAGATAAGTGATTATTTAATCATTCAATATGTCTATGTGTTGTTTGATTACATCTTGTTCTTGTCTTTTAATTAACATGCTAGGCTAGATTTATCTTGTGTTTGCTTAGATCTAATGAAACCTAGCTATTGATTATTGGTTATTAGTGTGTTATTAATTGTATTGGATGATTGTTCATCGATGTTAGGCTTAAGAAAACTGGCTAACTTCCTATTCGGTAACTTGCTTGAACGTCTTAAGAAACATGAACCAATGCGTACTAAGGTTTTTATGGTTGTATTTAATGCATGAGCGAATTCTAGTGATCCCATGTTAGGAGCTTCTTAGCCGGCTCGACATAGGAGTGAAGTAGGAGCTTATAGAGTTGGGGAAGTACGTACGCCACCCCACGATTGGTATTAAGGAATACACCCGTCATCCACGCGATTAATACACACTAATCAACCGGTAAAAGATAGTTAGGGAGTAAGGAAATCTAAGTAAACACATTTCTCTCCACATAAGTTTCACAACCTTTTCATTTTCAGTTATTTTATTTTATTTGCATTTGTAGTTATTTGGGTTAGTTGACTAGCAACTAATTCCGCCCACTCCTTCAAACCCGAGATTTTACTTGCTTTCATAAAAATATAAAAATACAAAAAGAATCTTCTCTCACCCTTAGACCTATTAGAGTAGTTTTTCAATCCTAACGACACTATTCCCTGTGGAGAACGATCAATCCCCCATACTTACCACTACACTATGCTACATCGGTCAGGTACACTGCCTGGTGGGGTTGTAAGCCTCTTGAGATCCCTCGAGAGGTAAAACCTGTTGTAAGGTCGCAAAACCACGCATCAGGTATTCATATTCACTTGGTCAATCATCCAAAATTGCAGTTGGTAGGCATATGCAATTTTTAAGGGGGGAAAGGGTGAATATGACTCTACATGTTGATTGATGATTGAGAAATGGTCATACGACTCCTGAATACGTCAGTTCAGGAGTCGTGCAAACCATGTTCCTCCAACACTATTCTTCCTTCGTCTATTAAGGTGTTGAAGAACATGGTCAGGGAATGCTAATCGACATCGTCTCACGGGCTGATTCAATCAGTAACGAAGGGTTTCTAGTCAATGCTTCATGTATACGTCATCAGGCTACATGTACACATAATGATGATGATTCCGATTAATCGTAACCATCATGGGGGAGAGAAATGTGTACACCAAGGACGCACAATAGGTTCACGTGATCGGGCTTTATACTGCTTTCGAGTTGAAGTTATTCCGGTGTTGATAACCGCAGAGATGATCAGTGGTTCAACTTGTTACCTTGGTATTATCATTTCGCTTTTACGTCATGGGCTGATTAATCGTAACCATCAAGGGAGAGAGAATGTGTACATCAAGGACGCACAACAGGTTCACGTGATCAGGGCTTAATATCCAAGAGGATACATACTATAGATGATCAGTGGTTCAACTTGTTACTTTGGTGTTATACTAAAGACTGAAGAAGGTCGAGTCGTCAGTCTATTCTTCATTCTCTGCTGTGTGTTATCGTCTCATGTGTACGCTGCGGGTTGATGGGTTACATGTAAGATTACTGGAAGGCATTTGGTGAGAGGAAGATGGTTGGTATTCTGTTCCTCTATATTGGGCAATCTTGAAGAAGGTCGAGTCTACAGTCTTCTCTACATTCTCCGCTATGTGTTAGAAGACTAAAGACGGCATGCATTTGGAATCTAAAGACTTCTTCATATTATGGGCGTTCATCCAAATTCTTCCTTCTATTATGGGTGTTCATCAGAAAGGTTGTCAGATTGGGGGAGAGCACTAATTTGGGGAGAGTGAAAAGCCTAAATTAATCCCTAAGTTAAAAGTGCTCACGTTACTCTTCAGTAAGTTAAGTGATGGCAGGGGAAAAGATTCAGGATGCTGAGGAGTAATGGTTTTGTTTCGTATCCTTGTATATATTTGCTTCATTCATTTTTGTTCATATCTTATACCTTTTTGTAAATAGATATATAGAAATCTTGCTAATTGTAAATAGAGAAACTTAAAACCAGAAAACCCATAAAAATTAAAAAATTAGAAAATACCAAAAATAGTTTCACCTAGGCATGTCTTCTGTTTATCGATAACATTTACGGACTTAGAAATGTCATTCAATAATGGCACGGGTCTTTAAATGAAGCTCGATCAGAAGTTAAAATGGATTGTTAAAACATGTCTAAAATGGCTTGCTATTACTTTAGATAGCAACCCGCACTTCAAATTGGGGAAAGCACGTCGCCAAAAAGACGGTTGTTCCTCCAACTGGGTGATGTTCACCTGGGCATGGATTACTTTATATCCATGTTTTTCCTGATTTGGTGTACGTTTCAGTGCATCATTTCTTGATTAAGAAGAGAAATCTTCTTTGTATACAAATAGTTTTCATTCTACGATTCTTCTGAAAATTATTTGTGAGACACTTGGTGAATATGTGTTGTATGAAATTTGTTTATACTTGGATTATGCATAAAATTTGTCACTCAATCAACGACCACGAATCTTTAACTTGAATACGGGTCATTGATTGAGGGGGAGAGTGAATTCAAATTTTATATCATCAAACGGGTTTCTTGATTAATTCATGATTCTTAGAAAAGGTTTTGCAGTTAATGGGGTATTAGTTGAAGAGGAAATTGATTAAATACATCAAATGATCAAGTGTGTTAGTTGCTAGAAAGATTAGGACATTATGTGCAATTTGCTTATAGTATCCTAGCTTCATATAACTAGAAGGTTCATTTGTATCTCATTGGAATCCTCGTTTAATCCCCTAGATACATTAAAACTCAAAATCTGAAAGAAGTTAGAAAACCCTATGTGTTTGATGTTCTTGAATGCTCCACTGACATTTGTATGATCTAAGTGAATGAGTCTCAAATGTTGCTTGTCGATTGCTGCTTAATTGTTGTTGTTATTGTGCATATGTTCTCAGGATTCTCTTAGGTATATTGCTATCATGTTAGAATCATGTTCCTAAGATCCTGAGTTGAATATTGATATCTGTGTGAATTTCCCTGTGCATGATTGCTAATTGCTCTTCATGCTAGATAGTAGTTTGACGTATTTCCTTACTGTGGTTTGATTAAATGAATTTGGTATAATAATGTGGCAAGCTGCTGAAGGGTAGCTATTAAGGAATAGTGTATCTGTATGTATGTATGTATATCTGTGTTGATATTCTTATGCAGATTCCATAGCCAAAATGAATGTGCCAGTTCCCATTCTAACCATTTGATCAGACGTTCAAACTCTATTGATTGGCTCGGAATTCACCACAACAACAACGTCGGCAACAACAACAACAACTACACTTTCACCACCACCACCACCACCATTCATCTATTTTGGTCTCGCCAAGTGGGGATCAACTACATTTGAGAAAGATTTGTTGGTGGATGGATGATTGATGTTGACCACTGACTCACTCAGAAAAGCGGGTGATTACATCGTCTGCGCAAAAAGGTCAATATCATTTGTGTCATAATAATCAATTGTGCAAAATAAGCAGTGAATCTCCCTCTTAGATTAAGGGGGAGCATAGTATGTTCCATCATCAGACTACATTAAATCAGACACATTTTCTCCCACATTTTCTAACTTATTTAAATCAATTGGGATCACAAATCTCAAAAGGTTTGAAATTTTTGATCGGGGGAGAGAATGTGATTTAAATATGAAACCTGATGAAAATGTGATGTTTTGGACTTAAATGTAAGCTCTCCCATATGTGCTAAACTCTTTCGTATATCGATGCACATATTGAGGGGGAGCGAATTGACAAAAAGGATTTGGCATGCATCTTATGTGAGCAAGGCTCAGACTTCACCAATGAATTGACGATAGCTAAAGTCAGTAGTCGAAAGGACATGTCCTGGACGGGTAATAATTTCAAGCCAGTTTATCTGGTGATGTAAGCGTGTCTCGCAAAGGATGTGTCTGAGTAGAATGTACCGATTTCGAGCGATTTTCCTTGAATGTGATCTGGACGGGTAATAATTTCAAGCTAGTTTACTAGTGATGTAAGCGTGTCTCGCGATGATCATGTTCCTGAAAAATCAATCAATTCAAAAGTGCGAGCTTCACCCGACATGTGCAAATTTATAATTAAAACACTTGAGCACGTGTTGAGGGGGAGCATTTGAAAAAATCAAAACTCTCAAGGTGTTACTAAAATGTGTTTCGTAATCATGAACACTTTGAGAGATTTTTCAAAGATTTGGTTTGGCAATCGTGGAAGTACACCAAAGACCGACCATTTTATTTAATGCATGGTGTTATAAGGATGGTAAGGTTAGGTTCAAGTTCCCACGATCCCGCCAGAGCCGGAGGGATCTACCCAGGGACAATCCACTAGATAGTGTAGAAGTCCTTAGGTATGATTAAAAAAGGAGAAATGTGAATTAGGGAAGAGTGCCAACTGAGATGGAGCTAGTACTGGAACAAACCCAACAAGGTTCTAGTAATGAAGTCTCGGTAAGCACTGAAGAGGTTGAAGAATGAAAAAGAATTGTAAAGATAAAAGGTGAAAAGAAAGAAGCCCTCCTTACAAACTTAGGCAGAAACCGGGTCAATACATATGCTGTCAGAATCACTTAGTTGATTGCTGACATTGAATAAAAAGTATCATGGACCCAGTGATACGCTGCACAACCCTCCCTAGCAACTCAAGGTCCCTCAAAGGATTCTTGTTTCAATTGTCACGGAGTTCAATACATTACTATCATCTCTCTCACTCCGAGTTAGATGATATTGAAAAGGTGGCAGTCCTCTCCAGCCTCCGATCACCAAATCAAAACGCACAATTGAGTCTAGAGCCACGAGATGCATAATAAGATCTCATAGGGACACGAATTATTTCTACACTGGGTGTTCAACATTAAGGACACCAGTTGTAAACTTAAGAGTCCTACGCAGATCTTAGCAATCTGCCAGAACATTTATGAGGGAATTTACTAATGTAATTCTCAATGATTGAATGGAAATTCCTGCCAGGGTCAACATCAAGTAGCCCTGAAAGCAGGTCACTTCGGTAATTCTTTATGGATTACGCTTAGTGGTTACGGCGGTTTCTAACGGTCTACAGTCGTGGAGTGATCTCCAGCGACTCACCTAATCGTTGATGTGCTACGGTTCGATCTTAAAAAGCCCTCTGTGGGTTTTTGTTGGGAATAAAATGTTCAAGTCAAAGAGCCTGCCAAAGATGTCAAAGAGCCTGCTAGTTGATTTTGAAGTGTATGAAGATGTTCTACCAGTACCTTCTGGGTAGAAGGTGCTGCTAGTTGATGAAGAGCCTGCCAAGCTTATGTCAAGTTGATTAGATATTTTGTAATAGATATTTAGTTGAATTATTAGTCTTTGTACATTGTTATACGTTATGTAGAAGTAGTTTAGTCCTCTGTGGTTCACAGAAGAATATGGCAGAGTTGTACATTGGTAGTTGTATTTAATTGTAGGCGCTAATATAGTCAAAGTATAGTATTATATTTAACCACTTGAACAACTTGTAATAAGATATCCTTATCTTATAAAAGGATACCTTAGTCACACTTCATGCATGCATCTCTTCAACAATTAACCAAAACCAAACTATCTCTCAAGTAACTTAGTTACTCAATTCACAAATCCTTTTACAATCTTAGATTCAAGATTACTTTGTAATCCCGGTGATACTTAGATCATCCGTATTATTTCATCAATAATATTGAATCGTTTTGTGTTAACCAAAGTTGTGTTCTTTGTTCATTGCATTCTCACGTTTACATAAACTCACCACCTTGTGTTCTTTTAAAGTGTGTTGTAGTAGATTCCGCATGCTAAAACACATTCATACATAAATATCTTTAACACACAACAAACCTTTCCACAAGTGGTATCAGAGCGAGGCTTGATATTTACTAATTTAAAAGAACAATGGATGTTGAACATATTCAAACAAATGTTGCAGCTAAACTTCCATTACTTAAGCAAAATGAGTTTGAAATGTGGCGACTAAGGGTAGAACAATACTTTCAAGTGCAGGACTATGCACTTTGGGAGATCATTGAACAAGGCAACTCATTTAAACCCTCAATCACCACTACAACAGTAAATGATGCTCTTGTAACACAAATACAAGACCAACCATCAAATGCAGATGAAAAAGTTCAGAAGAGAAATGATCTAAAAGCAAGGAGTATGTTACTGATGACTATTCCAAATGATCAGCTTTTGATCTTTAACAAATACAAAGATGCCAAAACCCTTTTTGAAGCTATTGTGGCTAGATTTGGTGGTAATGATGCTACCAAGAAAACACAGAAAACCCTTCTCAAACAACAATTTGAGAACTTCACAGCCACAACCAATGAGTCTTTGGACAGTATGTTCAATAGACTTCAGAAGCTTTCAAGTCAGTTAGCCATCCATGAAGTGATGATAACTCAAGAAGACCTAAACTCTAAATTTCTTAGGAGTTTACCTTCAGAATGGTCTATGCATGTCATTGTCTGGAAGAACAAGCCAGATATTGACCAGATGAGTCTCAATGATCTCTACAACAATTTTCAAAATTGTAGAACATGAAGTAAAGAAGACTACTGGGTCAAGCTCAGGAAATATGGCATTTGTTTCATCACCAAGCATCTCAAAGGTTGATAAAGAAGAAAAAGGTGGCAGAGAAGAAGGTACTGCCAACACAGCCTTTGGTACTGCTAGTACTTCTAATAGTACCAAATCCATTTTAGATGAAATAATTGGGTGTGTTTTTCTTACATCTCAACACAATAGGTCTGTATTAACATTTGAAGATCTTCAAGAGATTCATCCTGATGATCTTGAAGAGATGGACATAAATTGGCAACTTTCACTTTTAAGCATTAGAGCTAAGAAGTTGTTGATGAGAACTGGCAAGAAGATAATGATAAATGGAAATGAGCCTGCTGGCTATGATAAGTTAAAAGTGGAGTGTTAAAACTGCCACATGAAAGGTCACTACTCTAGAGAGTGTAGAAGACCTAAGAAGCAGGATGACAAGGGTAGAGGGTTTGACAACAGGAATAAAGGAAGCTTTGAGAAGAAAGGAAGCTTTGAAAGCAAGAGTAAGGTTGTTGAAGTTGCTGAGCCAAAAGCAATGGTTGCTATTGATGGCATGGGTTTTGATTGGAGTTTCATGGGTGAAGATGATTCAACTTTTGATGAATTGGCTTTAATGGCATTCTCCACCCCTAAGGTACAAACTATCAAATGTTCTAATAATTGTGAATTTCTTAAAGAATTAGAACTTATAAGAAAATCTTATGATGATCTTACAATAGAACATAGAAAAACAACTCAAACCTTAGTCAACTATAAGTGTGGTATGGCCAAACTAGAAAAACAAATCATTCACTATAGAGAAAATGAACTCACCTTTACTGATGCTAAAACTTCTCTTAATAGACAAATATTTTTGAAAGATTCAGAAATAGAAATGTTAAGGATTGAGTGTACTAAAGTGACATTGGCTAGAGATAATATTCAACTGACTGTTACTAAATTGGAAATTGCTTCTGAATGCACTAGAAGCATAGTTGAGAATCAGATGAATAAGAGAATAAAATCAGGGATAGGATACAATGAATGTTCACCTCCTTATAGAGGAATTCCTTGTCCCCAAGGTAGTGATCTTGCTGCATCAGGTTTACATGAAGTTATCAACAAACCATTAGCTAAACCTGTAGTGATAAGTGAATCTTCTGAGAGTGCTAAGAATGCCTCACTCTCCAAGGTCCTCACTAATAAGAGACCAGATGTCCTAATTATTGAAGATTGGGTATCTGATGATGATGAAGATGAGACTGTTCCTATTAAAGAAATCAAAGTAGGACCAATCAGTCCTAAGAAAGTAGAAGTTAAGGCTAAGGCTAAAGCTGTTTTGAAAACAGTTGAAAGTTGTAAAAAATGTAATAACAAACCTAGGGGAAGCCAAAGAAACTGGAACAACCTTAAGTCACAACAACTAGGTGATGACTTTGTTATGTTTAATAAGGCTTGTTATTATTGTGGTAGCTTTAATCATCTTCATGCTTATTGTAATAAATGGGTTTCTGGGAGTAAATCAAAGTCTAAAACAAATGTTACTCACCACAGAAAAAGTTTTGTTAAGTCTAACACCACAAAAGTTAAAGATACTGTTAGACAACATAAGCCTGTTATTACAAAACCAACTGATAAGGGTACAAGAAACACTTTCAAATGTGTACCAAAAGTTGAGAATAGTCCTATTCAAAAGAAATCTGTGGTCAAAACACAAATTTGGAAACCAAAAACCAAAGGTCCTGCTAGACCAAAAGGTCCTGCTAGACCAAATGGTACTGCCAAAATTGGTATTACCAAAATTGGTACTGATAGACCAAAGACCACACAATGGATTAAAAGGGAAAGTGCTGTTAAGTCCTCAGCATGTTGGATTTGGAAACCAATCCAATCAAAAGGTGCATCAACAATCCTGAAAAGGTTTGACTTCATTGATGCAAGAGGAAAACCCAAGTCTGTCATGGCTTGGGTACCCCAAGGAAACTAATATGTTTATTCATGTGCAGGAACATTCATCTGATATTGAAGATCAAGGATATGTAGATAGTGGATGTTCAAGGCACATGACAGGCAACATGTCATTCCTCTCAGACTTCAAAACATTTGATGGAGGATATGTTACCTTTGGGGGAGGAATAAAAGGAAAGATCACTGGTAAAGGTACTATCAAAACCAGTAAACTAGATTTTGAAAATGTGTATTTTGTGAAAGAACTTCAGTTTAATCTTCTTAGTGTCTCACAAATGTGTGACAAAAAGAACAATGTTCTATTTACTGACAATGGATGTATGGTTCTTTCTTCTGATTTTAAGATGCCTGATGAGAGTCAGATCCTTCTTAAAATTCCAAAAAGGAACAATATGTACAGTGTCAATTTAAAGAACATTGATCCAAAGGAGAGTCTAACTTGTTTGGTAGCAAAAGCCTCATTGGATGAATCTATGCTTTGGCATAGAAGGCTTGGTCATGTAAACTTTAAAACAATCAACACTATTGCAAAATATGATTTAGTAAGAGGTTTACCCAAAAAGATTTTCCAAAACGACCATTCTTGTGTTGATTGTCTAAAAGGCAAACAACATAGAGCTTCTTGTAAGCCCAAGACCCAAAACTCTATTTCTCAGGCTTTACATATGCTTCATATGGATCTCTTTGGTCCTACTAATGTGTGCAGCTTGAATGGTAAAAGATATTGTCTGGTTGTTACTGATGATTATAGCAAATTTTCATGGGTTTTCTTTTTAAAATCTAAACATGAAACTAGTGAGATACTTAAAACATATATCACTGAGGTAGAAAACCAATCTGAAAAGAAAGTCAAAGTCATCAGATGTGACAATGGGACAGAGTTCAAGAATAGAGTTATGGATGACTTTTGCAAGGAAAAAGGCATAAAAAGGGAATTTAGTGTAGCTAGAACCCCACAGCAAAATGGAGTAGCAGAAAGAAAGAATAGAACACTTATAGAGGCTGCTAGAACAATGTTAGTAGACTCTAAGTTGCCTATTTCATTTTGGGCTGAAGCAGTAGGTACTGCTTGTTATGTACAAAACAGGGTTCTTGTGACAAAGCCACATAGAAAGACACCTTATGAACTTTTCTTTGGTAGAACACCATCTTTAAGTTTTATGAGACCTTTTGGTTGTCATGTCACTATTCTAAATACCAAAGATCATTTAGGCAAGTTTGATGGAAAAGCAGATGTTGGCTATTTGATAGGGTATTCCTTGCAGAGTAAGGCCTATAGAGTGTTTAACACTTGTACTAGGCTAGTAGAAGAGAATCTTCACATAGAGTTTCAAGAGAAACTAACAAATGTGAAAGGAATTGGACCAGATTGGATGTTTGATATTGATAGGCTTTCAGAATCTATGAATTATGTGCCTGTTTCAGGTACAAATACTAATGATGATGCAGGTTTTGAAGATAAGGTTGAAACTCCTAAAGATCAAGATTACATCTGGATGCCAATTTAGAAAAGTTTGGATCTATCTTCAAGTCAAGAAGAACCTTCAAACACAACAAATGAAGGCAATGAAGAAGATCATGGAACTCAGAATCAAGAGAATCAAGAAAGTGGTACAAATGACAATGGTACTGCTAGTTCATCAGATGGTCCTGCTAGTTCAAGTATTGATACTGCTGAGCCATTGAATGTTCAAATAGATGATTCTTTCACAGAAGAGGTGGGAATTAGCAATCTTCCATCTACCTATGAAGTTCCAAAAACACCAAACACTAGAATTCTCAAAGATCACTCAACTGATGATGTGATTGGAAGCATGAATTCTGGTGTTAGAACAAGATCTCAAGTTGGTTTATCTCAAGTCTTGTCTTCAGATGAAGAAGGGTTTATCTCCTCTATTTATGAAGAAAAGAATAATGATACTTCCAATATATGCCTGTTTTCATGTTTTCTATCTCAGGCTGAACCCAAAAACATAAACAAAGCTTTAGATGATGCAAGTTGGGTGGAAGCTATGCAAGAAGAGCTTCTCCAATTCAAGATTCAGAAGGTTTGGATACTAGTTGATTTGCCCAAAGGTCATAGGGCAATTGGAACCAAATGGGTGTTCAGAAACAAGAAAGATGAAAGGGGTATAGTGATCAGAAACAAAGCTAGATTGGTAGCACAAGGATATACTCAAGAAGAAGGGGTAGATTATGAAGAAGTGTTTGCTCCAGTTGCAAGACTTGAAGCAATTAGGCTTTTCTTGGCCTATGCTTCATTCATAGGCTTCACTGTCTATCAAATGGATGTTAAGAGTGCATTTTTATATGGTGAAATTGAAGAACCAGTATATGTATCTCAACCTCCAGACTTCATTGATGCAGAGTATCCAGACAAGGTTTATAAGGTTACCAAGGCTTTGTATGGCCTACACCAAGCTCCTAGGGCATGGTATGAAACATTGGCTTGTTTTCTACTAGAAAGTGGATTCCAAAGAGGCAGGATTGATCCAACTTTGTTCATCAAAAGAACAAAGAAAGACATCTTGCTAGTGCAGATTTATGTTGATGACATAATCTTTGGATCAACAAACCAAGACTTGTGTGTAGAATTTGAAAAACTTATGCATAGTAAGTTTGAAATGAGTTCCATGGGGGAACTTACTTTCTTTTTGGGTCTCCAAGTGAAACAATCCAAAGAAGGCATATTTATCAGCCAAGATAAGTATGTAGCAGAGATCCTAAGGAAATTTAATTTTGCTGATTCTAAGGTTGCAAGTACACCAATGGATCCAGACAAAGGGCTACTCAAGGATGCTGAAGGAGAAGATATGGATTTGCACAATTATAGATCAATGATTGGGTCTTTGATGTATCTTACATCATCAAGACCAGATATCATGTTCTCAGTATGTGTATGTGCAAGGTTTCAAATACATCCCAAGATCTCTCATCTCACAGCAGTCAAAAGAATCTTTAGATATCTTAAGGGTCAACCTAGGTTGGGTCTTTGGTATCCAAGGGAATCATCTTTTGAATTGGTGGCTTATTCGGATAGTGACTATGCTGGTGCAACTCTAGACAGAAAATCCACAACTGGTGGATGTCAATTTCTTGGTTGCAGACTAATCTCTTGGCAATGCAAGAAACAAACAATGGTGGCCAATTCTACAACTGAAGCAGAATATGTTGCTGGTGCAAGTTGTTGTGGGCAAGTTCTTTGGATCCAAAATCAAATGCTTGACTATGGGTACAATTTTCTTAACACCATTATTTATATTGACAATAGCAGTACAATATGTATCATTAAAAACCCAGTTCAACACTCAAAAACAAAACATATTGAAATCAGACACCATTTCATAAGGGATTGCAATGAGAAAAGGTTAATTCAAGTTGTTAAGATTGATTCTGAAAAGAATTATGCAGACCTTCTCACCAAAGCTTTTGATTTAGGTCGATTCAAATATCTTGTAGGAGGTATTGGAATGATAAATCTTTGAAAAACATGTGTTTTTGTTCATAAAATTAACTGGTATTGGCTTTTAAACATGGTACTGCTAGTTAGTCAAAAGGTCCTGTTAGTTCATAATTGGTCCTGCTGATATAAAATTCCTATGTTTTGTTCATATTAATGCTTGAATGTTTAAAATGCTATAGATAAAGTGCTTTGCACTTTGTTCTTTTGGTTTGCAACTAACACATTTCAGGTTGATAACAAAACAAGAGTTCTTCCAAACAAAAAGGAGCAACAAAAGTTATATTCATTTCAGGAGAGATAACAATCTCAGGGGAGGAATTAATAGCTCAGAAATGGAAGAGGAACCAATTTATGAAAGAAAAGATAAGAGCATACAAGATAATGCAGAAGTTGAAAAAGATAGAGTTAGATCACATATCTAGAAGGGATGAAGCATTTCTCAAGGAGAAAGTTCTATCTAGATCAAACTAAGGAAAGTTTCAACTCAAAGGCATGCTAATAGATGATTTCACTTGTTGAACCAATCATCCAAGATACACAGCATCATTGCCTTTTTTTTTTTTTTTTTTTTTTTTTTTTTATTTTCTCCATCCAAGGAAATTGCACCATCTTTGGGCCATCATGGCTTTTGGTATTCAACTCACCAAGTTTTTACAAACTTAAGAGTTGGCTAGTCCTTAAGCAAACGGCTTTTGGTAAAGACAAATCAAATCCGTTGATGGTTGATAGTTTACCAAAAACTATATGGTTGTTAACTAACCATACTTAATTGTAAATAGTTAGCTAGTCCTTAAGCAAACGGCTTTTGGTAAAGACAACTCAAATCCGTTGATAGCTGATAGTTTGCTAAAAACTATAAGGGATTTTTATAAAACTTTCAAAGGTACTGGTAGTTCAAAGTTGGTACTGCTAGAGTAAAATGGTACTGCTAGATAGCCGTTGAGCCTGTCAGAAAAAGTTTTAGCCGTTGAGCCTGGTAGTTAAAATTAGCCGTTAGGGTAGTTATGTAAATTACTGATGATTATATTATATTATATTTCACATATAAAAGATCTTTTTAACCGCCTTTACATTTACTTATTATAATCTTTCTTATTGTCGGTTAAAAGTAATTCTCACATATCTTCTTTCATCAGTCATTATCATAATTCACATACACCTTTCATCTTCTACCAGTACTACCAACAAATCCCACCATCATATTCAAAATTTTCATTATGGATTCCACAGTTGTTCTAAACTTTGTCCAACGTCACAATCAATTAGCATTTTTGGAGAAGTCAGAGGATAATGCCTCATTTCATCAAGTAGTGGACTTTTTAAATAACTCCTATATCAGGTTTGCTTTACTAGTCAATCCCACTATTTATGAAACTCAAATTTTACAATTTTGGCAATCTGCTAAAATTAAAACTTCTGAAAATGGGGAACAAAGAATTAAGGCCAAAGTGGATGGTAAACATTTGACTCTTACTGAGTCATCCATAAGAAGACATCTTCATTTGGATGATTCTGATGGTATTAGTCAGTTGCCAGATACTGAAATTTTTGAAAATTTGCAAAGAATGGGGTATCATGCTGAGTCTAACAAACTCACTTTTCTGAAAAAGCATCTTACTCCACAATGGAGATTTTTGATTCACACAATCCTTCACTGTTTGAGCCAGAAGAAAACCTCTTGGGAGCAATTTAGTGGAAACATGGCTTCTGCTCTCATCTGCTTAGCTACAAACAGAAAATACAATTTTTCCAAACATATTTTTGAAGGATTGCTTAAAAATGTGAAAAGTGAAACAAAGTTTTTGATGTATCCAAGATTTATTGGTTGCATCATTGGAAAATTAAAACATTTGTTACTTCGCACAGACTCAATTTATGACACACCAAAACTTTCTCACAAAGTATTTTCAAATATGAGAATTGGTTTTAGAGGGGAAGATATACCACTATTTGATGAAATGTTACCACAACATCAAGAGGAACCAACACCATCAGCTGAATCACCATCATCTAGTTCTTCACATGGTTACATTTCACCAACACATCAAACATCACCAATACCATCTCCAGTACCATCAGCAACACCACCAACATCATCACATCATGTATCACAAACCCAATCACCTCAGACAATGCAAGAACTAAAAGACAAGGTGAAGTTCTTAGAAGATGCTCTTAAAAGTCAAAGCAAGAAGTTTTCTGAGATCAACATCAAATTAGTCAAGAGGGTAAAGAAATTGGAGGGTGAAGTGAAGAAGCTAAAGGGTAAAAAGTCTGCAAAGGTTGTTTTATCTAGTTCTTCACAGTCAGATGCTGATAGGATAGGTCACTCTTCCAAAAAGGGGAGGATGGATACTTCTGAAGATGAAGAAGAGGCTCAATTTGAATTCCATGATGGAACTCAAGTTTATGATGAAGAGCCTGCTGGTGCAGGGCAAGAGCCTGCTAGGATTGAGAGGCTATTGGCTATGGGGTACAAAGGGTCTGCTGAGAAAGTGTACAAGAGAAAGAGGGGTTTAGAGCCTCAAGGGAATTTGTTTGTTGCTGATGAGCAATCTTCTGCTCCATCTCAAAAACCAACTCCAAAGGATAAGGGCAAAGGCATTATGATTGAAGATGAGCCTAAGTCCAAGAAGTTGAAAAGAACACAGCAAATTCAGATGGCTTTAGGAGAGGAAGAGGCCAAAAGGGTTCATGAAGAAGAGCTAAAAGCACTTGAAGCTTCAAGACTGCTAACAGAGATGAAAGAGCAAAAAGATGCTCAGTCTCTTCTTGATACTCAAATTGCTCAAGAAACCTTTGATGCACAAATGCAATGGATTATTGCTAATGATCCAATTGTGAAAGGGCAAGCTTCAATGATAGTAAATGACAAGAATCTCAATTCTGATGAGAAAACAGCAGAGCTTGAATCTTTTATCAACAAGAAATATCAAGCAGCAGCTCTAGCTAATATCTTTGAAAAGATGAAAGAAAGTGAGAAAAGAGGTTTTAAAGTGGGCACATCATGGAATGATCAAGTAATTTTTATGAAAAGGTTTCTGAAAAATCAGGCAAATTGGACTGATTATCAACTGAAGAAGAAATCTAATGATGAAATCTACTACTTGTATCTTCAAGCCTACAAAAGTCTTTACTACAAAGTTCCATCTGATGCAAAACCCTCTATGAAGAAGAAAGATGCTCAGAAGAAAGAAGTAGCAAAATTGGACACAGAGCAAGTAAGTAAAATGTTGATTACTTTGCCAACTATCATACATGCTGATCCAATTAGCTGTAGACGACCTATTATTGATTGGGAGATCAACCATGATAGATTAGGAAAATCATGGAAAGTAACAAGGGTTGGGGGTCAGTCTGCTATCTTTAAAAACTTTGAAAATCTAGTTAGAGCATCTGACAGAGCAGACTTGGAAGAATTGTGGAATCTAGTGCAGATTAGGCTAGACACAAATTCTAGTACTGATGCTAAGGAACAGGAACTATGGGTAGAATTCAATAGGATGTTTGATCCTGATCCCAAAGATGTTCATTGGAAATTTCCCTATTATGATCCTTCAACAACATGGGAATTTCTAAGCCATAGCAATATTCATCATCTTTTCACACAGAGTGGGATAGAACTCTTTATGTTGGCTGAGAAAGAGTATCCACTTAGTTATGAAGTGCTTAAAACCATGATCTCTAAGAGATTAAGATGTGACAAAGATGAAGAGAATTCAGAAATTGTTCAGAGTTTGCTAAGGAGCATATCTGAGCAATATGAAAGAAAAAGGAAGAACAGAGAGTGAAGGTTTTTGGAAGAGTTCCCTCAAATCCTCAAGGTATGTATTTTATTCATCAGAAACTTGTGTATTTTAATGGAAATAACAAGTTTAGGGGAGGATTGTTGGGAATAAAATGTTCAAGTCAAAGAGCCTGCCAAAGATGTCAAAGAGCCTGCTAGTTGATTTTGAAGTGTATGAAGATGTTCTACCAGTACCTTCTGGGTAGAAGGTACTGCTAGTTGATGAAGAGCCTGCCAAGCTTATGTCAAGTTGATTAGATATTTTGTAATAGATATTTAGTTGAATTATTAGTCTTTGTACATTGTTATATGTTATGTAGAAGTAGTTTAGTCCTCTGTGGTTCACAGAAGAATATGGCAGAGTTGTACATTGGTAGTTGTATTTAATTGTAGGCGCTAATATAGTCAAAGTATAGTATTATATTTAACCACTTGAACAACTTGTAATAAGATATCCTTATCTTATAAAAGGATACCTTAGTCACACTTCATGCATGCATCTCTTCAACAATTAACCAAAACCAAACTATCTCTCAAGTAACTTAGTTACTCAATTCACAAATCCTTTTACAATCTTAGATTCAAGATTACTTTGTAATCCCGGTGATACTTAGATCATCCGTATTATTTCATCAATAATATTGAATCGTTTTGTGTTAACCAAAGTTGTGTTCTTTGTTCATTGCATTCTCACGTTTACATAAACTCACCACCTTGTGTTCTTTTAAAGTGTGTTGTAGTAGATTCCGCATGCTAAAACACATTCATACATAAATATCTTTAACACACAACAAACCTTTCCACAGTTTTCGATTAGGAACGGTCTTGGTGAGGATTAGAGAGAGTTTTCACACTATGCTGTTAACAATCTCAAAGTCCGAACCTGTAAGTACCGACGGAGTTTTATTGCTAACTGTCGTATGCAGGAACATCTGGCGATTGTAGCTGATTGCTGTTGCAACTGTTTGCGGTTGTAGCTGATTGAAGTTGCAGCTGATTGCGGTTGTAGCAGATTACAGAAAAGATGCCAATCCTCTACCACATGCTCACACTACATCATCATTGTAACTCAACAAAGTCATGATCAACCAAAAAGACCTTCAACACGGCTTCTGCAAACTCTGATGCTAAAGATCATGACACCAAATAGTGTGAGCATGTCTGCTCAAAGATTTACACATCACGTGGAGACATACTGCTATAAGATGAATTGGAAACAAATGTTGGATGATAAAGTCGAAGAATACTCAAAGATCATCCAAGACAATCAAACAGTCATCAAATGATTATTGCTGAACGCACAAAGTCTCAAGACATTGAAGAATCAAAGACTACGAGCTATGAAGACAACTTCAGAAGATAAAATGCTAGAATTCAAGTTATTATTTCCGGGGTGACCTCCCTTAGGGGGAGATTGTTAGGAATATAAATATTCAGATGAAGGCTCGGTCACCCCGAGCATCTATTTAGCATTCACATAGCTCGTAGGCTTATTAATATTAGCTTAGTAATATTAGTATTAGTATTATTAGTTTAGTCGTATTTATATTTGTGGAGTGGGTCGGGGCTTTCCCCACTGTCAGCTCACTCCACAGCCCACTAGGGGCACAAATATTAGGAAGTATAAATACCCCTTCCCACACTTGGGAAGGGTTGGAACTCTCATTTCATCTAATCTAATATTTTGTTTTTTGAGTTTCCCTTCTCTCTCTATCTTCTCTCAAAACTCAAACATGGATCTCATCTTTCATGAATCAAGGCCATCCGAATCATATACACAATCAAAAGGTTAGATCATACACTTCCATCCTCTACCATTGCCAGATTGTGTGGGTTTGATGAGGTTCTGAGTTGATTGTTAGTCTGAGGAAGTGTTGCTTTAAATTGTTGAACAAGTAAGGACACTTGGTTGGTAAGGTTATCAATCATTTTGTCGGTGTGGGAGTAACCTGAATCCAGTTGTGGACTCATAGCAGATGATGATGAATAGGGATGATGATAAGCTTGGTCAGATGACATTTGGTTAATTGGCTGTGCACTTGCAACAAATGCCAGTGGATCATTTGGTGCAGTTGGATTGAGTTTTTCTCTCAACAGACGATCATAAGCAGCATGTTTCTCATGTTGTTGTAGATAGGCATACAACTGTTCATAATTTGTTTCTCTCAGACCTTTGTTGAGTTTCACTGCAGTAACAAACCTGTCCCATTCTGGAGTCATATTGTTCACAAACTTTGAGTTAAGTTGGATGTTTGGCATAGTCATCCTGATGATTCTCATATCGTTCACCAACTTGTGGAATCTCACATAGTAGTCTGTGATGTTCTCACCCATATTCTTCTTAAAAAGCTCAAACTCATCATACAGTTGTGACTCACGATCTTCCTTTGTGAGTTCTGATCCAACCAGTAGCATTTTTACATTGTCCCACACTGCTTTTGCTTCAGTGTTGAAGTTGATGAGTTTGTACACATCTTTGGGCAGACCTTGAATGACAATGTTTGAGGCTCTAATATCTGTATCATACCTCTTCTTTTCTTCCTCATTAAGATCATTGTAAGTTCGAGGCCTGTCAATTCCCAAGGTAACAGTTCCGTCTTCACCAGTAGTAACAGCATCTCTGGTGGTGGCCATCTGAAATGGTCCTTCATCAATGGATTTAAGGATGTTAAACCCATTTTCTTTGCCCATACAGTAAAGCCGTATTCGTTGTGCCCACGACTCATAGTCCATCCTATCTAGCATAGGAGGACGGGTATCGAACCCAGCAGCTTGTATATCATCAGAGGCAGTGCTTGGTATGCTGGCCATCAAGTATACGGGATTTTACAATTCTTGTGATTTTAATCGAGAAATCGAATCTTTCGTGGGATTTTCTAAAATCAACAAGAGAAACCGTAATCCAAGAGTAAATTGCAAAACTGATTTTCAAAATTCAACTCTCAAAGAAAAACAAATCTCAATTGATCAAATCGCAACAGGTCAAGTCACAGATTGTCAAATCGCAACAAGTCAAATCGCAGACTAACCAAATTGCAATAAGTCAAATCGCAAGTGTTAACTCGCAACGTCAAATCGCAACAGGTCAAATCGCAATCTGTCAAATCGCAACAAGTCGTAAAGACTCAAGTCGCAAGTCACCTCTTCAAATCACAACTGAGTATGCTCAAATCGCAGTAAGCAAATCACAATCTTGAATGCCCAAATCGCAACTATCAAATCGTAACCAGAGTACCCCAAATCGCAACTAACAACTTGCAACCCAAACTACCCAAATCGCAACAACCAAATCGCAGACCAAACTCAAATCACAGCAATCACAAAATGACAGAACAGTCATTTTCTAGTCAAAACGCCAAAACAGTCCCTTTCTAGCGATTTGTCTTCTTTTCCCTTTAAAGTAATGAGACAAATCGCAGAATCACAATATGCCAAATCGCAACCACCAATTTCCAAACACACCTCAAATCGCAGGCAAGAAACGTTTACCGAATGGCAAATCACAACCAAGAACAAAGTCACTATAACCACTTGAATTCCCTCTAGCACACAATACACGAATGAGACAAGTTGTCAAACCACTAAACTAAGCTTATATCATAATCCTAATTAAGAAAGTACAATCTTTTCACAAATCTAACCACTAACAAAGTCGAACCAAAGCTTTTTTCTTAATATCTATTCGAACCAAAACAACCACAAAACCACTCCAAGAAATCCGAAACCTACAATCATATGAACCTAACCTTGGCTCTTGATACCATTTGTAGGATTTCCATAAACAAACACGTATGGTTTTAGTGGATTAGATCCGAATTTAGAGAAAAGTTAGAGAGAAGGTGGAACCTTTTAGAGAGAGAAAGTGAGAGGTTAGATTGAAATTATGAGAAGGTCCAACCCTCTCCCTAGGTGGAGAGGGGTATTTATAGTACATAATATTGGTGCCCCGAGTGAGCTGTGGAGCGAGCTGACAGTGGGTAAAGACCCGACTCACTCCACAAATACTAATATAACTAAACTAATACTAATATTACTAATAATCCTACGAGCTAGTTAATGCTAATAGATACTCGGGGTGACCAATTCTTCACATGAATATTTATATTCCTAACAAATCCCTCATTTTTTCTAACGCTCGTTAACTTTTCCCCTTAGTGGCCATGTGAAATTACCAATTTACCCTCATCTTCATCCCACATTTTTTTTGAATTTGCAATTAATGCCCCTCCGCCACCTCCATCATCACCACTATCTTCCATTATCCAACATCACCACTACCCTCTACCACTACCATCGTAATACATTTCTATTGATTCCAAACCCACTATTGATTCTACACCAGTTGTGAATTTGGAGCATAACCAAGATGATAAATTGTTGATAATCAAATGGGTACCAATCCTCATTCATGCTGGAGTTGTATTTGCTTCCACATAATTGTCCCCAACGGGAAATGGGAGATCTCCATAAAGATTTTGGGATCTTACTCCATTAGAAATAAACATAATAATTAAACGTACTTTTAGAATGCTAGACGAGTACCCGTACATAGCAACGGATTTTCTAGCGACATGTAGTCATAGTGATATTTTGGTTACACAAATGATATTCTGGTAAGTGTTTTGTGCAACGTTTTATTCTTATCGAAGCAGTAGGCATAGAGCGATGGTTGTCGAAAGTGGTCTTTTATTATTATTAACGGTAATAATTTAATATCATTTGCATATAACATGTTACAACTTTGACACTACAATGTAATTATGTGGTTTTTTTATACGTGTCTTGTATGAAAGGTACTACAATATTTTGGTTTATCTTTGTTCTTGACATGAGATGTCTTTTTAGTTCTTTTTCAACCGTAGAGAGTAGGCTTGACATCCCAAGTCTAATCATAATCGAAAACAACACTCTATAAGTTTTTCAATAAACAACCATTATCTCCTAATTTTTACATACCCTAACCTTTGTGAGTTTAGAGTTCAAGAAACATACAATATGTCTTTGAATCTCTCAATCTGTTGAGTTAAACTTTCAAATGTATTCAAAGATAACTTGTATATCCTTTGTGAGTTTTGTTATCAAGAAACATACCCATACTTTAAATTGCGCTGGCCGATTGTAATAATAACTATATGAAATGCTGTAACTAATAAGGTTAAAATTGAACTGAAAATACAATATATCTCAATTTTCATCCACCATAGCGGCAACGTTTTATAATGTTAGTCAGTTTGTGTGTGCCTTTCTTTTCCTTTTTTAGCAAAACCGGGTTTTGGATAAGAAACTTAATAATTAAAATCTGATCCGTGCTAAAACGTATATATAAATATTATGCAACGACGGATACACATGAATAAATACAAATCACCCCTTTGTGAAAAAGGATACTTGCAAAAACTCACGTTCGTGTGTAGTGTGAAACCAGGTAAGTGATTACCCGGATCGTTTCCCAACGAGGTATGAATGGGCAAACTGTGGAAAGTTAGGATTAGAGTGACTGATGATTAGATATGAGATTTTGGTTTTTTATATCTAATTAACAAATGAGAAACAAATATACAAGAGAAAATTAAACGCGAATTAATAAACTAAAAACGCGTAACGAGAAATCTAAAATGGGACGAAAAAGTGAATTCTATAAAATTAAAACCTAAAAGTGTAAAATTACTTAAAACTTATTTTAAAACTAAAATTATATTTTTTATACTTTATATTTAACTATTATTAATTTATTTATTATTTAATTACTTTTTAAACTATTTAAATTTATAATAAATACTAAATGAACAAAGAAAAATCTAAAACTTTTTCTATAAATATTATTAAGTGAAAAGGAGCTAAGAAAATTATAAAAATGAAAAGTTCTTAATTAAAAATTTAAAAAGATAAAATCTATTAAATAGAAACTATCACTTATTTTTATATTTTATTTTTCTTAAAGTCTAAAAAGATTATTATATTTTTCCTAGATTCTATTTAATAAAAGAAAATTTTGAAAATTAAAATTATATTTTTCTGATTAATATTCTATTTATTATGATTTAATTACTATTATAAACTAATTTAAAAAGATTAAAAATATCAAATGACTTAGGAAAAATCTGAAAAATTCAGGATAAGTCTAAAATATTATTTAAAAGCTAGGAAAATTAAAATCAAAAGTCTACTAAACCCTGATAAGCAGTTGGGCAAATAAGCTAAAAATAAGCTAATAAGCTCAAAACTTTACCAAAAACTCAGGACAAGTTTAATATACTATATCAAGCATGAAACAACTGATAAACACAAATAAGCACTATGAATAAGCAAGATAAGCACTGGAACAGTACCAATAATTAGGGCAGAAATGGTGTTTAAACCCCTAACTTGCAGACTTGATTAAGCACTCCAATAAGCTATTGAGATGCAAACTAATGGGGGAAAAAGCTCCTCAATACTACTGGCTATCTTAAAAACCAAAAAGCCCCAATTTTAATAAGCCAATTGAAGTCCAATTAAGCTCTAGTTCAGCTGATGTTAGGAACTAGAGAAGTAGCAGGCTCAATCAGCAGTCCTATGGGGGACTTTTTGCAGCCTTAAATAAGCTGTCTAATAAGCTCTAATGTGGAACACAAGCTCGGAACTTAAAAGCTGACCTAGCAAGCTACTCAGAAAGCCAAAGATCAAGAGCTTAATAACACAAATAAGCACTAAATCCTAATCTAGAAAATGGTAGCAGACTGCTAACAAGGGTCTGTGTGGGCTGTTTTGTGTGCAGAGTTGCACAACAACACAAGGACCAAACCAACTCTTGTAATTACTCTTATATGGACTAAGGGACCTCAGAAATGCCAAAAACAAGGTCCAGAAAAACTTATAGCTTATGAGTGCTTATTTGGACAGATGAGTGCCTTAAATTCCCACAAATCATACAAAACTATAAAAACTGCCTTAGTGGCTTAATAGGACTTACAAACAGCTTATTTAGACTAATTTAAGCAAGATTGAAATTAAGCAAATGGCACATAAACAGTGCAAGTTGGTTTTTACCCTTTTGACCCACTACAGCCAAACACCCCTTAATGAAGGGTCTGTTGTGGCTTTTCAAAAGAAACAAGTAATTTAACTTATGATTACTGATTTTTACTGATTAAATAACTTATTTAAACTATATTAAGCAACTTTGAAACAGAAATCAGCAGTACAATAAGCTATATACTAATTAGCTATTTTTTGGTTTTTATGATGATTTTTTTAGAAAACTAAGACAACTGCTATATTAAACTTATAAAACAGATAATAAGTACTTAAGAACTATTAATAAGCAGAAAACTATTATAATAAGCTGATAATAAGCACTAGTACAGTAACTTGCAAAAACATAAAAATGGCTTACAACTGAGATTGATTATGGAACAGAGAGAACAAGATCAGAACCTTCCTAGCTTGTTTAAAACAAGCTAGAAACCCAGAAAAAGCCTTCCAAATTAGCTTATACCCTTTTGAACAGCTTATTGGCCTCAGGTTGACTTTTTGTTGACTTTCTTCATATTTGAAATTCAGGACTGCTATTAACTATATAAGCTTACAAAAAGCTATGAAAAGCTTGTATAAGCTTATAGCAAGGGTATTTGGAGTTTGTGATGATGTCTTAACAGGTCTATGAGCTTATACGAATTAACATATAACTTGAAACTTAGCAATATTTGAAATTTAGAACAAAAGTGATTAAAACAAGATTACTTTGATTGATTATAACATAAACTTACAACTGAAAGTGAGAAATTACAAACTAAGATTACCAAATATGAAATACGATTACACTGGGTTAACTACTTGCCTCTTAGGGCTTACATTGCTATCTATTTATACTAAATTGAAGTGGGATATCACTCATCTTCTTCTCTGAATCATTCTTGGCCTTTGGATGGTCTTCAAACGATATCAGCAGTTGAAATAGATTTTTGGCGCCAAAATTGAGTGAGTGGGAAATATTGCACATGGTTCTGTACTGAGTGGGGAAGAAGCAATAAATGCCTTTTGAGAGTGTTAGGTGAAGTATAGAGGAAGGAAGGTGGTGATGGGAGGTTACAGAGAATACTATGGGTAATGGTGGTATTGGTGTTTGAGTTTTGGCGGTTTAGAGAAAGAAGGAGGAGAAGGTTTGACCGAAGTCAAACCTTCGTTTGGTTTGAGTTTAATTAAAACAAAGGGTAAGTGGGCTAGGGTGATGGATTTGGGCTTGGGGTTTATAACAAGGGTTGGGTTGGGTAATTTAATAATGGTCCGGTTTGGTTTGTAGATATTTAAGCACAAGGACCAATTTTGTAATATTCTGAAATTGAGGGGTTGAAACTGTAATTTCACCAAAGTTATCAAAAGGGCTAAATTGTAACATGTGAATAGTACAAGGGTTTTATTTGATAAATTATACTTTTTAAATACCCGAGGACTAAATTTGCCAATTTTGAAACTTGAGGGGTAAAAGTTGCCATTTTTAGAAAACTTTCATCCAGGGACTAAAAGTGAACATGTTTGATATCCCAAGGACTAAAGTTGACTTTTCTTTCATTTTAAACCTTCAGGGACTAATTCTGCCAATTTGTGAAACTTCAGGGACTGAAAATGATAATTTTGTGAACTTTGCATGTTTTTCACTTGTTTTCAATCTTTTTGTTCCTGAATCATATAAAAACACATTTTTATGATATTTTCTATATTATGAAGCATATCTGCATGTTTTTAAATGTTTTTGCAGATAAAATGTGACAGAAATGATGAGTATTTAGACACTCATCAATCCCACACACTAAACTATTGCTAGTCCCTAGCAATCATTTATGAAAATTTAATGGATTTTATCTCTTTACCAAAAGCCATTACTTCTGGAGTAGCCAATGTTTTAGTATGCGATACTTTGGTACAATGATAACCAAATGATTTTGAGCAAACCATCAGTTGTCAACGGATTTGATTTGTCTTTACCAAAAGCCGTTTGCTTCTGGACTAGCCAACTCTTAGATAAAATACAGTTATTATCTTTGGTGAGCTGATTACCAATCATGGTTTTCCCATGCCTTTACCACAAGCCATAACCTTGCGGGCTAGCCAACTCTTCACTTATAAAGATATGGTGAGTCGAATACCATACAATTTTAGGCAAATTGTAAGCCATAAACGGATTTGAGTTATCTTTACCAAGAGCCGTTTGCTCTCGGATTAGCCAATCCTTATGTGGGTTAGACATGGCGGACTGATAACCATTTATTGCGTTCTAAGTGAGAAAAAAATTTTAATTTTGGCCAAAATGGAGGTACTAGATGGTACATATGATCAAATTCACTAGAATTCCCCCCCACACTTAGAACTGAATATTGCCCTCAATATTCAAAGTACTGGCTATTATGCCGACACTTAGAACGTAAAAAGGAAACATTACTAATAGCCACATTTTTTTTTTTTTGAAAATGTACATATATACAACATGTGGGGCATCTCCCCCACACTAAGGTGAGACATGGGTGAAAACCCATGTTTTACTACTGTTTTTATTAACCGAGTCGCTAGCTTGACTCGACCCCGAATTTATTGGTTTATGGGGAAGCAAGTGGAAGAAACCATCTCCCTCGGACTTTCATTCAAAATGTTTGGATAACCAATTGAACATAAGAAAGTTCCACACCGATGAGATTAATCCGGCATTTAAACCAATGTTAGATGGACAATGCCGGGGTCAAAGGTAATATCCTCACTCCCGAATGAGTGAAGGATAGGGGAAATCACCGGGTAGGTGAAGGGAAGAAGAGAGATCTGAATAGCAATTAAGATAAGAACTTCCTCCTCAAGAATTGCATATTCATGTGGAGGAGGCAAGTCCTTAAACCTGATCTCAGGAAATTTATCAGTTTTCTCAACTGACTTCATTTCCTCATTATGAAGTTGCTTTGGTGGAAGAGGGGAAGATGAATCTTCGTTTAACAAACTTTCTAGAAAAAGAATGTCCCCCTCAGGATCAAGATAGTTATCATCAACCTCATGCGGAAGCGAACTATCTAGAGTAAGAAAAGCCTCGACCTCATCCCAAAAGGGATCACTTCCCTCAACCGGAGTGAGAGAAGGGGAAGAGTCGGCTATGATAAGTTGAGAAGATGTGGTGGGATTCCCACTCACAGAATTATGAAAATAACCAAGATTTTCTTGAGAGTACTCCTTTGAAGTAATATCAATGACATCGATTCGGTTAACCGATGCAGAATCATAATTTGAGGAGTACCTCGAAGTTTGATCATGGTTAAAGGTAACAGCTTCATTACCCATACGCAATGTGATCTCATGTTTAAATACATCAATAAGAGCATGGCCCGTTTTTAGGAATCCTCTTCCAAGAATGAGAGGAACCTTTTGATCTGCGTCGAAGTCAACAACCACAAAGTCAGCTGGAAAATGGAACTTTCCTACTTTCACAAATACATCCTCAGCAATGCCGCGTGGATGAGATATGGTACGATCTGCAAGCTCAAGAGTCATGCATGTAGGAGTAAGAGCCGGAAGAGAAAGTTTCTTCCATACTGAATGAGGCATCAGGTTGATGCTTGCACCAAGATCGGCCAAGGCATAGCATTCAACCATTCCCGGAAATACACAAGGTAGTAGAAACTTTCCAGGATCTCCAAGCTTCTCCGGAAGCTTTTTCAAGATAACCGCTGAGCAGTTCTCATTTAATGGAGTTTTAGCCATTTCAATCAGTTTTTCCTTGTTGCTTAACAAGTGTTTGATTGTTGATGCAAACTTGGGCATCATAATGATAGCATCCGCAAAACTTATGTCAAAATGTAATTCTTTAAAGATTTGAAAGAATTTGTCCATTTGTTGACTAGCCTTCTCACGGAGCTTTTGCTCATTTAAGCGCGATGGGTAAGGAATATAAGGTTTGGATTTAGGGGCAATGACTTCAGGAGTCTCAACAGATTCAAAGACAACTCCTGGTTTGGATTTATTTTTCGGGACAACCGGAGGATGGACATGTGCTGTACTTTGTGGGTTTGGAATTTGCACTTTGTCCGTTGTATCCTCCGTCTCTTTTTCCATTTCAAACAACGGAGGAGGAATAGGACCAGAGGGTCCCTCATAAGCAGCACCACTCCGAGTTGTGATAGCTTTGACGAAAGTGGTATTTTCATCATCATCACTGTCATCAAGCACACTGATAGGAGTAGCATTGAGCATATTGGAATAAGCTCTGGCTGTTCTTTGCTCACTAAGTTTGTTTGACAAACTTTTAACCGTAAATCGGGAAAGAGTAGGATCTATTCTTGACGGTTGAGGAGCAATTGTGGGTGTAGAGTTTTGGATAACCATAGGTTGGACGTATTTAGCACTTCCATTTTTAGTGGGAAGTACCTGGTCCTTTGTCACCTTGAGTCCAACATGAGCTTTACCACTACGTGTAGTGACAACTTTGAGTTCACCCCTTGGGTTGACAACTGATGTGCCCGGTTCGGTGCAAGTTTTAAATTTATAAGGGGGTGAATTACCGAATCTAATAACAACACATACGAGCAAGTATACTCGTCCGTTGTAGCAAGATTTTGATGGTAAGTCGGGATCGTTCGCAGGGATTTGTGTAGTGAATCGAATTGTAAGTTAAAAAGCAACAATCTCAAACAAGTAATAATGATATTATGAAAATTCAAATGATTAAAAACTACACTTACTTAGACTAGTGTACTACAATTGACTAATATGATTGTGATAACTTTGGATAACATGTTGGTTGTGATAATTAGTTTTGACACTAATCTATTGTTTCTACAAATTAGACCTTCATCAAGATTTTGATTTATAAAAACAAGCATTAAGTTTAACCAATCAATTCAAGATCAATTCAAGGTTCATGAGTTGGTGTTCCTCAAACACAAAAACAATCTTTTGTCTAATCAAACAAGCTTAGGAAATGGTCAATACAAAAGGTAACCAATTATAGACAAAAGGTCACAATTGAAAGTAAACTATTAATCTCTCGACCTTTAAAGTGGTTCACAATCAATCCGTTTTGATAGACAAAAGCATTTTTATTACAATCACAATCAAGTTCCTTTGTTTAATCAAGAATAGTGGAAAACAACAATCATTTATAGACAAATGATTATAACTAGTGGAATAGCAATAGTTCTTTCAACCCTCAAGATTACTAGCACTAGTTAAACTTGATTACCCAAATGTCACTATGAAACTTAATCACAATTGGTTCTTAGAATCGACTTGAAATTGAATTAAAACATGTTATCACAATCATATGCCAATCAATGAATAATACACATCATCTAAGCAAGTGCACAAAGGCACTAGCCACTCATAGCAAACATAAATGTAAACTCAATACTTTGAACATTAGAAACCATGATTAAAAGTCTTACAATGATTGGAAATAAGATCACAAGTGAAAGACAATGATTCCACAAGCAATGAAAATGGTATATTCGACTTTCTCCCTTCTCCTGGACTTATGGACGAATTTCTTGAGTATTTTCTTTGAATGGTTCTCTCCTAGTACATACACCTTCTCTCTAGGTTGATTGGAGTTTTAAATACCCAACAAATGGTTCAATAAATTGCTCTAACCAAGGGTCTAAGTGCATAAATGCTTCTCTTGCTCTCCAAGTAGTATTGAATGGTTAGAATACTGAAAAGAAGGACCTAGAACCGGATTTATAAAGTCACAATCCTTAATAAAGAAGTTATGGGTCAACAGCGACTTCCAACCGATCGGATAGAATGGTCTACCGATCGGTTGGTCTTCTCGGTAAATCCAAACTTACTCCATCCGAATCGGTTGCGGGCGGCGACTGATCGGATGGCTATGGCTGGTGGACCTTTTTCTTGGACTTTTGCGTATGACTTGTTTCTCGGTCGTAGCTCTTGATTCTTTGATCTTTCTCTTCATCCTTAAGCTTATTAACTCGACTACTCGGACTTTAACTCATTGAAGTACCTCACGGAGCAGAACTTGACACAAGATTCACATGCAATCTCAAATATTTCCTTTTTCCTCATTTTTGCATCTTTTCCATCCATTTTCCTGTCTTTGGCTACAAATGCTTTGCAAACACACTTTGGTACGATTTAGTAACAAAAGCATATAAATATAACCATAAAACATATATAAAACTACCAATAACGCTATCAAAAACATGTTAGATTTAGGCGTTATCAAATCCCCCACACTTGAACTTTGCTTGCCCTCAAGCAAATCTAGAGATAAAAACAATTATCCACATGGTATACACAAATGATTAGGAAAATGTGATGCAAATCTATCAAGCACTAGTACAAGCTAGATTCATCGCTTTAAGCTTTTATGGTTGAATCATCGAGATGTTTGACAATACCCAAATGATTTTCTTGCATGATACACATTACTAAACACCTCACGAAAGGAAAATGAAATATAATTCACTCAAACACTCATTTGTATGATTGGTGGAATATATAAGAGGAATGACACTCATTTGCTCAGTCATGATCTAAATATTACCATAGGCTTGTACAAGAAACAAAACTACACCGAAATGGTGTGAGCTCCAAGTATACATATCAAAGAGGGCTTTTATTCGGGTTTAAGGATTAAAGGGTTATAAAAGACTAATGTGCTACTATTTCATGCAAAACATAATAGCTCGCTAACAACGAATTCTTGCATTACCAAATAACGGATGGTCACTAGATTGTACCTTGGTTCGCTAACGACGTTACTTGCATAACGGATGGTTGCCAAAATACGCCCTAGATCGCTAACAACGTTAGTCAATTCCTCAAGAAATCGGATGGTCACTACATGTCAATACACTTAATAATTTCACAAAGTCAAAAAGGGTAGGATAAGGCATGGGATATATTTATGAAATTGGTTGAACATAAGAACAAAATTAGTCAAAGTCTACGAACCAAATGTTACTAGCTATTACAAACCACTATCATGCCATTTTGCGAAAAAAAACTCCATACTTCCTTTATTCATACTTGATTCACTTAGCCCATTGGCCTATTCTTGTCACCTTATAATTGAAATGAATTTTCTTGTTTTTTCTCTTTTTTTTTTTTTTTTTTTTTTTTTTTACTTGTCATCTTATAGTTGCGATGACTTTTCTTGGATAACAACTTTCGGAGTTTACGCTTTCTTTGAACTTTCATGATTTCCACATAACATCCATCTTACCAAATAGCTAGCAACCAACCAAGACTTGACTATGAATAAGGCTAGGCTAAAAAGGTGTAAAATCTTTTTGAATTTTTCTGGATTGCATCAAAAGAAAAGATAGGCTCGGCGGGTGTAACTAGGGGTATCTAGCATTAAAGACAAATGCTAACAAATGGGTCCATATGAGTGGTTAACTAGCCAATGTAGCTAGCTAATATAGCATTATATGAAAATGGAAGGCCATTTGGGATAAAACCTAAGGTTGCCTCTTATCACGCATATACACTTATATCACAAATGAAATGTGATCTCACAACGGTCTCATAATGATTTACAAGTACAAGTTCTAGAATAAATAAAATCACCGGCACACTCATAGCAAAAGATCTAAGCATAAAAGATGTATGCTATATATAGAACAGGCTCAAATCCTCACACTTTAGTGGAAAGGGCTATAATCTGTGCTAGCTAATGTTATCGATCCCAGAATGGATTGCAATATTAATCGGGACACATCTCGAATTTTCAAAATTACAGATTTCACCAGTGGATAAATCCAGTTATTCTAGAATATGATTTTTAAAATTGACAAAAGACTAGATTACAAGGGCAAACAAAATTTTAAAATTCAGCTCAAAACTACAATCTATTCTTATTTTCCTATTCACCCCCCCCCCCCCCACACTTAAGTTAAGCATTGTCCTCAATGTGATAAACGACAAAGAATGAAATAGGGAAATAAGAGAATAAACCGTATTTTCTTCTCAAGAGGAGTCTTGATCCTAGCGTCCAAGCTTCGAAATCATTATCTGCAGTAATCTAAAAACAAAAGAAACACACATACGAAATATTTCTTCGCTTTATTCAAAAAACAGTGATACACCCCCACACTTAAGTTCAACTAAGCAATTTAGAAAAACTTTGGGGTTTAATCACTAGAAAATAAAAAATGAAAAATAAACATAGCAAACACACGGGTTGCCTCCCGAGAAGCGCTTGTTTTATTAACGAGTCATCAGCCGGACTCGAACTTCTCTCTCTTCATGTTGTTGCACATGCTGACTTCTTCTTTGGAAATTTTGGAACATACAGCACATTTCCAATCACTATTCCTTCTCCAGTTTCATCTATGTATTCCAGCTTAACTTTCCCCCACGGTCTTGGTAGAACATCATAGATATAACCAGAATCTTCGGCCCACGGAGTGTTTTTCTTGAAATCGGCCGGGGAGGGTGACATAAAGGTTATAGCTTCATATTCTGATTCAGGCGGAATCTCTTGAATAGAAACTTCATTCATCTGCTCCTTGTCATAATATAACTTAATTTGGTGCCCATTAACAATGAAACTTCCACCATGTTTGTCATGCAATTCAACATATCCGGATGGAAATCCATGTTTCACTGTATACGGTCCGAACCATTTCGGTTTCAGCTTGGGAGCTTTGAACTTATACTTCATGTTAAAAAGCAGAACTTTGTCTCCAGCTTTGAATTCTTTTCTGATTCTTAGCTTTCTATCATGATAAGCTTTTGTTCTTGCTTTGTAAAGTTTGGAGTTCTCATAAGCTTGCAGTCTAAGCTCATCGAGTTCATGCAATTGCAAAAATCTCTTTTCTCCAGCAACTTTGAGGTCTGGGTTACAGTTTCTCAATGCCCAGTAAGCGCGATGTTCGATTTCGAACGGCAAATGACAAGTTTTTCCATACAACAATCTGTATGGTGTTGTACCAATTGGTGTTTTGTAAGCTGTGCAAAATGCCCACAGAGCATCATCTAGTTTTCTCGACCAAACGGCGGGATTGTCTTTAATCGTTTTTTTCGAGTATCCTTTTTAAGGCTCTGTTGGTATTTTCGACTTAACCACTGGTCTGTGGGTGATAAGCTGTAGCGAAACGATGATGAACTCCGTATCGCTTCATAATTTTCTCCATTTGTTTATTACAGAAATGGGTTCCACGGTCACTTATCAAAGCTTTAGGAATTCCATAACGAGCGAAAAGCTTTTTGAGAAAATTAACAACTACTCGTGCATCATTTGTGGGTAGAGCTTCCGCTTCAGCCCATTTGGAAACGTAATCAATAGGAACGAGAATGTATTCGTATTTGTGTGATTTAGGAAACGGTCCCATGAAATCAATTCCCCAAATATCGAATAATTCACAGACTTGAATGCTCTTTTGTGGCATTTCATCTCTTCGAGAAAGACTACCAGATTTTTGGCAAGCATCACAATTCTTAACAAGAGTATGGGCTTCTTTAAAAATAGTCGGCCAATAGAATCCAGCATCAAAGACTTTTTTAGCGGTGGTAGAAGGACCATAATGTCCCCAAGTTGGGCCATGATGACATTCATCGAGAATTCTTCTCGTTTCAGATCCATAAACACATCTTCTAATCATCCCATCGGGACACATTTTGAAAAGATAAGGCTCTTCCCAATAATAATGTTTAAGGTCCGAAAAGAATTTACTTCGTTGGGCATGAGTTAATCCTTTCTTTAGAATTCCTCCAACGAGATAATTTGCATAATTGGCAAACCATGGAATTTCGTTCTCATCATCTGTATCAACAGTCATGAGTGTTTCATCCGGAAAATAATCGTCAATCTCATCTTCTTTTAACTCTTCCAGATTTGGATTTTCTAAACGAGATAGATGATCAGCGGCTAGATTTTCTGCTCCTTTCTTATCTTTGATTTCGATATCGAATTCTTGGAGTAGTAAAATCCATCGGATGAGACGCGGTTTAGCATCTTGCTTCTTAAACAGATGTTTTAACGCTGAATGATCGGTGAACACGATTGTTTTCGAAAGTACGAGGTATGATCGGAATTTATCGAAAGCGAAAACAACGGCTAACAATTCTTTCTCTGTAACTGTGTAGTTCTGTTGAGCATTGTTGAGTGTTTTGCTGGCAAAATATATAGGACGAAAATGTTTCTCTTCTCGTTGTCCTAATACTGCTCCAACAGCAAAATCGCTTGCATCGCACATAAGCTCGAATGGTAGTGACCAATCAGGGGAAACCATAATGGGTGCACTAGTCAGTTGTGTTTTCAATGCTTCGAATGCTTTCATACAGTCTGCATTAAAATCGAAAACAGCATCTTTTTCAAGAAGTTTCGTCATTGGACGAGATATTTTGGAAAAATCCTTAATGAAACGACGGTAAAAACCTGCATGTCCTAGGAGACTTCTAACGGCTTTAACGTTAGTTGGGGGTGGTAATTTGGTAATGACATCGATCTTTGCTTTGTCAACCTCCATTCCGGCGCTAGAAATTTTGTGTCCTAACACAATTCCTTCAGTTACCATGAAATGACACTTCTCCCAATTGAGAACAAGATGTGCAGCTTTACATCTTTCAAGCATTTTATCGAGGTTAGAAAGGCAAGCTTCGAATGAGCTTCCGAAAACTGAAAAGTCATCCATGAAAACTTCCATAGACGTTTCAAGCATATCTTGGAATATAGCAATCATACATCTTTGAAAAGTCGCGGGGGCATTACATAATCCAAAAGGCATACGCCGGTAAGCGTAAGTTCCAAAGGGACATGTGAATGTGGTCTTTTCTTGATCAGCCGGATCAATAGGAATTTGAAAATATCCTGAAAAACCATCAAGAAAACAAAATTATTTGTTTCCTGCTAATCTCTCAAGCATTTGATCCATGAAAGGCAAAGGAAAACGATCTTTTCTGGTGGCTTTATTTAATTTTCTGTAAGCAATACATACTCGCCATCCGGTGACAGTTCTAGTAGGAACTAATTCGTTTCGTTCGTTGGTCACAACAGTCATTCCTCCTTTTTTCGGAACACAGTGAACAGGACTCACCCAAGGACTATCCTCGATGGGGTAAATGATACCTGCATCAAGAAGTTTAATGATTTCTTTTTTAACAACTTCTTTCATGTTGGGGTTGAGTCGACGTTGTCTTTCTACAACTGGTTTGGCATCTTCTTCGAAATTGATTTTGTGTTTGCAAAAATCAGGACTGATTCCTGGGATGTCAGAAGTTTTCCATGCAAAAGCTTCTTTATGCTTTTTAAGAACTGAAATCAGACATTCTTTCTCATAATCATTGAGCAACGAAGATATGACTACTGGAAGTAGCGAATTGTCTTCCAAGTAAGCATACTCAAGATTTTCGGGAAGTGGTTTTAACTCAAGATCAGTCGGTGGTTCTTGAAGTGATGTTTTGATCCTCATTTGATCATTAAAACTGATTTCCTCAAAATCTTCTTCTATTATCTCTCCTTCTTCTTCTTCTTCTTCTTCTTCTTCTTCAATCTTAACTTCCATAAAATCAGTGAATTCTTTATCAAAAGTTGTTTCACTAATCTTCTCTGAAATAGTCATGAATGGATCAGAATCTTCAAGTAATGCATCCAATTCTTCCTCAGTGACTTCATCGATTACATCAATGTTAAAGCAAGTGTCATCACTGGAATGTGGATATTGCATTGCTTTATCGATTAAAAAGGTGATTCTATCCTCTCCAACTCCGAGATTGAGTTCTTTTCCTTTTACTTTGATGATCGCATCAGCGGTGTTTAGAAAAGGTCTTCCTAAAATAAGGGGTACTCTACTATCTTCCTCCATTTCTAAAATCACAAAATCCACGGGAAAAATGAATTTACCTACTTGGACAAGCATATTCTCAGCAATACCAACAGGATATTGGTAAGTATGATTAGCTAATCGGATACTCATCCTTGTGGGTTTCAAGGTATTGATTGAAGGTTTCGTATACAGCGAATAGGGCACCAAATTGATACTCGCACCTAAGTCGGCTAAAGCATCGCATGTGATGTTGTTTCCTAATATGCATGGAATCAGAAAACTTTCGGGATCTCTGAGTTTTTGTGGAATTTTGTTTTGAACAATAGCTGAACATTCTTCATTGAGAAAGGTAGCGGATATTTGCTCCAACTTGTTCTTGTTGTTAAGAAGTTCTTTCAAAAATTTCCCGTAATTGGGCATTCTGACTAAAACATCAATGAGAGGTACATTGAGTCTAACTTCTTTGATTATTTCAACAAACTTCTTATAACGCTCCTCCATTCTTTCTTTCTTAAGGCTCTGAGGATATGGAATTTTTGGAGTGTATGCCTTAACTGGTGGTTTGGGTTTGGGTTTGGGTGGTGTTTTTGGTGTATTTTCCTTCTTGGATTCTTCATCTTCCTCCTCACTATCGTAATTGATAGTTGTGGTGTTGTTTGGGTTGGGTGGTGGATCATAAGACAGGCCAATTCTTGTGAATACAGCATTGATATGCTCATTTCTGGTTTGTGGTGGACGATAAGTCTTATCATTCGATGATGATGGTTTTGGGTTGGTTTGGGTGTTACTAGGCAATGAACCTGATGGTCGGGAAGAAATTTGATCAGAAAGTCTCCCAAATTTGTTTTCAAGATCTTGGATAGATGCTTGATGATTTTTCTGACCTTGCTCAACTTTGGTCTTGAGATTGAAAAATTGATTCTTGACGAACTCGTTAGTTGATTTTTGAGCGGTGACGAATTCTCTCATCATTTTTTCAAAATCTGTTTCTTCAGGTTTCTTGTCGGAATTTTGTGAAGTTTGGTTCTCTACTTTTGGTTGGGACTCATGGTTGTTATCTCTTTGTCGGCGATCTTGCCAACTAGCAGAGTTTCGTCCGTAATAATTTCCACGATATCCTCCTCCTCGGTATCCTCTTTGGATGTAATTAGCTTCTCCTTCTTTTGGTTGATCCATAGGTTGATCATCGCATTCTGATGATGGGTGGTTACCTCCACAGTTGTTACAACCATCTCGCATTTCTTTCATCTCTCCTCTAAGATCTTTGTATTGCGAGTCAATTTTGGAAACCAAGGTTTCCATTTTCTCCATGAGTTTAGATGAATCAGAACTTTCGGCAAAGGCAACGGTTTTTCTTAAGGGTTTTGTCTTGGCATCTTTTGACCAGTCGAGTTTGAGAAGAACTCGGTCTTCAAGCAATTGGTATGCCTAGTTAGGAGTCTTATAAAGAAATATTCCTCCAGCATCAAGAATTCCTTGAGATGTTTCATCAAGTCCATGGTAAAAGATTTGGATAATGGTTCCTCGTCCTAAACCATGTCCATGACAACTTCGAAGTAAATCCTTCATACGAAGCCATGCTTCGACGAGTGATTCGTTAGGATTTTGTGTGAAAGCACGAATTTCTCCCATGAGTCGATCAAACATTGCAGGTGGAAAGAATCGGCTTACAAAAGCTTGCCTCATCTCCTCCCAAGTAGTGATGATTCCTGGTGTTAATTCGTTATACCACACTTTTGCATCTCCAGCAAGTGATGACGGAAAAAGTTTGAGTTTAATGGCATCTACATTTGTATCACCATATCGGAACATGCCACAAATTTTAATGAATTCGGCAACGTGTTTGTGAGGATCGGCCCTCGAACGGCCATCGAATTGACGGTCTTTGATCATAGAAAGATGGTGACCTTTCACGGTGAAATTGTCACCTAAGTTGACAGCAACAATAGCAGCTCCAGGAGTGGGTGCTACGGCTCGGTTTGCTTCCTACATGGGTCTATCGTCAGCCATGGGAAAAGGTTGATCAGTGAATGGGTTATAAACGACTTTGGCTTCAAAAAGGTTATCAAAAGTTGGGTTTGGTACTCTTGGTACACGATTGGCTAATGGAACAAAGGGTGTTCTTCTTCTTCTTCTAAATCTTGTCGAATCAAACTTTCGGGATCGAAAAGTGATGGAATTGGTTCTACTCCAGTTGATCGAGTGTTCATACAATTCCCCAACGAATCGAGGCAATGTCTAAACAAACGAGCAAAGAATGAAAACAATTTGAAAAGATCAGAATCGTCCAACCGATCGGATAGAATGGTCTACCGATCGGATAGAATGGTCTACCGATCGGATAGATCTCTCGGTAAATTTGATTTGAAGGATCCAATCGGATGGAAGTGTCCGCCGATCGGATGGTTCTCTCGGTAAATGAAAATTTTGAAAAACCGATCGGATAGATGAACAACCGATCGGATGGGCAGCTCGGTAAAACCTTTTTTTTACGAAAACTAACTATATGAGAATTGGACTAAAACTTACAGAAACACGATCAACATCCCCGGCAGCGGCGCCAAAAACTTGATGTGCCCGGTTCGGTGCAAGTTTTAAATTTATAAGGGGGTGAATTACCGAATCTAATAACAACACATACGAGCAAGTATACTCGTCCGTTGTAGCAAGATTTTGATGGTAAGTCGGGATCGTTCGCAGGGATTTGTGTAGTGAATCGAATTGTAAGTTAAAAAGCAACAATCTCAAACAAGTAGTAATGATATTATGAAAATTCAAATGATTAAAAACTACACTTGCTTAGACTAGTGTACTACAATTGACTAATATGATTGTGATAACTTTGGATAACATGTTGGTTGTAATAATTAGTTTTGACACTAATCTATTGTTTCTACAAATTAGACCTTCGTCAAGATTTTGATTTATAAAAACAAGCATTAAGTTTAACCAATCAATTCAAGATCAATTCAAGGTTCATGAGTTGGTGTTCCTCAAACACAAAAACAATCTTTTTTCTAATCAAACAAGCTTAGGAAATGGTCAATACAAAAGGTAACCAATTATAGACAAAAGGTCACAATTGAAAGTAAACTATTAATCTCTCGACCTTTAAAGTTGTTCACAATCAATCCGTTTTGATAGACAAAAGCATTTTTATTACAATCACAATCAAGTTCCTTTGTTTAATCAAGAATAGTGGAAAACAACAATCATTCATAGACAAATGATTATAACTAGTGGAATAACAATAGTTCTTTCAACCCTCAAGATTACTAGCACTAGTTAAACTTGATTACCCAAATGTCACTATGAAACTTAATCACAATTGGTTCTTAGAATCGACTTGAAATTGAATTAAAACATGTTATCACAATCATATGCCAATCAATGAATAATACACATCATCTAAGCAAGTGCACAAAGGCACTAGCCACTTATAGCAAACATAAATGTAAACTCAATACTTTGAACATTAGAAACCATGATTAAAAGTCTTACAATGATTGGAAATAAGATCACAAGTGAAAGACAATGATTCCACAAGCAATGAAAATGGTATATTCGACTTTCTCCCTTCTCCTGGACTTATGGACGAATTTCTTGAGTATTTTCTTTGAATGGTTCTCTCCTAGTACATACACCTTCTCTCTAGGTTGATTGGAGTTTTAAATACCCAACAAATGGTTCAATAAATTGCTCTAACCAAGGGTCTAATTGCATAAATGCTTCTCTTGCTCTCCAAGTAGTATTGAATGGTTAGAATACTGAAAAGAAGGACCTAGAACCGGATTTATAAAGTCACAATCCTTAATAAAGAAGTTATGGGTCAACAGCGACTTCCAACCGATCGGATAGAATGGTCTACCGATCGGTTGGTCTTCTCGGTAAATCCAAACTTACTCCATCCGAATCGGTTGCGGGCGGCGACCGATCGGATGGCTATGGCTGGTGGACCTTTTTCTTGGACTTTTGCGTATGACTTGTTTCTCGGTCGTAGCTCTTGATTCTTTGATCTTTCTCTTCATCCTTAAGCTTATTAACTCGACTACTCGGACTTTAACTCATTGAAGTACCTCACGGAGCAGAACTTGACACAAGATTCACATGCAATCTCAAATATTTCCTTTTTCCTCATTTTTGCATCTTTTCCATCCATTTTCCTGTCTTTGGCTACAAATGCTTTGCAAACACACTTTGGTACGATTTAGTAACAAAAGCATATAAATATAACCATAAAACATATATAAAACTACCAATAACGCTTTCAAAAACATGTTAGATTTAGGCGTTATCAACAACAGTGTTACTTGGGAGACCTCCCAAGGTAGAAGGTAGATCATTTAAAGACTTTTTTAAATCATTTATTTGGGTAACCAATAACCGGTTTGTCTCATATTTTGTTTTATTAGTCTCCTCTTGGGATTTTATGAATTGCTTAAGCAACTCATCTGAGGACGTCTGATTTTGGTTTTGGACATTCCATGGTTTTTGGTTAAAGTTACCCTGATTCTGACCTCGGTTTTGATTGAAATTTTGGGAATTGTTGAAATTTTGTCCCTGATTTTGAACAAAGCGATTTTGATTATTCTGATTTGGCACGGGTGGAAAACCAGGTGGTACCATAGCATTCGGTGCTCGGTACTGAGTTTCAGCATGCGGTCGGTATTGATTTTGGTTTACTGCAGCTACTGGAGCTGGGTAAAGAGAAGCATCGGTTGCTTGACAATCATAATACGCATGCGGACCACCACAAGTTTCACACACTTTGTTTATGGCTTTGATTTGTTCCGGTTTATGAATTTCACTCTTCAATTCTTTCATTTCCTTCATCATGCAACGCATTGCGTCCGTTAGAAAGGCTAACTCTGATGAGTTACCGGATGAAGAAGCAGGAGTGACAGGAACATTCACTTTGTTTCGAGAAATAGGAACTTTTGATTTATTTTCACAAATTTCAACCACCTCTTTAGGTTTACGATTCAAGATATTGCCACCGGCGGCTGCGTTAAGTGCATCTTGATCGTTTTGGTTCAACCCATTATAAAACGTATTGATCTGTTGTAACTCCGTGAAATCATGATGCGGGCATTTTCTTAGGAGATCTTTAAATCTGTCCCATGCCTCTCCGAAGTTTTCATCAAAACCTTGACGAAATCCAGCAATTTCATTTTTTAGATTAGTCGTCTTTGATGGAGGGAAGAAATAATTGACAAATTTCTTTACGAGATCTTCCCAGGTTTCAATGGATCGAGGGGGTTCTTTATCCAGCCAAATCCGGGCTGCCCCTTCGAGTGAGAATGGAAATAGCATCAATTTGATAACTGTTTGCGGCACATTCTTGTAGTTGATTGTAGAGGTCAACTTGTTGAACCAACGAATGTGTGCATATGGATCTTCTCGTTCAAACCCGTGGAATTGGTTTGTGGACACGAGCTGAATCAAATGTGTTTTCAGTTCAAAATGATCAGAATCGATGGGTGGTAAAACGATGGCATCTCCGTAACCCTCGGTGGGTTCTTGGAGCATCTCAGCCATTGTGCGTTCGTCTGCCATATTATCAGTGAGAACAGTACGAATCTCGGGTACGACTATTTGGGCAGCACGTCTACGATTACGTCTTCTCGGAATATCTACGAGTTCACGTAAAGGGCTTGATGACGTGGAAGAACGAGTGCGCATGCACTAAGTAAAATATTTTAATTAAATCAAGATCGAAGCAAAACACAAGTGAATTTAAACCAACAATCAACAAGCGTACGGTAGCTCTCTAAAAGATAAACGCACAGAGTGGCAGAGAAGCAAAGGTGGGCAATTAATGCTCCTTAAAAACCCGCTTCTTTCAGTTCGACAATTTAATGTCAAACTATCCTTAAACCTCCGTTATAGTTTGTTTATCAATCAAAGGTGAGCCGATATTCGCAAGTGATACAGAGGCAAGTTTTAAATCTGATGTTTGGGAACTTATTATGGTCGTACCCCCAGTTAGGTAGTACTCTGTCTTGGTTCTCGATGGTAAATTTTATTGTTGTTATTATTAAACAAAGAAAACGGAAAATGTTTTTGGTGTTTTTATTTTTTATATGATATTATATATATATAAAAGAAAAGGAAAATATTTTTGTATTTTATATGGTTTTATGGGAAATAGGAACTTCTGGAAGAAGGATCTCAAATCACTAATCGCTAAAACTCTAAACAATATTGTCGCAACACACCTCCCCGGCAGCGGCGCCAAAATTTGATCCGTGGTAAAACGTATATATAAATATTATGCAACGACGGATACACGTGAATAAATACAAATCACCCCTTTGTGAAAAAGGATACTTGCAAAAACTCACGTTCGTGTGTAGTGTGAAACCAGGTAAGTGATTACCCGGATCGTTTCCCAACGAGGTATGAATGGGCAAACTGTGGAAAGTTAGGATTAGAGTGACTGATGATTAGATATGAGATTTTGCTTTTTTATATCTAATTAACAAATGAGAAACAAATATACAAGAGAAAATTAAACGCGAATTAATAAACTAAAAACGCGTAACGGGAAATCTAAAATGGGACGAAAAAGTGAATTCTATAAAATTAAAACCTAAAAGTGTAAAATTACTTAAAACTTATTTTAAAACTAAAATTATATTTTTTATACTTTATATTTAATTATTATTAATTTATTTATTATTTAATTACTTTTTAAACTATTTAAATTTATAATAAATACTAAATGAACAAAGAAAAATCTAAAAATTTTTCTATAAATATTATTAAGTGAAAAGGAGCTAAGAAAATTATAAAAATGAAAAGTGCTTAATTAAAAATTTAAAAAGATAAAATCTATTAAATAGAAACTATCACTTATTTTTATATTTTATTTTTCTTAAAGTCTAAAAAGATTATTATATTTTTCCTAGATTCTACTTAATAAAAGAAAATTTTGAAAATTAAAATTATATTTTTCTGATTAATATTCTATTTATTATGATTTAATTACTATTATAAACTAATTTAAAAAGATTAAAAATATCAAATGACTTAGGAAAAATCTGAAAAATTCAGGATAAGTCTAAAATATTATTTAAAAGCTAGGAAAATTAAAATCAAAAGTCTACTAAACCCTGATAAGCAGTTGGGCAGATAAGCAGTTGGGCAAATAAGCTAAAAATAAGCTAATAAGCTCAAAACTTTACCAAAAACTCAGGACAAGTTTAATATACTATATCAAGCATGAAACAACTGATAAACACAAATAAGCACTATGAATAAGCAAGATAAGCACTGGAACAGTACCAATAATTAGGGCAGAAATGGTGTTTAAACCCCTAACTTGCAGACTTGATTAAGCACTCCAATAAGCTATTGAGATGCAAACTAATGGGGGAAAAAGCTCCTCAATACTACTGGCTATCTTAAAAACCAAAAAGCCCCAATTTTAATAAGCCAATTGAAGTCCAATTAAGCTCTAGTTCAGCTGATGTTAGGAACTAGAGAAGTAGCAGGCTCAATCAGCAGTCCTATGGGGGGACTTTTTGCAGCCTTAAATAAGCTGTCTAATAAGCTCTAATGTGGAACACAAGCTCGGAACTTAAAAGCTGGCCAAGCAAGCTACTCAGAAAGCCAAAGATCAAGAGCTTAATAACACAAATAAGCACTAAATCCTAATCTAGAAAATGGTAGCAGCCTGCTAACAAGGGTCTGTGTGGGCCGTTTTGTGTGCAGAGTTGCACAACAACACAAGGACCAAACCAACTCTTGTAATTACTCTTATATGGACTAAGGGACCTCAGAAATGCCAAAAACAAGGTCCAGAAAAACTCATAGCTTATGAGTTCTTATTTGGACAGTTGAGTGCCTTAAATTCCCACAAATCATACAAAACTATAAAAAAAACTACCTTAGTGGCTTAATAGGACTTACAAACAGCTTATTTAGACTAATTTAAGCAAGATTGAAATTAAGCAAATGGCACATAAACAGTGCAAGTTGGTTTTTACCCTTTTGACCCACTACAGCCAAACACCCCTTAATGAAGGGTCTGTTGTGGCTTTTCAAAAGAAACAAGTAATTTAACTTATGATTACTGATTTTTACTGATTAAATAACTTATTTAAACTATATTAAGCAACTTTGAAACAGAAATCAGCAGTACAATAAGCTATATACTAATTAGCTATTTTTTGGTTTTTATGATGATTTTTTTAGAAAACTAAGACAACTGCTATATTAAACTTATAAAACAGATAATAAGTACTTAAGAACTATTAATAAGCAGAAAACTATTATAATAAGCTGATAATAAGCACTAGTACAGTAACTTGCAAAAACATAAAAATGGCTTACAACTGAGATTGATCATGGAACAGAGAGAACAAGATCAGAACCTTCCTAGCTTGTTTAAAACAAGCTAGAAACCCAGAAAAAGCCTTCCAAATTAGCTTATACCCTTTTGAACAGCTTATTGGCCTCAGGTTGACTTTTTGTTGACTTTCTTCATATTTGAAATTCAGGACTGCTATTAACTATATAAGCTTACAAAAAGCTATGAAAAGCTTGTATAAGCTTATAGCAAGGGTATTTGGAGTTTGTGATGATGTCTTAACAGGTCTATGAGCTTATACGAATTAACATATAACTTGAAACTTAGCAATATTTGAAATTTAGAACAAAAGTGATTAAAACAAGATTACTTTGATTGATTATAACATAAACTTACAACTGAAAGTGAGAAATTACAAACTAAGATTACCAAATATGAAATACGATTACACTGGGTTAACTACTTGCCTCTTAGGGCTTACATTGCTATCTATTTATACTAAATTGAAGTGGGATATCACTCATCTTCTTCTCTGAATCATTCTTGGCCTTTGGATGGTCTTCAAACGATCTCAGCTGTTGAAATAGATTTTTGGCGCCAAAATTGAGTGAGTGGGAAATATTGCACATGGTTCTGTACTGAGTGGGGAAGAAGCAATAAATACCTTTTGGGAGTGTTAGGTGAAGTATAGAGGAAGGAAGGTGGTGATGGGAGGTTACAGAGAATACTATGGGTAATGGTGGTATTGGTGTTTGAGTTTTGGCGGTTTAGAGAAAGAAGGAGGAGAAGGTTTGACCGAAGTCAAACCTTCGTTTGGTTTGAGTTTAATTAAAACAAAGGGTAAGTGGGCTAGGGTGATGGATTTGGGCTTGGGGTTTATAATAAGGGTTGGGTTGGGTAATTTAATAAGGGTCCGGTTTGGTTTGTAGATATTTAAGCACAAGGACCAATTTTGTAATATTCTGAAATTGAGGGGTTGAAACTGTAATTTCACCAAAGTTATCAAAAGGGCTAAATTGTAACATGTGAATAGTACAAGGGTTTTATTTGATAAATTATACTTTTTAAATACCCGAGGACTAAATTTGCCAATTTTGAAACTTGAGGGGTAAAAGTTGCCATTTTTAGAAAACTTTCATCCGAGGACTAAAAGTGAACATGTTTGATATCCCAAGGACTAAAGTTGACTTTTCTTTCATTTTAAACCTTCAGGGACTAATTCTGCCAATTTGTGAAACTTTAGGGACTGAAAATGACAATTTTGTGAACTTTGCATGTTTTTCACTTGTTTTCAATCTTTTTGTTCCTGAATCATATAAAAACATATTTTTATGATATTTTCTGTATTATAAAGCATATCTGCATGTTTCTAAAAATGTGACAGAAATGATGAGTATTTAGACACTCATCAAAATCTTATTGCAATAAAAGTTAATCTCGTGTCTCATAATTATAAGATAGAAAAGCAATATCAAAGTTATAAATAGCGTGAGGCGTGCCTGCATAGTCAAGCCTTTTATTTTAGGAGCCATGGCGATGCCACAACGTTTTTTAAAGCGTAACTTAAAGCGACTCAAAATATGAAAATATTTATAGATTTATATATTTATATCATATGTCATATATGTTGAGTTTACAAAAAGTGTTATCATAAGAAATAAAGTCAATAAACTATCCTTGCATGTAATATTCTTTATTTATTTCAAAAAACCTTTTTCATCAGAGTTGAATTTAAAAAAAAGCGTCATGCCTCGCGCCTTAGCGCTACTTATCGTGCATTTTCAAACATCATATCACGCCACGCCTAAAACCAACGCCTTGGTCTATTTCATAATGTAAAGGTTACGTCCCGGGCCTTAACGCGCCTTTTAAAATCCCTTAGCAATCTATATTAGTATAGCCGTAAGCTGTCGATATCACAAATAATATTAATACATGAGGAGCCTAAACTAAAAATTTCTCATCTTGAGATATAGCTTCAAATTTTAAATTAACAGAATCTTTTAAACTTTTGAGTTTTTACTTTATGAGATTTAGCATTATTTGCAACTTCTATCTTTTTTTAATTGTTTGATTGTCAACATTTTACAGCTTTAACTTTTTGAGTTTGGGAACTGATGAAAAAGAACAAATTTGAAAAGATGCTCACTGCCTTGGTTCCCACAATCATGTCTTGAAACTCATATTTTTTTAGCTCATAAATCAAAATCGCTGACATCTTTACTTTGTTCATTTACTCTAGTAACACCTACACGTATGAAAGTTGAATCTTACAGTTTTATTCATAACATTTTCACTATCTTGATCCGATCTTCAATTTTATTCATAACATCCCCTCATCCCATAACCACTAAAAATTTAACAATTACACTAAAACTTTTAAAATTTTACTATATAAAACATCAAAACTTTAACATTTAAACTTTCAATATATGTAATTTTTTATACGCACTTGCCACAAAATTACATACGCTTTACAGCAAAAGTTTACACAAATTTTATACTATGTTTGTTACTGTAGTAATTTTTTCATTTGCTTAACAAATAAAATAAGTTATCCGAAACACATGGCTTGAGTCTTGTAGCCCACTCTTGGAATATGAAAATTTTATACAAACTCTATAACAATATTTACCTCGATAAACTTTATAAACAAATATTACCCAACAAACTTTAAAAAATGGAACTATACATATTCAGGTGAGAACAGCAGAGCAAGTAGCGACAGAATAATATTCCGGCGGAGACAGAAGCTGGGGCGGCAGCATGTGGCGGCTGAAATAAAAATGCAAAAAAAATTATGAAAACTCATATCAATGAAAAAAAAACGATCTACAAATCTGTAAAAAAAAATAATAATAAATAAAGGTTCAAAACTTGTTAAATACATATAGATCTACTAAAAAAACTCAAAAAATGAAAAACCTTTTTTCCGGTGAGAGAGCGGCGGTACGTGGTTGCAAGCGGTGGTAAGCGGCTGAAAATGGCGGCACAAATAAAAAAAAATACCAAAAACATTAGATCTGCAAGAAAAACATATAGATCTATAAATAAAATCAATAGATCTACAAAAAAATGTGTAGATCTATAAAAAAAAAAAACTATAGATAACGAAAAATATTATAGATCTATAAAAATTGTTAGCATTAAAATTAATGTTGAAGTGATGGTCATTTCACCTTATATTAGAACTTTGTATTTTGGGCTTTTATTAGTTTTAGTAAGTAAATGTAATAGCTTAAGCCCAATCAAAGCCCAAGCTCAAGCCCACTCAAAGCCATTAGGGCAAAAAGGCTTGTGGTATTTAAGGATCTTTATCTCCTCATTTGGAGTTGGCTGTCACTGTGTGTAAGTTGTGAGATTAATAGAAAAGCTTTAAACATCTCATTCTCTCTATCAATATACGATCCAACAAACACCACAGTCCCATCATCCTCTTGTGTTTAACGCCATACATATTGTGTGATAAAGGTTGATCATGGTTCCTACAAGTGGTATCAAGAGCCAAACATAGATCTAGGATTATAGGGTTCATTCACTCGTTACTGGTACATATTTTTTGTCACATACTTGGTTTTGTTTTGCTACGTACTGTTCACCAGTGGGTTACTTTGATCGAACTACTCTACATAGTCGAGCAACTGTTGGATTAGTCGAGCTAAGTGATCGAACATCTAACGAGCAACAAAGTTGATCGAACCAGAAATAGTCAAAGCATTGATCGAAGCAACATATAGTCGAAGCAGCAACTTCATCGAAGCAACAAAGTGATCGAACGACCAACTTCATCGATGCAACGAGGTGATCGAACGAGTCACTTCATCGAACGACTCTCATAGTCGAACGACTCATCTTGATCGAACGAACCAGAAATTTCATCGAACAAACCTTTTAGTCGAACGAGCTTTTAATCGAACGAGCTGTTATTCGAACGAGCTCTTAGTCGAACTAGCTTTTAGTCGAACGAGCTGCTAGTCGAACGACTCATTTGATCGAACGAGTGGTTAGTCGAACGAGCTTTTAGTCGAACGAGCTTTTGATCGAACGAGTGGTTAGTCGAACGAGTGGTTGATCGAACGAGGGTTTAGTCGAACGAGTTGTTGATCGAATGACCATTTGATCGAAGGACCATATGATCGAAGGACCTGCTGATCGAGCAACTTTCTGATCGAACAAGAAACTAATCGAACAAGGAACTAGTTGAGCATCTCAGTTAGTCGAACACTTTACCCAGTCGAACAACTTCACCTCATCGAACCAACTTACTCTAGTCGAACCAAGTGCCTAGACGAACCACTTTATCTAGTCGAAGTCGAACTAGTATTAGTCCAGCATCTTCACGTCATCGAGCTACTTTACCTCAGTCGAGTTACTTCATCACAAGGACGTTGACAAGAGTTTTGAAGTGTTTGCTTTTGATCGACAAGTGAATTTGTTCTTTGAAGAGTGTCATAACTTCATAAAATTTATATAAGTGGGTTGCATGAAAAGTTTTTTTTCTTTTGAAGTGTGAGTTTGTGGTAACTGTATGCATAATATTTTATAAAGTTGACAAGTTGTTGCATGAGACAAGTTTCAAATATAAAAGTTACTATATTAACTTCTCATGTGAGTTTGCTTGTGTCGTGTCTTTCAACTGTTCCATTTATCAAATTTGCTTTTGACGTGTATCAACTTTTCACGTGAGTTTGCATTGAGAATAGTGAAACTTGTTAAAAGTTTGATGTGTTTTTGTTAACAATAGTGGAAGTTTAAAGAATAGTTTCATGTGGGTTTGCCTTTCACTTTAAAAGAATAGTTTGCATTATAATAGTTTCACTTGGTTAATGTTAAAGTTCGTATCATGTTTCACTTGGTAACAACTGTTTGATTGTGACGTGTGGATTTGAGAAAAAGTTGTGCGCTTGACAAGTTTTAGGTGGGATTTAAAGATTTTTTGAAGATTTTGACGTGGTTGCTTCAATATAAGAGAAAAGGTATATCAAGTGCTAGCTAACATTATAAGGTTCATCAAGTTTCTCAACGTCTCTTCAAGGACAACAACAAAGGTCTTAAACCAAACTCAACTCGTGAACCTTTAACCAACATCAATAACAACTCCTAGATCTTTGCATCGATCCAACATCAACTTTATCACACATTGGAGCTAAATGGAAAAGGAAATGAAAATGAAAGAGAGAAAATCAAGGAAAGCGTTTACTGTGTTCAAGACTCATATTGAGAATGTCATCATTTCTACAGGATATGACTCAAGTTTCGATCAGGCATTTGAATACTACATAAGATGCCAATTTCATTATTTCACCGCTCCACTTCAACAAAGCATGAATCAATATGAGAAGATACTGAATGAAGAAGAACTGTATACGCACAACTGCAAGGAAGCTCTTGAAGTGATCAAATCTCAACTTCAGGTTATCCTGCAACCTGGGATATTAAGCCTGTCAGGGTTTCTCAATGCATTTTCCCGAAAATATCAGCTAGACTTCAAAGACTTCCAAACTCAATGCATCGATTACATGAGTGAACTCGAAAAATCACTTGCTGAAGAAGAAGTTGAGCAGAGTGAGATTGAAAAGCAGAAACGGGAAAGGGAGCAAATTGAAAGAGAACGGCTCTTAAAGGAATCAGTGGGAAATGAGAAAGAGGCAAACAAAGAAGAAAAGGTCGATGAGGGTACAACATCTGATGATAGCTCGGTTTTAACGGGTAGTGACACATCATCAGAACAGCAGGTTGTATGCAGCACTCCAAGATACGATTCGGATGCTAATGGTTCGCACAGGAATGAAGCTGTTTGGGATACTGAAGCTGACCATATCAGATCCTCATCTGACATAGCGATATTGGCTACGGTACAACATTCACACGATAATGATAATGTTGTTTTATTCGATAATGTGTTTGCTCATGACAAGACACATCCTGCGCATTCTGAGTCCATCAGTGACACATATGTGGTGAATCGGTTTGATAGTAATATCACTCCTACGACTCCAGATATGGATCCTAATGGAGGTGAGCCTGCCCAGGATGGATCTTCTCATGATCAAGATCATGCCATATTTGCTTCTTTAATCGATAATTTCAAAAGTGAACTTGAAAAATGCAAAGAGGACAATCGTAAAGCTAAGCAAACGAATGCCTCATTATCCAAAGAGCTTGAGGGATTTAAAGAAATGAAAAAAGATTTTGAGAAAATAACACATTACAAAGACGTTCAAATCTCAGAACTTAAATCTCAAGCTCAGACATTAAATGAAGATGTTCCCTCGCCAATTTTAAAACGAAACAAAGAACTTGAAGCTGAGTTAAGCACAGCTCTTTCACGTGAAAAACGTTCCATTCAACAACTGGATGAAAATTTGGGCCCCGCCAACAGAAAGGTCAAAGAGCTTTTAAATGAGAACGTTGAATTAAAAATGAGATACTCAATGCTTCAAGAAACCACCTCAAATTTTAAGATTGTTAATACAAAACTTGAAAATGAAAATCAAGAGGTTTTAAAACGTGCAAACAATCTTGAAGAAAAACTTTGAAAAACAGACCAAAGTGCTCAAACTCTTCAAATGATGATTCCTAAAACTGAGAAAGTTCATAAGGGAAAATCAGGGATTGGTTTTGAAAATACAGATCAGGTGGAACATAAATTTTTGCCGCCTGATGCTCTGTTCATGTCAGAAGAAGATGAAAAATTGGCAGAGGAAAAACGCTTAAAAGCTAAACAAAGAAAAAGCCCACTCTCGTACCAAGGCTTTGTGTATGGTTGTATACAATTGTCAGAAATACCAAAACCACCTTTAAAAAGAAAAGAAACAAATGTGAAAAGATTTTTCAAAGAAGTTCAACTTGCTACTTATGATGCTACTTTATGGCAAAATAAAGCAAGGAAACAGTTTTGTAATCTTAAATATCACATTGACCACACGTTAAAGGTCATTTGGTCAAAACAACAATACACCGAGAGTGACTACCGTCGTCTCATGTCATCAGACGCTTGGCTAAAAAGGGAAGTCTGTAAGTATTTAAAAGATGAAATTGAACCTCTTGTGAAAAATATCAATTTCAGTTTTGAACATTTTGAAAAATTTCTTGTCACTGAAATGAGAGAAGATTTAAAGTACGTTCATTCTCTTGAAGATGAATTTGATGAAAAATGCTTAAATCTTGATATTCAAAAAGAATTTTTCACAAATCAAATTGAGTCACTCAAGTCGGTGTATGTCAATCATGAGCATGAGAATGTGGATTCTGACCATACATATTTTTTGAAGTCTGAAAATCTTTGTTTCAAAAGGAAAATCACCGAACTTTCAAAAGAAGTAGCTGATGTCAAAGAAGAATTGTCAAAAAGAATTGCTTCTTCTGAAAACTCTTCGACATCAGTGCTTAAAGAAAAGGAAAAGATTTTTGAAGAAAATTGTGATGATGCCAATATCAAGTTTGATTTGGATGAACTTGATACAAAAAATATTGAATTGGAACATGCTGTGGCATCATTACAAAAAGAAAATGAGCATTTGAAACAGACTTACAAAAACCTGTTTAATTCAATCAAGCGTTCACGTGTTCAGAATCAAAAATCAAACACGAAACAAAAAGAGTCTGAAGTATTGAAGTCACAAATCACAAATCCCTTGTATGATTCTAATCCCTCAGATTTTGAAATGGAAAATGCAAATCATGTGCTTCAAACAAAAGTGCTTGAGCTTGAAACGCTTTTAGCTCAACGCACAAACGATCTTGAGGATGCCAAAACTGATCTTTTCAACAAAACAAACAAATTCGAAACATATTTTGAAAGACTTGAAAAAGAAAATATTGTTTTCGAACGGAAATTGGCACGTAAAATGGATGATTCAAAAGCTGAAAAAGATCATTTTTTGAAACAAATTGCTTCTTTGGAATCTAAATTGGTACCTCAAGATCAGCTTCAAAAAGAATACAGTGATTTGAGAACTTCATACAATGCTTTAAAAGTGAAGTTTGAGTCTCTTAACCATTCGAAAGGAACAGCTCCCATTTCAAATCACTCAACACCAAAAGTGAGTGTTTCAAAGAAGGTTTACACGGGTGAATCTTCAAGACCAAAACCATTTTCGAAAAAGGTTTCCCAATTTACAACCTATTCTTTGCAAAAAGGAAGGAAGTTTTCAAAGAAACCAAGATTTTCTGAAACACACACTCCTCAAAAGCTTTCAAGGTCAAACATGTCTCATGAAGAGACTCCAAGATTTCAAACTCCACACTCTCACTTTACACGGGTGAAGCAAGTGTGGAAACCAAAGCAAAGTCCTTCAAACTCTGAAATGCTTCCGCTACAACACAAAAATGACTCTGCTTTGAAAAAGGATTTTAAATCACCGTTGATTCCGCGAGTATTATTTCCAAATGAAAAACCGGTTTTCAGTCCCCGTTGGAATTCAAGTTCTCTGAATCAGATCGACACAACTTACAAATGCATTGCAAAACATGCTAAACCCGTTGGTACAGTGCTCAAATGGGTTCCAAAGGTTGTTGTCTAATCTGATCCCTTAATGGCTTCTAATCACATCAGATTAGGACCCGCACTTAACCCAATGGCTTCGTAACAAATCAGTTTCGGACCCGAGCTTCAAAGAAAGGAAAGTGCCTCATCAAAAAAATTTCGAGCACTTATCCTAAAAATCTAAATGGCTTGTAAGTATTTTCAGATTACAACCCGAGCTTCAACGTTTTGGCTTATGTACACATAACAATGCATAACCCGTGTTTTAAAGAAAGGACCCTGTTGTACAATCCTAAAAATGTAAAGAAGTTTTCATGCAAAGTTTATCAAACCAAACTTCTTAATCTTAAGCAAAATTTTATTCAAAATTTCTCCAAAGGTTTTTTCAAAACTTTTAAAAAATTTTGCTTAAGATTTTCAAATTGTTACTCCCCACTTGCTTCAAAGTTTACAAAAATGTCACAACCAATGCAAGTTTTGAGGGGGAGTATTTCAGAAAAAATTTTGTTCCAAAAAGTTCATGCAAATCAGTTTCTCCCTACTAGCTCTCTAAAAACAATGATTTTAATCAAACGGTACCAAAAATACCATCGAAATGCTATTTTTGAGGGGGAGAAATGTGATTAAAATGTGATCGTGAGTCGAGCTCTACAAAAAGACTCAGATAATACCATCGAATTGACGAAGCTTAAATGTCAGTAATCGAAAGGACTAGTCCAGGACGGGTAATAATTTCAAGATGGTTACCCATTGATGTAAACGTGTCTCGCAAAGGACTTGTCGGAGTAGAATGTACCAATTCGAGAGATGATCATTGAATATGACCGGGACGGGTAATAATTTCAAGCTAGTCTAACTAGTGATGTAAGCGTGTCTCGCGAAGGTCATGTTCATCGAAAATCGATCATTTCAAAATGTGCGATCTCCACCCAACATGTGCAGTTTATTTCAAAAATGCATGAGCACATGTGAAGGGGGAGTATTTCAGAAAATGCAAAACTCTCGAAGTGCTATCTAAATGTGTTTTCTCATAAACACTTTGAGAGATTTTCATAAAAAGGTTTTATGGCAAGTGATTTAATCTAGGATAATCATGGAGTAATAAGGTGATTATTGTTAGGTTATGTCCAATGATCCGCCAGAACCGGAGGGATCTACCCAAGGACTATTCTAATAGTTTAGCATTAGAAGTCCTTAGGGAAGATTGAAAAAAGGAGTATAATGAGAAAGGAGAAAGAAGGGGTTGAAGAATGAAAAAAAAGTTTTATGAAAGGGTGAAAAGAAATAGCCCTCCATGAAAACTTAGGTCAGAAACCGGGTCAATACATATGCTATCGGTATTCACTAAGGTGATACTGATATCGAAGACAAGACGTCATAGACCCAGTGACGCGTTGCACAACCCCTCCTATCCACTCAGATATCTCTTAAAAGATATTTGTTTCATTTCTCACAGAGAACACTATATAATCTATCGACCTCTCACTCCGAGATGAGTTGATATTGAAAAGGTGGCACTCTGCTCCATGCCTACGACGACTAAAACCAAAACGCACATAATTGAGTCTAGAGCCATGAGATTCATCAAAGATCTCTTAGGAACACTTCCAATAAAATACACTTGTGTTCACCAAAAATGACATAAGTTGTAAGTGTCATAATGAGATCTGAACTGGGAAGAGCTGTACGATTTATTGCTAACTGTTTTATGCAGGTACTGAAGAAAGCTCATCAATCATCATATGTCTCAACATCTACATTGGAAAAAACGTCGCTGTGTATACATAAAGATGTTGATCAAGGCAAAGAACAATCAAAAGACGATATGATGAAGATCACAATGCATGAAGGAACAAAGAATCACAAAGTTCAAAACCCAGAAGTCTAAAGAACTAATCACGTAGTGCATCATTTGAATGAGCATCCCTTAGGGGGAGATTGTTAGCATTAAAATTAATGTTGAAGTGATGGTCATTTCACCTTATATTAGAACTTTGTATTTTGGGCTTTTATTAGTTTTAGTAAGTAAATGTAATAGCTTAAGCCCAATCAAAGCCCAAGCTCAAGCCCACTCAAAGCCATTAGGGCAAAAAGGCTTGTGGTATTTAAGGATCTTTATCTCCTCATTTGGAGTTGGCTGTCACTGTGTGTAAGTTGTGAGATTAATAGAAAAGCTTTAAACATCTCATTCTCTCTATCAATATACGATCCAACAAACACCACAGTCCCATCATCCTCTTGTGTTTAACGCCATACATATTGTGTGATAAAGGTTGATCATGGTTCCTACAAAAATAATATTCAAAAATCATAGATATATCAAAATACCTTAAAACTTGTCGGTGAAGGGTTTCGGTGGTGCCGTTGGAGTGTCGTCTGGTGGTGGTATGTCGAATGATAGTTGTGCGTCGAATGGTGGTGGTGCCGTCGGATGGTGGCGGCGTCAAGTGGTTGGGGGTGGTGTGAGTTATGATGGTTTTTGTTAAGATTTTTTTTTTTTTTTTTTTTTAAAGATGAATGTTGAGAGTTTTTTGTTTGAGTTATGATGGTTTTTGGTTTAGAGAGAAAAGAAGAGGTTGGGTGGAGTGTGTATTTGTGTTGTGTGTGTGTTTTTTGGGGTTTATATATGCCGGAATATGTAGGTTTTTAAGTTTTAAGTTTCAAGGGTAATTTGGGGAATGCATTAATTTCAGTTTTTCACTTATTGACTTGTTGACCATTTTTCCGTATAGATATAAAACTTTTTACCAATAAATATCTTAACTAATGAATATCGTTCAATGTTGAATTAATTACATATTCATCTCTAGAATTGATTAGGATGACTAAAAACATGTCTAATTTTATGTATAATCTTATGTGTCAGTATCATGTTGGTTTTAACATAGGGACTCACATATTCACAAACCAGTAAATTATTCCTACCTACTTGTAAGCATACAATTAAGCATGTTTTTAGTCATGCCAGTCATTTCTCTTTTGTTACGAGTATAAAGTATTGTTATATTCTAATATCAAATCTAAAATAATATAATTTGAGATTCCCCGTCCCCAATCAACTTAGAGATTCCATCATCGAAGTACGAATTTTTGCCGTCTCATGACCTTTTTGCTTATAACTTTTTATGGCCAAATGGCCCAACACAATGATCTGAGAAAACATCTAATTTATCACTTTTTTTTAGGCACTCAACTTTTATATTTTTTATTAAATTCAAAAACTCATTTAATTCTTATTGTAAGCATATTATGGGGAGTCTTTTAGAGGATTAAAATATAACGAGTTTTATGTAATTAAATAATGTCACGTCAAACAATTTCCGTAATGATGCATACAATAAGAAGATTAAAGAAGTCTTTGAATTTAATAGAAAAATTAAAAGTTGAATACGTAAAAAGAAATGTGGCGAGTTTGAATGTCCTTTTAGAACATTAACCCTTTTTTTTATAAGTCTTTCTATTTTGTAACAAACATATACAGCTCGAAAAATATAGAATTGTTAGATATTTTGACTTCAACCTCCTAAGGGTATTTTGGTCTTTTTAGTATTATCTTAAGTAGTAAGATATTTTGTACTTTGTATGTTGGTTTGTTCTCTACTTCTCTATATAACATAGAGATATAGAAATTTGTATTGTGGGGATCAGACTTGTACTTCATAAATTTGCTCTAATAAAACACCGGCTTTAGCCACTTATCTTGTTTTTGTTGCTCATGTTCTGAACCATATACTGATCTTGTGCTTCTGCTGCTGGTCCTCCACCCTTTTGCCCCATGAATATCTATCCCTAATCCTAACAAATTGGTATCAGAGCCACTCGATCGATTGAAGCAAGCAACAATTTGATTTGGGTTTTTGATCGACACTTGTTTCTGGTTGATTTCAAGATTCATCATCTTGATATCGTTTGGTTTTGTTTTTGCTTGGTGGTTTGTTGATTCATTCAATTTGAAGACATCAGGTTTGAATTTGATTTGTGATTGGTGGTTGCAGTCGATCAATTTGGAGATATCAGGTTTGTTTTTTTGTTATTGTTCAATCGATTTTTGCTTGTGCTCGTTTGAAAAGTTGAAGGTGTTTGTTGATTGGGATTAGGGATAGTTAGAATTTGTATGTTGAATCGATCGGTTTGTGTAGAGATTGTTTAATCTCTATTTTGTGGATCGGTTACTCATTGGGCTTGTATTTGAATTTGGGATTTTGGGTTTGAACTTTGAACGATGGTTTTTTGGTTTGAACATATTTAGAGTTTTGGAATAATCAGTTATGGTGGAGCATGATCCGCTTGTGAATGGTGTGGCTGTTTGCACTTGTTTACTTATTGGTACTCGATGACTTATGGTGTTCCATCGTTGGTTCTGCTATAGGGATTTGCGTTTGTTAGTTCTGACTGGTGGCAAGTTGTGCTCATTCTGACGGGTTGGCTACTGGTTTGATTATGCTGGTGTTGTATATGGTGGCGAGTTGCTGGAGTTTTGTTCTAACACCTGGCCCTAATACTACATCAGTGTTATACCAGGTTTGGAAAGTTAGGGTTATTCTTTAACCTTATTATTCGTTATATGTTCGTATCTTTGTATACCAGTCCTGGTGGTTTCCTGTTCTGTTCATACTTATCTGGGCCGCTATACATATAGATTGGAAGTTAAAGCTGGATATGCATGTATATGTTGATTTGTTATACAGGATCATATCTGGTGATTAATTTTTTCGGATTGGTCATTCATCTATACATGTTTTCTCTATGGTGCGTTTGGATGTTGGTTTACCGTATTATAGTCCCAAACAAGTCCTCAGCCTCTTGTGGTCGTCTATGGCAGTTCGTATTTGTTTTGGGTTAATCGCTGATCCTCTTGTTCTCTTGAGGGTGCTGATGTCGCTAAGAATCAGTCCATAGTGATTATATGTCCTCATTACTGGTCATCATGCGTCTTGTGTGATGATTGGTTTTATTGGAAGTAGGGTTATGCTTTGATGTGCATATCCTTGATTGTTCAAACAGGTCCAAACGCATTGTGATGCTGCTGTTTATTCTTTGTTCGATTTGGAGCTGTTCATTACAACTGGAAGTTAGGTTTCAACCTATTTGGTGGCCATTCATGCATAGTACCAGACCTGGTAGCGTTTTTGGACCTGGTGGTCTTATTTGCTTCGTTCTATCAGACTTGGTGGTGATGCTGTCAATATGGTCATTAGAATTATTGTCAAGTATCATATTTGGGGCGTTTGAATTGGAGCCCGTTCGTCAAGTTATTCATTAACTTGAATTTGGTTGATACTTGGATAATAAGTTTGAATGTTTGACCGTAATCCTTATGAAATAAGTGGGTCATAAAAAAAATTGAATTTGGTGTTTGAAATTTGAAGATCGATTTGGTGTTTGAAGACTTGGTTATTATCGGGTCATTTGGAATTTGTTCGATCATTTGGAATTTGGAAATTTGGATCTTCATTTGTCGGGCTTTTGAAGTTTGCTGCCTGAATTTGATTGTCACTGGTGAAGATCGTTTGAGCCGATTTGTTTGTTTGGTTGGCCGTTTTGAATGTGTCGGCTAACATTTGAATGTTTGTTTTGAAGACATCGGCATTTGCTTTGGATCGAATTTGTTTCAGATAGCTTTTGGAAATCGATCGTTTGATTTGAAATTGGCTAGTATCTCTAGCCCTTTGGAACTTTGAATCTGATTTGAAGCAGGTGGAGGAGTTTAACTCCGGACCTGTGATGTTGGCCTCATTTACGGTGGTGAACGTGAATTTGGTTGCCGGCTACTCATATTAGGATTATGTTGCGGATCTTGATGCTAAAAGATCCTTATGTTTTCACCATTGGAAATTTTGGTTGTAAGTTGGATAGTTACATTACAACCATCAGTTCATTTGAGCAAGTTTCGTCACTATTTGGATTTGCTCAAAATTGGAGATGTGGTGTTACTTAGGAGTTGAACTCAAGGTGGAGATTGTTAGATATTTTGACTTCAACCTCCTAAGGGTATTTTGGTCTTTTTAGTATTATCTTAAGTAGTAAGATATTTTGTACTTTGTATGTTGGTTTGTTCTCTACTTCTCTATATAACATAGAGATATAGAAATTTGTATTGTGGGGATCAGACTTGTACTTCATAAATTTGCTCTAATAAAACACCGGCTTTAGCCACTTATCTTGTTTTTGTTGCTCATGTTCTGAACCATATACTGATCTTGTGCTTCTGCTGCTGGTCCTCCACCCTTTTGCCCCATGAATATCTATCCCTAATCCTAACAAGAATACCGTTACGATAATATATCCACAACTTAAATATGGTGATGAGTTTTAAAGAGTATTAGATGAATTTGTTTTCATGACTCGAATATAATTTAAATAGTTTAATTAGTTAATGACAAAAAAATATAGCCTAAGGGCCAAGTCATGTGGTATATACTTGATCTGACACGTATGCATTTAACTGGTTTGTAGAACAAAGAGCGTTTTTTTTAAAGAAGATTGTTGGCTGCTTTTGTGATCTAACCAATGCTTTTAATTTAGGTTCGATCCGGCCGGGTTAACTAGGTGAACTGGTTTTAGTAAAAAAAAGGGGTCTTATTAAACCGGGTCATAAAAAACGGTTGAACCAGTTAGACCCGCCGGGTTTTAAGTGACCCGGGTCAACCCGGTTCTCGAAACCCGAACGGGTTTGGTGTTTCATTTAAAAAACAATAAAATAAAACAATTTAATTCTCGAAACCCGGTTAGACCCGCCGGGTTTTAAGTGGCCCGGGCCAACCCGGTTCTCGAAACCCGAACGGGTTTATTTTTTTTAATAGAAAACCGGGTTGACCCAGTGGTCGAACCGGTAACCCGGTGGCTCGACCAGGTCGATTAAAAACCTGGTTTTCAAAACATTGGATCTAACATATATTGTATGTCCACACGAATTATGGATCCAAGCAGCCTTTGTTACTTGTTAGACAACTTGAATAAATTCAAATTGATCTAATTGAGAAACTCTAACAGATTGTTAATTGCTAATGCAGAATCTTAACAATGAACAATGAAGAACACAATACTAACTTCGTATTCTATTAACTTTCAATAACTAACTTTCACATACGCGTACAAAAACTAATGCCTTAGGGTTCCTTTTATACACTAAGGAAACCCTAGATACAAAACGTGTAGAAGGATATACGTATCTTCTATTAAGATAACTACGTATCCTTTCCTAACTTATAGCTAACCGACTTTACTATAAATCATAAGCAGACTTAACTAATAAAGTCAAACAGACTTAACTAAGTAATACTGCCTACCAGACTTAACAATGCATAGGCAGACTTAACTATTACATAAACACAACTAACAGACTTAACCACGTAATCCAGCAGACTTAAGTCTGTTCTTCATATTAAGTCTTGTCTTGTGATAATTCCCAACAATCCTCCCCTAACTTGATCTTCATGCTTCATGAACTTCAAGTTCCTTTTGAATAAGCTTCTTGAGGATTGAATCTTGAACTCATGGAATTATCTCTAACTCTTTAAATCAGCAACTTTGGATTTAACAATCTTTTCACCATCTGATCTTCAATCCATCTGATCTTTTCAGCAACCATGACTACTTGTACATCAATTCTTTTAAGTTTCATACTATTCTCATCACTTCCAGGTGTGTTAACTCCTGTGAGAGGTGAATCATTGAAAATTAATGGATTTGATGTCTCTTTACCAGATAGCCATTAACTACTGGAGTAGCCAATGTTTTGGTGTGTAAGACCATGGTACATTGATAACCATATGATTTTTAGCAAATCATCAACTATCAACGGATTTGTTTTGTCTTTACCAAAAGCCGTTTGCTTTTGGACTAGCCAATTCTTTGATGGAATCAGACCTCATCTTGGTGAATTGATTACCAATTATGGTTTTCCACAGCCTTTACCACAAGCCATAATCTTGTGGGCTAGCCAACTCTTCACTATCTCAGATATGGTGAGTTGATTACCATACAATTTTTGGTAAATTGTCAACCATTAATGGATTTGAAATATCTTTACCACAGCCGTTTGCTCATGGATTAGCCAGTCCTTATGTGGGTTAGACATAATGGACTGATGACCATTTGTTGTGTCAGTGCTATGCACCTTCACCAAGTGAGAAGTTCCTTTAATCTCACTTGACAACTTGAAAATTCTTTCAAACACTTCAAACACCCCAATATGGTTCCTTTAAGGATTGTTCCTTAATCAAATCCAAAAGCTCCTCATATACCTCATCTTTCTCATCTGCAAGCAATTTCTTTTCCAACATTTCTTTGCAGACCCTAGGTGGTAAAGGATATTTCACTTCTGCAAGCATATAAATATGAGCCATTTGCAAAGATAAGCAATGTACCTTACAATTGTGAAAGTATCTCCACCTAACAATCTCTTGTTGGTATGGTAACTTCCAAATCTCATCTGTTCTTGAAGGTGGCTCAAACATAACTTTTAAATCTCCCCAAAAGACCCTTTCAAACTCTTCCTCAGGTCTTGTGTCTCCATGTCTGATATTCACCAATTTATACAACTCATTGAGATCTTCCCTGCTTAAATCATTTAACGGCCCTGGAAAGTTTAAATACACTACATCAGTGTTGTCCTCCCTTATTATCTGATAAGCTGCTCTCAATCCAGTCTTAATGATTTGATATCTAACAATCTTGGCTGGTTTAGCTGAGCTTTCAGGAATTGATCCCATGGTGAACTCTTCAGATGAAGGCTCCTCTTCTTCTGATTCTTCTTCCTCTTGCACTTTCTTCTTGGATTTACTTTTTCTTGCTATACTTTTTCTTTTTGTCCACTTTATAATTGGCTTTTTGACTTCTTTCTATTCTTGCACAACATCAGACACTTTCTCAACCTCAGATTCCTTTTCAACTTCAGTTACTTTTTCTTCCAGTTTCTCAGCTTCTATAATTGGTTCAGATTCTGTCACCTTTTGTCTCTTAAAACTCCTTCTGATTGAGTCTTCATAATCAGTAGGTTCATAACCTTGATCCATTTTATATGCCCTGAGATACCTTCCTTCAAGCTCCTCATATGACATTCCCTTCATCTTCTCAAGGGTTAAATGCATCATGTTTTTCATGTACATCTTCATATCATACATCTTTTCCTTCATTGTGAGCTTCTTTTTGGTACCTTTCTTTTTTTGAGTCTGTTTTACCTTTTCCATAAAATCACCAAGAGTATCTGAAACCCTTCTAGCATTGAGAAAATCTGCCATCTGCTTTGCTCTTTCCTCAGTTTTCATATTCACATCAGCTTTTAACTCTTCATACTTTGCTCTTAACTCAGTATCACCCTCAATCATAGAAATAAGTGGATCATCCTCAGCTTCTTGCATCTTCTTTACAAGCAACTCATCTTGCCTTTTAATTTCTTCCAGCCTTTCCCTTTCAGCTTGGTCTTCTGCTTGTATTCCTGCAATTTCTGCTAAACTTGCTTCCTCTTCTCTTTGTTGCCTTTTTGATTTCTTGGGTTGAGGAGTTTCTACCATTATCTACTTTCCTTCCCTTTAGTCGACTCTCATAGGAAAGATCTACATTTTTCTAGGATATGACTGCCGCCCTAACACCCTTTATAAATAGGGTTTACAAGAAAAACCTAGCTTACAAAGAAAGCTAACTAATTTAACATTTAGTCCCTATAGTTTTGTAATCATCAAATTATATTTCCCAACATATATGATATAATAACTTACGAGTAAAATACATGAGTAGCACTGGTCATGGGTAGATAACATTTGCTTATTAAAAGGCACATTTACATAATGTTTGATATGTTGTAATCAAAGACAGAATGGACAAGATTATTACGATGTAATAAAAAAAGTGTTGTTTGTTTACATTTATAGAATGTAATGATTCATTACAAAGAATGACCCATTACACTAAAACCATTCCTTACATAGTGTTTGGTATCTTGTAATCAAAGCCGCAATGGAAAAGATTATTACGATGTAATGAAAAGATGTTGTTTGTTTCCATTCACAGAATGTAATGATTCATTACAAGGAATGACCCATTACACCAAAACCATTCCTTAGGGGTCCCCTACTTTTTTTTTTCATTACATCTTGTAATGGAATCAAACTTACATAAAACTCCATCATTAACTAACAACATTAAATAAACTTCCTATCATCAATGAGTATTTTAGTCTTTTTATTATCGATTTCATTACGTCTTATCATACAAACCAAACATGATTAAAGCAAACATCAATGGTTATTAGTAACTTGGCACATCGTATTGTTTTTATAAGCATGATGTGTTTTGACCCGTTACCTAACCTATCATTTTTTTTTCTTTTGCCAAGTGTTTATCCTATATATACTAAATGGTGATATCTTAGCTGCAATCCCTTGCAGCCAACTAGCTGCGCTTTTTTGAAAATTAATTAGCTCGTGCGAAGAAAGGGAAGCCTCCTTTAAAGGGAATCTGAACCTATAATATAACTAATTTTTCTGGATTCTGATGAATAATACCCATACTTTCAGCTGTTGATTAGATTTTTCAAAGTGATATATTTAATCAAATGTGCAGGATACGGAAGAAGATTGATCTGTTACAACCCACCCATTTTGCCACACCTATTTATAGGGTATGAAGTATCCACCGAGTCAATGACCACTTCCATTTAGCTTCATGTAAAAACTGACATTTTATTGTTCTACTTATGCATTGCAGGTGCACTTTGCCTACATTCCTTTCGTAGAAAGGTTTCAGTTCTTTCTACAGGATGTATACAAGTATGATATTTGCATTGTCAGGCCACAAATAGCAACATGGATAGAGGTATAACTTCAATATACAATCAGCATTTTATTTGGACAAGAATAATTAAAACGGGTACACCTAACCCATTCAACATTGTCTAAAAAAATTGCTGGTAGGCACATCTTGTGAAGGATGATATTGAGCACCATCAACGTCAACTATTGAACAATCCAGGTTAGTTTTGGTTTTTCAAAATTTATTATTATTATCAATGTTGTTCATATGGATATTACTGATCTATTCTGCCATAGAAATCAATCCGGTAGTGCACTAGACATGGGTTTAGTAGCAGCCCACTCAACTTTAAGCTTATGGGCCATTATTGAGACTATGGCTGTAAGTGTGTTCTGTTTTTTACTTACATAAATTTCATCAAGAATTATTTACTTAAATTAGTATTAGGAATTAACTACATATGTGATGTTATTTCTTCCGGAAACCTGATGAAATTTGTAGTAACGGCAAATGTTCTTGGATTCACAGCCATTCATGTCCCTGTAAGTGTTGTTTATACCTTGAAATTATGCAAAGCCAGTCACCCCGACAACTATAACAATATTTATTATTAACTTGCAGTTGCTAACTTTGCCCTTTAACAAATATTGTTGACGTTGGGGTGGGGGGGGGGGGTTTGGAATTGTGTTTTGGAACCATTTGCTTGATTTCGTGGAACTTAAAAGTGGCAATAATTAGTTTTTAGTCTTTGGATAAACAAATTCTGCACTAATTATCTGATATTTAGTGTTAAAAATCATTTTTCGATATTTGATTTCATTACATTTTTGGATACGTGATTCAGAGGGTTTAATTGTTAATGTAACAAGTAGTGTGTGAGTAGGTCCTTAATATCATTATAGTTTGTTGCTCAACTCAGAGATTCGACAGGGTATGTGAGTAGGTCCTTAATATCATCATACTTTGTTGCCTCTCTAATTAGGAATTTATTACTTTTTAAGTAGCTGTAAATGATAGTTGGAATGTTGGATGAGAAAAACAATAATTTCAAATGTCTAAGTTACTGTAGTGTATAGCTGGTATCATGGTCACAGATAAATATAGTTTTATGTTGTTGGTAGGAAGTGGATAAACTCATTTGAACCTCATTGTTAAGCATGATCAATATTGCGTCATATGTTTGATAACATGTCTTAACATATGCTGCTTAGTTGAAGAAAATGTGATCACATAAGGTAATATACATTATTTATGTGCTTATGACTAAAACCCATGTTAATACAAAACGTATTATTTGTTTGTTATATGGCACATAAACTACCCCTAGATATCAAAGGAACAAAGAATTTAGTATATGCTACAACTATATCTATTTGTTAACACCTCTTACTTTTTGTTGTTTCACTATCTTTTATATGAATTTAAAATGTGTTCATCTAAACCTGATGTAATTTGAGTTGCATATGTTTGAGTAAATATCTATTTGTGAATATATCAAACTAGAATTAACTTGAGGTGGGCACCAAATGATATATTAGTATAAGTAGCATCTAGAGATGAATGAATTCTGTTTAATCCGCTAAGCCTTTCTACCAGACTTTTTTCTATATCGTCTTAATTCTAAAAGAACTCCACATGTATTTTAAAGAAAATAAGTTTTGGGCTAAGGTTATTTTATTAGTCTACTAATGAAAATAGTTGAAGTTCAATTCGTAAAAATACAGAGACAAAAAAAATGGTATATTGACTTAATTTGAAAGTGGGATTCATTTTGCTTATGTTGACGATGCACAAAGATAGGAGTGATTGGAAAAAGTGTCTTAGACGGTTGGTTTTCTTAAGCAATCTAGAGAATCATACGTGCTTTTACTCACACTTCAAACAATTTCATTTGATTTCCTTTTTATAAGGTTCGCTTTTTTTAGTTATTAATGTGTTTATAAGCATAGGTTTCGTGGGTAAATAACTGGCATTTTACACGATGGCACCAAGTTTTATGTTCTCATGTATTTCACTATGATCTAAACCGACCCATTAGTAAAAAAGATAGTTAGTAGTGTTTGTTGGTTGCCCAATTCGAACAGACCCTTTAGTAAAATTATCCATTTCAACCCAAACTTGTGGTCTCATTTCTCTAAAATTTAGTTTGTATACATATTTGATAACTTCTTTTCTTTTCCTGGCAAAACTTGATCCGTACGTTATTTTAGTTATTGATACATGATAATTGAGACTGTACGTTATAACACTTCTTGATACATGATAACGTATATGGTAGAAGTTATTAACCTTATATTTTCCATTTATCACATTCATTTATTTGAATCATAATATCGTTATATGAACAAGGTTGCGCCTTCTATATAAAAGATGTTAAACTATCACTACACATTTAGCAAACTCTTATTACTTGAGGTTAATAATTTGATACACATGTTTTCTACAGGTCACATACTTAATCTATCATAGTTTTAGGAGTTTTACGATGCATGCCATTGATCTTTATGTGAAGCCCGTTCGTTTGCGTGATCGGTGTCGTTGGAAGGAGGAATAGGCCACCCTTTATCACCACAAACTTTAATCTCGATGCTTTACTTTTTGAGACTGATGAAAAAGGCCTATGTAACATTCTTTTGTTGAGTCCATTATCAGTACATAAAAATCAATTTTTTGTTGATATGTTAAAGAGTACGATGATGATTCAGTACACCTATAATGATACATATATTCCTTAGAGTAATTTACATGGTTCGTCCCTGTGGTTTAGGGTAAATTTCACTCTCAGTCTCTATTTTTTTTTCTTGCATCGTTGGTCCCTATTTAGTTTCAATTGCACACCGGTGGTCCTTATCGTTAACTGGCGTTATCTTTTCCGTTAGCAAGTGGCAACGTTAGTCTATTAACCAAACAAGCATTTGCAACGTTAGTCCTTTTACTAAAGGCCGTTTTATTATTTTTTTTCCGAAATTATTTTTTTTTTCCAAATCTGAAAAATAAAAAAGAAAGAAAAATAATTTCGAAAAAAAATATATTTTTCTAAAAAAATTATTTCAAGAAAAAAATTTATAAAAAAAAAATCTAATTTTTTTTTCGAAATTTTTTATCTGAAATAATATTTTTAGAAAAATATTTTTTTTTTTTCGAAAACTCTTATTTTTTTTCCATTTTATTTTTCTGAAAATTTTTTTTTAGAAATTTTTTTCTTGAAATAATATTTTTCCAAAAACTCTTATTTTTTTCCATTTTATTTTTCTGAAATTTTTTTTTTAGAAATTTTTTTAATTTGACTGTTAATTCAAGGGCAATATTGTCTTTACAAGTATATTATATTGAAAAATAAAAACAAATATATACCTGTGTATCCACCAACACAAAAACATAAACACACATTTGACATCTCTCTATTGCAAATCTCATCTCCATCTTTCTCTCTTAAAAACCACCATCTCCGTCCAGATCCACAACAGCCCACCGCAACTTGGCCCATCAGAATCACCATCGAAAATCGTCACCACCACCACCATCGATCTGGGTTGTTGGTGCGGTGTATAAAAATTCATAACCTAATGTGGGTTTTGCATATCTTGTGATGCTAAAATGGTCAAAAGGGTCTTGCTTTTGCTTATGGTGGTGGCGTGGTGCTAAAATGGTAAAAAGAAAAAGTGTCACATTTTGACCAAATCAATGTTATGGTGCTAATGCCAGAAAAACGGTAGTGCTTTCAAAGAGGCTAGTTATGAAATAGTTAATAAAAGCCACTTAGAACCAAGGTTGAGAAGCAGTAGAGATTTATAGTTTATATGGTGTAAAAGTGAGTGTTGTGGAAGTGGGTTTTGTTTTATTGGTTCTTGTAAAAGTGAGATTTATAGTTTATATGGTGTAACAGATTTATTTGATGTATGTTAGATTCTTGAATGGTGGAAGCGGGTTTTGTTTTATGGGTTTATGAAGGTCGGTTGTAAGTGGCCGGAATTGGTAACAAGTTGCCGTTTGTTGTTTATGGAGATGCCGTTTGTGGGTTTCAAGAAAAAAAATTCTAAAATAAAAATTTCAGAAAAAATAAAATGGAAAAAATATAAGAGTTTTCGGGAAAAAAAAATATTTTTCTAAAAAAATTTTGAAATTTTTTTCGAAAAAAAAAATTAGATTTTTTTTATATAATATTTTTTCTTGAAATAATTTTTTTAGAAAAATATTTTTTTTTCGAAATTATTTTTCTTTCTTTTTTATTTTTCAGAAAAAAAAATTTTCGGAAAGAAAAATAAAACGGCAGTTAGTAAAAGGACTAACGTTGCAAACGCTTGTTTGGTTAATGGACTAACGTTGCCACTTGCTAACGGAAAAGATAACGCCAGTTAACGATAAGGACCACTGGTGTGTAATTGAAACTAAATAGGGACCAACGATGCAAGAAAAAAAAATAGGGACTGAGAGTGAAATTTACCCTAAACCACAGGGACGAACCATGTAATTTACTCTATTCCTTATATTATGTATTTATTTTTATTTTTTTTTAAATTGAATTCGTATTCTTACGGTATTTTGTGTTTTATTTTATTAATATACTATTAATTGAAATAAACGGATAAAGCTAGTGCGGATGTACGGACGAATCTCAGCCGTCCATCTAGTCAACCATCTGAAAAAGGAGGAGTGACAATATCGTAAATATCCTGTCTTTTTTTAATAAAATCGTTAATATAACAGTACCTTTTTACATGTAAAACATTTTTTTTTTTTAATTCTTTTAGCGATTCTTATTTTTTTTACTTATACTATCTTCTGAAATTTTTTCAGAACTTTTTGACTAATATCTTCTGATATTAAGTTTTTTTTACTAGTATCACCGTTTCTTTTTTTATATCACTATTGGTTTTACATGTATAAAATTTAATATCACTGTATGTCTTATAATATCATTGTTAGTCTTATAATCACAATAACTTTTTTTTTAATAAAATTGTTAATATCACCATAACTATCATGGATTTTTAGTATCACGGTTCATTTTTACATGTAAAAAAGCTTAATATTATGCTTTCTTTATATCAAAGTTAATTTTTTTAATATCACCGTAACTTTCTCTTAATATCGTAAGAAAAAAAACAGTGATATTAAGTTTTTTACTAATATCAAAGTTAATTTTTTTTAATATCAACGTAAATTTTCTTAATATCGTAATAAAAAAGCAGTGATATTAAGTTTTTTACTAATATCAAATTAACTTTTTAAGTAAAATCGTTAATATCACGGTAGGACTCATAATATCGTTAATATCGCAGTAGGAATAATAATAAAAAAAAAAAAGTGATCAGAAAAATCTGAAAAAATAAAAATAAAGAAGACAACAATAGTAATGATCGCTTAAAAGGAAAAAAATTTAAAAAAAAAAATCCTTTTAATGGTCAATTGGTACCGTGAAGTTAGCATTAGATCTTGACTTTTTTACAAAAGTCAAGATCAGATTTGGAAATGGGCGGTCCAGATTCATCCGCACGAAAAAAAGAAATCCGCACCTGATCCTCGGTATATATATATATATATATATATATATATATATATATAGTGCTAAAAATATAACATTTTTTAAATTTGAAAAATTTTTTGTGCTAAAAATCTATATAAATAACTCATATAGTCAAACTAATAGTCAAAGTATGTGTAGTATGGTCATTGAAAATATGATGTGTTACAAAGATAGAACTTTAGGGACTAAAGATATTAAATGGTCAAAGTATATGTAATATGTTTATAAGATTTATGTGGCCAAATTATAAGAAAATGGAGTAGAGGGGTTCTTTAGTGCACAAGAGGGTAATAGACAAGAATAAAACGTATAAAAACATTGTGTAATGGTAAAAGAGTTGACTAAATGATATATTGGCTATAGTAAGTATGCCTCGGATGACATAATGACAATAGCAAGAAGCGAAATATGATGAAATTAACTGAGTAATAGAATGGATTAAATGTATTGATTGTATAATAACATGAGGGTTGCAAGATAACCTAGATCACCGCAATTAATTGGATATATACCTAAAAGTGCTAAGATGGAATGAAGCGTAAGATTGAACAAGTATGGACATAAGTAATAGACGAAGGGATTTCGGGGATCAAATTTAAATAAGAGAGGTGGAATTGTTACACCCTGTAACCACTGTGAAAAATTCCACATTAAAATAAACTATCTCTCAAAATACTTATCATTTTCTACGTGTAAATTTTTTTATTATTATTATCTGATCATAACTATTATCTTATGGGACGTAGATCACATCCTCGATAAACGTGCTCGCATGCAACCCAACCTCAACGTACTTAATATTTATTTTATATAAACATTTTCATATGAAACTTTAAGATATCTCATTTGCCATTTTACGTTAAATTGTTAACATACGTTTAAAAACTAAAGGTTTCTTATCCAATAAAGTTCCTATAAAACTCTAAACTATCATAACAATAAATGTAAGTAACAAAACCCTAAAAATACTAAATTACAACTCATTCAACTAAGGTACAAGCATCTAAGGCCCAGAAACCCTAATTTCATTTAAAATTTGATTTTATGTACAAAACTCAAAAACCCTAATTTATTTATAGGAGATTTTTACAAAATATTAATGTACAAGTCATTTAAGCCAAGGTACAAGTCCTTTATGCATAAAAATCATATATTAATAAAATCCTATTAAAAACCCTAAATATAATTATTTTAAAGCACAATTTACAAGTCTTTCATACACAAGCCTTAAAAATAAATTTTCCTAAACTCCCTAAATATAAGTACAAGTCTTTAAACCTAATGTACAAGTGCCTAATGCATGAAAATTAAAAATTTCATTTATATATATTTAACTTAGTAAAAATCAACAAATGATTAATATAACTTAACCAAACACTAAAAATATATTTTTATTATTTCCTAAACCCTAGTACAACCCTATTAAGCTTATAGTACAACTCTCTTTAGCACAAACCAATCTCTTTTCCCTTCCTACAAAATTCGATCCATATATATATATATAGCTAACAAACCCTAGATATTTTTTCTACTCAATAAAACCTTAAACCTAAACCTTAACCTAACTAGTTACATCCTTAAACCTTAGTGTACAACCATTTAAAGCCTATGTACCCTCATTCAAAGCCCAAATCGACTCTATACTAAATCATTAGTTAGAACCCCTAACTAAACAATAACCAAATTAGTTTCCTAAGTATAACCTACCCCAAATGTCCCCTCCTAAGTCCTAACCTCTCCACATCATCATGTCTTATCCAAATAGATGACTTGTATGGCTTCTAAAGAAACCACATCACCCCTCTCCCAAAGATCACACGTCCAACCCCTCTCCTCCATCCAATTATCTTCAAAAGCATTGAGCCACATCATCATGTTTCCCTCAAGACTCTAACAAGATGACCTAGTCCATTGAAAACCCTAATTTCCATTTCCTATAAATATCGACCCATCTTTTCCAAATTTATTTCAACACCAAACGAACCCATATAAATCCATCCATACCTTCATTTCTCCATTGATCAATAGCTCTAAGATAAACTAAACAAAGAATTCTAGGAAGGCTTAAAAGGAGTATAACTCTTGGTGTTCCAAATCCATATCATTTCGCTATATATACTCCCTAAAATCGGTTAATCTCAAGTAAACAACTTAATCCTCTTTTCATTCCTTTTAGATATTATTAATACTCTTAAAAATATTAATAAGTAACCTCTAATAAAAGCCATAATCAAAAACTAAATATTTTCCTTTCTTTTCTTTCCTGTTCGAACCAGAAATCAAACGCCCTTAGTATATATATATATATATATATATATATATATATATATATATATATATATATATATAGAGAGAGAGAGAGAGAGAAACGAATCAAGAAACCTTAAAATACATTGGAAATAGATTAAACATGATTAATACCATGTAAACGTACGTTAGAAACTAGTTATAACGTTTAAAAATCGAAAACCCAATTGGTTTTTCCTTTTCTGTTTACTGTCACTAGAATGCTCCAGTGACCCAACTTTGGATCTATTTATCGGCCTCTAAATGACCTTCATAAATTTTGAATTTTGGTAAATCTAAAGACCAACTAGCTATCTAATTTCAGGAAAAAGAACGATGTAAATTGTTTAATATATCATAAAGATATTGAGTCCCAAAAATTCTACCTTATCGCTAAAACCTTTATTTTATTTTTTTTATTTTTTTCCAGCTTTGTCAAAATAACGTCCCAACTCGCCTACTTTGAACCTATTTTTCATCCATCAAAAGACCTCTAAAAATTCTGAATTTTTGCCACGTTAAAGATCAAATAACAAACTAATTTTAGAAAGAAAAACGGGGTAAATTGGTTAATCTATTACAAAGTTGTTCAAATCCAAAATCCACTCTATCGCTAGAACTAAAAACTATTTTTTTTCAGTTTTGTTAAACTGGTGTCCTACTTGACTAACTTTGAGAGTTTATTTCAACCCTTAAATGAACTTCAAAAATAACGAAACTTGGTCATAATAGAGATCACCCAACTAGCTTCGTGTAGGAAAAAGAATAACGTAAAACCAAGTCCTCGCCTCATTTTTATTCAAGTCCAAAAACTGCTTATCGAAACATATTAAATACGCACCATTTTCATTTTTACGAGAATAATAAGTTGGAAATATATACCCATAAGCTATGAATAAGCTGTTTATTAACTTAATATAACTTTTATAAAAGAACCATGACAAGTCGTGCTCATCCCGAATTTTTAAAACGCGTTTTGAATATATAAGGACGTCGGGTGTAACGACTTGGGAGTCTCATGGGTATTTTATGTCAAAACTCTAAATGGATTTATAACTAGGACTTTAATTTCTGATGACTTGCAACTCAGGGGTAGAAAGTGTCATTTTTAAAACTATAGGGTAGAAACTGTCATTTGACCAAAGTTCAGGGGTAAAAATTGTCATTTTATGAAAGTTCAAGGGTATAAACTATCAATATATGAAACTTTAGGGGTAAAATCATAACCTTTCATTATTATTATTACTAATATATATATACTAGACTTCAAAGCCCGCCCGATGGGCGGGCATGACTTGTAATTATAATTTGGATGGTATAATTACTGTAAAATTACTTTTAACTATGGGCTTCTTTTTTTTTAATATATTATATTTATAAGAGGGTAGATGGTGTCATTTAGTTGGAAATTATTTGTAAGGACGGGTATTTCATTTTTTTTCTTATGTTATTATTTTACTTATTAATTTTTTTTGTTATCATAACTTTGATGGTCTAAGTAAACGGATAGTTTATGTATACATTTTTAATGTTTTTGTTATTTTTTTTGTTAAAAAATATCTATTTTATAATCAATAGGTTAATGATTATTTGTGAGTAGTTACATGTTTAGGCCCAACACATGGAAATAGTGAATACAGTAATAGTTATTTACATAAATACAACTGGTAATTACTAACTTTGTACCTACACTATTGCAAGTAGCTGAACAGTCATGTCAATCACAAATCACGCCGCCATTGTTAATCTGCAAGGTTAGTAAGGAAAAAGATTGTGAAAACACATTTTTTACAATAAAAACAAAGGTTGCAAAAATCGCGAATAGGTAGCCGGGCGGTCGACCACCTTGTAGCTTGTAATCGGTCTAGGCGGGATTAATCGGTGATTAATCGGATTGGCATTACTGACAAATTTTAGTTATTTCCGGCAAGTTTTGTGTATTTCCGGTGAGTTTTAGGTATTTCCGGCAAGGTATTTCCTAAAAAACAACTTGTAATAGACTTAAACAGTTACTATAAGTGATCAAAATAAGTTTACAGTGAGTTTTGGGTACTTCCGCAAGATTTATAGGTTTCCGGCAAGTTTGACCACCATTGACCGACGTTGTTTGCTGTTGACCACGTTTGACCTATTTGTTTGACCCAGTTACATAAATCGGCACGGTCGGTGGCCTTGTAGCACCTAATCGGCGATTAATCGGCCTTGTAGACCTTTTTTTGCAACACTGAGCAAAACGGTATATTCCTTAGTAATATTTGATAAATATGTTCGTATGCTTGATTTTGTAGCTGTTTAGAATGGTTTTTGTATATCAACTTGTTTATGCATATTATTTTTGATTGATTGTTGAAGTTAGTAAGCTATAATGTACATTTTGGCAAATGATCAAAATTACAATTAGGAATGTTGTCATTAAATTCCTTCATTAAGTCCAAGGCTGATCAAGCTTACTGTAAAAAATTATATCATAATTTAGCATAAGCCATAGAATTTCATTACATGAATGTAAAAGCTTATATGCACTTGATGAAAGTTGCAAACAATCTCCAGGCTATGACTATGACAAAAACGGTTTTATTTTCTTGTGAAATCAATTTACCACGTGCGCTAACATTTTGTGTTACCAATAACACGGAAATATAATTTGAGTCATTACTTTAGATACCTCCCATTGAGATAAAGACTGATGCAAAGTCCAGACATGATGACGTTGAATGACAATTATTATAAGACGCGAGATATGAATATATTAAAATACACATTTTGTGATCACAAAAGTATGCCAGGTAAGAAGGTAAGAAGCATGGGCTCATAATTTCATTAAGTCCCAAGGCTGATCAAGCTTACTGTAAAAAATTATATCATAATTTAGCATAAGCCATAGAATTTCATTACATGAATGTAAAAGCTTATATGCACTTGATGAAAGTTGCAAAACAATCTCCTGGCTTTGACTATGTCAACAACGGTTTTATTTTCTTGTGAACTCAATTTACCACGTGAGCTAACATTTTGTGTTACCAATAGCACGAAAATATAATTTGAGTCATTACTTTAGATACCTCCCATTCAGATAAAGACTGATGCAGAGTCCAGACATGATGACGTTCAATTCCATTGAACTTTCTTTTGTTGAAATTTTTTCCTGGAATGACAATTATTATAACATGCGAGACACGAATATATTAAAATACACATTTTGTGATCACAAAAGTATGCCAAGTAAGAAGCATGGGCTCATATTATTGTTCTTCATGGATAGCAATGTCCCAATTAATAGTAACTTGAAGAATCTATCCCAAAAGTGGTCTACCACTGAAATTATCTACAAAGGATTAACAACTAATATCATGCCCTACAATTGTGAGCCTACTTTAAGTTGTTTAAACCTTATAACTTTTCCTATTACTCTCCAAACTAATATCAAGGTTTATACTATAGTACCAATATTCGACGTGGGAAAATGCGTGGGTAAGGTGAATTGGGTAAAATCTCAAATGTGTTTTGGTTTTTGTATAAATTTAATGAACAAAGTATTTTAAAGTTTTCAAATTTTTTTTTTATCATAACTGTTTAATTCTAACTCGACCCATTTTGACATATGAACAAAATGAGAAATAGTTACCCGTCCAATTTCTTGCCTCTACTAATCATTTAGTTTTAACTATCAAAATGAAAGAAGCGAAAGAGGTTAGCCACAATATAAATCGATACAGAAAAGTGGACGGGTCCAAATGATCAATTTTGACCCACTCTTATTTTATTTACCCAAATGACAGTTTTGACCCACTAATTATGAGCTTTCCTTACTGTTATACTTTCCATGTATTAGCGTTAAATAAACATTGGTACTTAATTACACAGAACATACCAGAAAGCAACACACCTGGCACCCTGACATTAATAATTAGAGCATCTCCAAGCACCCGCCTTGCATATGAAGTATCTGGCCACAAATACTTCAAGATCAGAATGATAAGTGAACCTTAAAAGTAGCATTAACATCATTTTAGAAATAGCTATTACCTGTATAATGTGAACGGTCGCTCTTCCATAGCTGCACAAATAGTTTCTAACTCTACCAATATTCAAGAAGATATCCTCCATACAAAAACAGTTAATCAAAATGAAATTGTTTTTAAAAACTAAAAACTTTAATTGGATGAAACTTAAGTACTTAACCTATAAGATAGATCTGCACATTGTTCGCTTGACCTCATAGCAATTGTGAATTTACTATAGCCCACTTTAGAACCTAAAAATCACTTAAAAGTTAATTACCTGATGTGTCTGCACCAAAAGGAAGCACTGCTACTCCAGCACGAATGCAAGATTACAAAGGGCTACCATAATATTTCTGATGATGTAATAGAAAGTCGTTCATTATGAAGTATATATACGTAGAATAGGCTGATTATTTCGATATCAATGTTCTAAAACTTCGAAAGTGTTTTCCAAAGATTAGCTGTCACAAAACGGGTTGTAGAAGATACTGCTTGGATGTGCATTTTTTGTTTTAAGTTGTAATAGTATGATAATCAGCTGATTGGGTGTTTGATCACCAATAAAAAAAAGGGGCAAAAAAGACATAGTTAAGAAGAAGAAAGATGTCTTGTGAAATGGGAGTGTAAGGTAACTTTTTTATTCTTAGTTAGTCAGTTTTGTTGCAGCCGGTATGACACCTGATGATACAAAACCAACTGTCTCACCCCTATCGGATCACATAATTAAAAGCATAATATGTTCATCGGAACATTAAAGACTGATTACTGTCACTTTAAGTAGATAGTCACAAACTTGACGAACAAAGTTCCATTCTCTTAACAGATATCAAAATTACAAAATGTAAAAATAAAAACCTGAAAAGCATCTATAAGAACTATAAAGAGAAACAGTCACTCACTTCTGTCTGAGACTTTGCTAGCGTTATGAGTGGTGAAACGCCCCCTTCTCGTCCAATGGCAATGCTAGTAGATGAAATAGATACAGAAATTTATGCACCACGAAATGAAGAGATATATAATATATGATGCAATCAGCTTTGGGGATTTCAAGATTTTTTAATATTTTGTTCAAAACTTATGTCAGGCAAAACAAAAGTTACTTGGGGTTTCATTTCGAAGAGAAGAAAAGGTTGATGCTCTTATCAAAAGTGAATAAATAAGTCAAATGCAGACGTTTGCCTTTTCAAAAAAGACACGTACCTATTTGCTTCTGAAACCGAGAGTCCCCATAAAGCACCAGCTGCTCTCTCCTGAAGACTTGGAAAGGCTTCTGAACACGACTGTGCAAGAGCCACCTGAAACCACTTAGAGAAAGAAACAGATTAATGCACATAATGAACATACTCAGAATATAATAGCTATAGCATCCCCGAATATGCAACTTTAAGCACCAAAAGATAACACCAACTTTCATGTCCTTGCATGGATGATATTTGCTAATGCAACCTGTTCAGTTTTCAAGATATTTATTTAAAAGACAATGAATAAATCATTATTGTAGGATGTTTCATAGAATATATGATGCTACTGCAGTGTTCTATGAACCAAGGAATCGCATGTGAAAGGAGCAAAACATCATATCAAGGCTTCATAACTACCAGCTAATGCAATCCCTTCTCGGTTTCTATCATCAAATGATAAATTCCACAATGCACCAGCTGCTTCTTGCCTGTTGAGGTACATAGTAAATACACATATAGAGCGGTAATTGTTTCTCGATCAAAGGGAACATAAAAACATAATAAGGGGATATACAGGTATGAAATTTGAAAGTGGTTATATGATAATTCAAATATCAGAATCAGATAACCAGCTGTAATACAATGGGTTGTAGAAGGTAACTTTTACTTTTACTTCTAATGTTCAAAGTCGCAATAAATCTGATTATTGTATAAGCTAACACAAACACCCCCTTACACTTTTTCAAGCATAATCACCTACATTAAGTTGCTTTACATCATTAAAGCACAAAATAAAAAATTAAAACTGCAAATTATGAACTTTTTTTTTCTTCATTTAAGCACAAAATAAAAAAAGCTAACACAAACACCCAATTCAGTAATAACTAAACACATCCAATTTTGAAACCCTAAAATTAGAAACAGCTGGGCTGTAGTTTATACAACAGAATTTAAGACTAACCTTTAGTTCTTGTTTACAAAGTGCCTCCTTTTTAGCTTCTGATTTTGATTTTCTTATATCTCTAATATAAGAGCAACAATCTGCATAAAATTGAATCGTAAAATTAGTTGCCGGGTGAAGCATATTAAATGCTGCACCAAAACATGCTGAAAATGTTGCTTGTGGCTCTTTTTTTCCCATCTTCTGTTCCAACCACCAGAGCAATGTAGCTACTAATGGAATGGTGCATAGTTTGAACTAAGTTTAGCTTGCTCACAGGTGGACAGACACCAAACGCATCACAAGCCAATAACAATAGTAGCATTTACCTGATTTAGTATTATTAATAGCTTGCACACCAACCACATTCGCAAACATTGAGGCAGATGCAATGTGACCCTCTATGTTTCCACATATAACGTACAATTACTGAGTCGTTTCTGCATAGAATGATTATTAGAATTTAGGGGAATAATAATCAATCAAAAACACATAAAAAACGAAAAAGACGCAACCTTTTTAAAGTATTCTATTGGATTCAATTAGCGTTTCCTCTGAATCAGTTAATATTTTTTCGTATCATGTTGATTTCCTGTGGATTCAGTTATGGTTGATATTTACCGCATGTTTACTATCCTTTATATTTCAAGTAACTTGAGAATTCAAATATATAATGGTTAGGTTGACCAGTGAAATATGATGCACATTTTAAGTATAAAAATCTTATTAGAAAAGCTCCTCGAATAAAATTTGACCAAGTTTCATTATATATAAATGTGTGGTACCTTAGGAGAAACTTGACCCTTTTCAAGATAACCAAATAGTCTGAGACCATTGCCGCACTTCTCGCAGCAGCTTTCTGAGGTCAATAAAAGTCAGTGGTAAGTAGATAAATGAAACAAAGTAGCACCTTGAGCTCTTTTTCAGTAGCTAGATCATGAGTGAGAATCAACTTCCTTATTCTTTCAATAGGATCACGTTTCTGGAAGTGGCAAAGTAGACATCATTTACTTTCAAAATACATGACTTAACTTCTGAAAATGGTAGGGTCCCGTGTCTACTGAACCAAAGACTGAAACAGGTGTTCCACCTGCTAATTCACCTAAGTCAACAACTAATACACCAACTTTCAAGATTCAGATATATACATCAAAAGTCGAAAAAGAAATAAATACTAATATGATACAATTAAAAAAAACAATAAAAATGAGGATGTATGATGAGTGTGTAAATACTCATCATTTTATGCCCATTTTAGACCACAAAAATGACCAAAAACACTCAAATATATTGCAGATATCCTTGGTTTTGTGTTTTTAAGTGTTTCAGGTACAAAGGATTGAAAACGGGAATTTTTAGATAGACTCGAAAACAACTGCGTAATTTGATCAAGTGAAGACAGAGTCAAGGTCTGAGTCAAAGTCAACCCCAAAAATACCAAAATGACACAAATGGTCCTTGGAATTTAATTTCAGTCTTTGGCAGCCTAGACCCTTGGATTTTCAGAAAGTACAAGTTTGATCCCTAAACCTTAACACTTATATCCTTTTAAATCCTAAACACAACCAATCCAAATACCCTTAAACCCACCAGCCCATCACAACCAACCCAAGCCCAAAATATAAGAAAAACCCACAACCCGTTTTATTTAGCTAAAACACAAATTAGGTCAAAAACTAGGTAAGACCTTTTCTTCTATCCCAAATCCCGCCAAAACTAAACACCATCATCACCACCTCTGCCACACGCCACCACCCATCCTAACCACTCTCCCTCTAGCTCCAGGCTAGTACTTATTCACGTGTAACCCACCCCCTCACATGTATCCCATGCCACGCTGGCAATCCTCAACCATTTGGGCGCCAAAATAATAATTAAGGGCTGTGATGATAGTTACTTTAATCCAAGGGTGGGATTTTGTCCAAAGAAGCACAGAAGCAAGTTGATGCTGTTTTCTCTCACAAAACTAGCACAAAGGAGTGAAGACCCTAGTTTCTTAGTTTAGTATAAATAGGTCGAATGTAAGCCTTTGAAAGGCATGATTAATTTAGCTTAAATTTAGTTAAGGTACTTGTATTTTCATCTTTCCAGTAATGTAATTTAACTTTAGTTAATGAAATCTTAATTTTCTTACTTGGTCAACATAGTCAACGTTTTATGTTTACTGCTTATTGTTTAATTTATGCTTGTTTGCTTGTCTTTAGTTACTTGTATGTTTGTTATTGCCCAGTGTTGCTTTATCTCAGTTCCTATAGTTCTAGTTTCAGTTTCTCTCTAAAAATTTGAAAAAAGCCAAAAATAGTCATATACTATCTAGCTTATTTGACTGCTTATTTCCAGATTATTATTGCTTATTTACTCTTAAAATAGCTTGTTTTAACTTTGTCTTTCAAAACTTATGGTTTAAAACTGCTTTTTATTCAAAAACTACAAAACTGTTGCATTAAAAGAGTGTTTGGGACAAGTGGATGTTATAGGCATTAAGCTGATTTCACTATTCATGTACATTTTGTGAGTTTTGATTCAGTAAAAGTAAGGTGAAATAAGCTAATTCCAATAGGTTTTAAAAGGTTTTAACCAAGTTGTAGGGTTTTGCTTAGTAGGTCAATTTTTGAGTTTTAATCTGATGTAATAAGCTCAGCATAAGCTGAGCTTATTTATAGCCAATTTTTAGTATTTTTAAGTCCTATCTAGTTGTTAGAGTAAATTTCCAAAGGTTGATACAAATTGTTCAAGGTTTTCAAAGAGAAAAAGTGAAAAACCTTATATGTTGTCTCAGATTCTGCTGTGCAGAACACAACAATAAGCTGCTAATCTCAGCTTGATTGTGGCTTAACCAATTAAGCCTAGGACCTAATTTTTGGTTTATAATTAGTTCATATAGCTAGCTTTTAGATTATTATCTGGTATTCACCCTTTTAGCTTATTAGACAACTTAAATTCGGTCTGCAAATAAGCCACTTGGACTGACCAAAGTCTGCAATCAGTTTTAGTGTTCCATGGGCCATCTGATCTTGGTCCAAATTAGATAAGCAATTGATTGTTAAAATTGGGCATTTTCAGTTTTCAAGTAGTCTGTTGTACAAGCTTCAAGAATCTGCTTTTATATTCCCATGATTAGCTTTTGATTAGCTTTTAGAGTAGCTTAAAGAAGGATGATTGGTCACTTGTTTCTGTCATAAAGTAGTAACTGTTCTACTGCTCATTTGCTATTTCTGAGTGCTTATTTGATCTTATTCAGTTGATTTGAGCCTTAATCTGTATGATGATCTGTTTCTGAGCATTTTATAATTTTTAGTGATCATTAGCTTATTTTTGTGCTTATTCCCAACTGCTTATTAGACCAATTTGCTTATTATGGGTTAGATAGCTTCTGATTTTATTTTTTCTAGATTAAGAATTAAATTTTAGATTTACCTGCAATTTTTCAGAATTTTCCAAAGTCATTTATTATTTTTAAATCATTTAAATAGTTTCTTTTAGTTTTTAATTCATAATAAATAATTTAAAAGTCAGAAAAATAAAATTTTTTTTCTAAAATTTTCTTTTGTCATTTAGGATTTAGGAAAAATAATTTGGCATTCCTAGGATCAATATTTCTTAGATTTCACTTTTAGTCTCGCGTTTTCCCGGTTTTTAATTACGTTATTTTCTTTCTTTGTGTTTTGCCTTGTAGATTTATATGTTTAGGTTTCCATTAGCCTATTTATGCTTCCCATAGTTGTAGATTTAATCAAAATCCAAAATCTCTCCATTTTCATATTTCAAACACGATTCACAAACCCGATCTCACAAATTCCATTCATCCTTCATCGGGGATAACGAACCGGGTTACACATACTTCACTTGTGTTTCCTTGGAAAAATAACGTGTTGATTCAAACCGATCAATGTACTAATAAGAAAAAAATGGGACACAATGACTTATCTAGGCCAGTATCTTTGGTATCACGGTAACTATAAGAAATGGGGAAGATTGCAGTATATGGCTGTAAATGGAAAGAATATGTGTTGAAGGGATTAGCACTTTTGATTGGTGATAATTGAAACATGCATCTTTAATGTAGTTCTAACCAGTTTTCCTAATTCATATCCAAATATCAGCTAAACAATAAATAATTTTAAACATAATACAAATGTGAAGACGCTTGAGAGTACTTATCTCGAGATGTTGAGTGATCATTCGGGACGGTTAATTAAGTACCAAGTGAATCTTAATACGCTTCAAAAAAAATAAACACATGATATAGCCTAATTAATGCCTCTCTAAAGTATCCTACTATGAGACCAGAACATTTCAACAGTGAGCTCAAGTTCATGTATTCGGCTTTCATTTGTGGGGGTCTAGTATGTGGTTTTTAAATGATAAAATATCTTATATACTGAAACAGTATGAAAACAGAAGGAGCAAAAGAAAGAATCATGCCAATCTCGAAAGGACTTTGAGCATAAAGAATGGCTGAGAAGAAAAAGAGGTGGTTAGAGAAAGCCCTTGCGGCATCAACAGCAATTATTTATGAACTCGAGATGAAGAACCAGAAGAAGAAAGAAGAGCAACAAAGGCTGGACGAAGAGTGTATTGCAATAGCTAAAGTTTTTGCTCTGCAAGTCCTAATTGGTGAAGAATCACACGCATGTGTTGTAATGGAGATATGGGTTGTGTTTCTGATGGATGTGGAGGATCTGGATACCAGTGGAATGGACACGGGTTGAGTGATGACAGGTATGTTCCGGGCTTCAGGCACTGCTCAGAGGTTGAATGATTCCTTCAAGTGTTACGTATGATCCGATGATGGCTTATTTTGTTTGTAATCACAGAGAACCTGGTGAATCATTCTCTAAAATGTTGTATTCGAGTGTTTGGGGTGCTATCACTTACTGTCAATTTGTTAAGAACCCAAAAATTAAAAATAAAAGAAACCCATATTCTTACACTGGAAAATCATAAAATCATCTTAATTGCATAAGAACTCAATTTGTTAAGAACCCAAAAATTAAAAATAAAAGAAACCCATATTCTTACACTGGAAAATCGTAAAATCATCTTAATTGCATAAGAACCCAAAAATTAAAAATAAAAGAAACCCATATTCTTTGTTTTCATACCGGGTTTTTGAATCACCGTACTTACTCAGCGGATATAGGGTGTACCTCCTAATCCCCTTAACCAAATCCTCTGAAGCAAAACCCCTAAACCAAAAAATTACATTATTAGTTACCGGTGTCAGTATGGTTTAATCAAATTAACTGAAATATGCGCTTCCGCAATTAGGCGAAGAAGAGCACACATTATGTGCATTAGGATAGCTTATATTAGGTGGGGCCATATATGCCGGTAATGCGCCGCCATTTCCTTTGCTTCGCAATTGCAATAACAATACATAGACAAAGTTGATACATAAACAAAACTGGATATAAAATGGATACATGCAACCATGGCAATGGAAATATATAAAAACTATCATGCTTGCTTGCCTGGGCTGATAGAACACGGATAATTAGTACTCCTATATGTGCCACGTAACCATTCGTGTGCTTTTTTCATTAGAAGCTATAACAGCAAGGTGAGGCAAAAAAGTTAATATAGTTCTATATCCTTTAAATGTTGGTGACTTATCAGTAAACCATTTAATTACACTGGACATTTACATCAACCGAATCCATAGACCAAGCTTTAATGACAATAGCTTCACAAAAAAGAATGACATTCAGACATAATAATAAACATACAGATTACATTATATTTAATAGTTAATGATGTATTAAGATGGGTCTTACTTACAGGATGTTCATGAGAGATTCGTACAGAATCTCATTCAGTGGCTCCAACTAAACGCTTTAATGAACATTTGGTTATGGATGATGAATTGAACCTATTACCAATCTCGTCTCATATGAAGTCTGTAACACTTGTTCATGTAGCAAAGGTACATAATTATGGCCTGACAATATGAAAGAGCGACTTCAGCAGGCAGAAAAGTTAATATAATTCAACCACAGCTTTTTAAACTTGAGATGTTAATCACTTAATCATACCTGATGATGATAGCGGCTTACTTTTATTGAATGATTTTGGGTATGGTTTTTTTAATAACGTAGTAATATGTTGTACGGAGTATATAAAAACCCTAATACATTTCATATTTGACAAACTTGACAACTTTATGATTCTTGCAATATCAATTATGACTTACAAATTTTATCACAACCACTGGAATGCTCCAATGGTTGAGGTGTTGTTTATTTGTGCCTCCCATCCCAAGTTCGAATCCTGGCAAGCCCTTTTTTAGATTTATCAGCTCAATTTTAATAGCTTAAATACTTGCTTAGGTGGACATAATGTGATTACATGGCATTAAATCACAATTACATGGCATTGAGGTGGCATTATGTGACATTATCTACGTGTAATGCCTCCTGTTATATATAATGTGTATATATATATATATATATATATATATATATATATATATATATATATATATATATATATATATATATATATATATATATATATATATTCCGATTTAATTTATAATTAATAAACGTAATACGTTTATTTCAAAAACGAACGAGATATATTTAACAAACAAACGAACGAACGGAAACATAAAAACGAACAATAAGATAAAATCTTATCCAACTTTTGAAGAGACTTCATGTTATCTCATTTTAACATTTAATCAACAACCAAAACGTTACGAAACAAGTATTAAAACTTATATATATTCAGAAACGATTACTGAAACTTGACATAATGAACCAGGTTGCGTGCCGGAGACGTTTATCAACTCTGTATAACTTTGTTTTTCATCCAGACTGTCAAGGTGAGTTCATAGTCCCACTTTTCTTTATATGTTTTCCAAACTTGTGGGGAGATACATGCTACCAAACCGAACACAAGTATTTTCCTGATTGTTATTGCACTAAGTTAACTGTTCCCTATTTATATTTATTATTTAAAAGTCCCTCGTATCATGCACCATTAGTCACCTGCTGGGTGAGCGCGAATATGTGAATAGATCTATTGGCCTGACGACCCATTTGTACTAATCGGATGGATATCTGTGTGGTAGCCGGTTTGACAGATGCATTATATTTGATATCTAATCTTGGGGGCAAACCACTTTCATTTTTATATGTTAGTGAGACTGGAAACTGTCAACGCATTGCGTGTCATGAGGTTTAGTGCAATATTCCGAATTGTGATATAACTGATTTCTTTATATTTAGCTTGTGTTCAAACTGATTATAACTTTAAACACTATGGATTCACTCAACCTTTGTGTTGACTTTTTAGCACGTTTTATCTCAGGTAATTAAAAGGCTAAACTTGGCACGGAGTGGCTGTGGACTTTCTTTTTATAATAAGTGTGTCCACTATGTTATCATTCAACAAATAATGTAACTTTTATAACGTATTTCGAAACTTTCCGCTGGGACCTCTATATGTAAACTCTGATTTAAATAATGAATGATAACAATTTTATTTAAAACATCTCTTTTCGAGTCGTTTTCTATTATCATGACTGTGAACCTTGAAGTAGCACCCCAAACTTATATTCCGCTGCGTATATCGAAAACGGGGGTGTTGCAGATTGGTATCAGAGCCTATGGTTATAGAGAACCAAATGTTTTCAAACATTGAACTATAACCAATTTTCACAAATTTAACCAAAGTCCTCCGTGCCACGACGTCACTGAAACATTATTAATAACTTATTGTTAATCATTTAAGCTGCATAGTGAAATATTTATAATTACCGGGTGGTTACAGGGTTATGGTTTCCCCTACTCATTCTATTACTCTTATGTCGGACTCGGATACCGAAAACATCGTGACTGTACCAGGAATTTCAGGAACGCTTCTTAGAAATGGAAATTGCACAACTGAAACTTGAGACTAAAATTAAGCATCTACGTCAAGGACGTAACTGATCTTAAAGTCACATGTATCGTTGTTGTAAACCAAATAGTATTTGGTTAGTATTTCCTGTATTATCTAAATAAGTCTGAAGTTTTCAGAGTTGTAATCAACCTATAAATCTATAACAAACTACTTTTGTTATATATTTTCTGTTGTGAACAAACTCATTCTGTTATGTCTTACTATGATGTTGTGCATACATGTAATGACTACCCGTGACCCTATAAAAACTCACCATTTATTACTTTCCCTAGCAGACAAATTATTCCACACAAACCAAACTATGCATTCCCTACCTCAGAACCTAGAAAACCAACCAACTTGGAGCATAGCAATTGACAGAAACTAGGACCATTATTGGCAACAAAGGACCAAACACATATACTAGAGACAGAAAATCCTTAACCTACTACATGCAGTATTAATAAAAGACCTTGTATTAATTGTTTTGTGTAAAAACAATCAATCAAGTTGTTAATATCATGTAATTTTCAGAGATTAAGCTCAGACCTACCATGACTTTACCTAAGATTATTATGATTCCATAGACCTACTATAACTAAGCTATAATCATAGAGCCCTCTAAGATAAATTTCGGAAGAAAACTTGATGAATGAAGAAAAAGTTGCTAGACTTCAAATGAATTAGTTTGACCTTAAGCAGTTTCATACCAAGAGTTAATCATTTATTTACGATATTAACCAGACACATCGTAATATTATGATTCACAATTGGTTATGACTTCGCATTTTGACCACTTGTTAGGACTAAACCTACCATCACGCTAACCCAAGAAATTAAGCAAAATAACCAAAAGCGAAAACTCAATGATAGAAAGACCTTTACCTTAACTTAAGGATTTCCCGACCTAGAAATTAAGCAAGATGCTACGACCAAGAAAAAGACCTTAAGAGAAAACTTGATAGGAAAACTTCAATGCCAATTGGAAAGACAAAACTGGTGCCAAGGAATAAGAACTCGAGTAGACAACAAGATGACATCTATGGAAAAGATAGAATCCCTGTAGTAGATAAATAACTTGAGGTTTAGAACTCACTAAGTTGTAATTCCTTTTGAATCTTTACCTTAGTTACGATGGATGTAACCTAAGTGTAATAACTACCTTTCTACCATATGAAGCCTTCCCCTTGTAACATTTTCGTAATAACCACGATCTGCGTTTAGTTACAATATCTATTCTATTCTTCCTTACCCTGTTCATAGTTAGAACCTAGCAAAACATTAGTATACCATTAGGAAATTTGGTGAATATTATTTCTGACCGAACAATAGACTATCACTATCCTGTAGGAACCTTGGACGAACCCTAAGATTTATTTTGAGGATGTCCTATTAGTACCCTAGAAAACCCCTAACCCATCACTGTAGTATGGACTAAAATTTTCTTATCTCTTTGAAAAATAATTATGAAGTTATTTTACAGAAACAAAACGTTGAACACCATTTAAAACTTTTTGAAGAAATATAAGTACCATTATAACTGAGCCAAATATCACATTATTTGATCCTCAATTATACATAGCCTGATCAACTATGTATAATTTAGGAAGAATCTTGTAATAAATTGGACAGTTATCTTTTCAGATTTTCTAATAACAATTTACATTCAAAAGCAAAATATTGAAACAAAATATATTGTTCATAAAATATCACATTTGATTTAATACAATAGAAGTCCACAACTACTACCCACCACCCTTAAGATAGGAAATTGACCAGAATTATGGATAGAAAAACCATAAGAGCTCATAAAGACTATTAGAAAGCCCAAATAGTACAAATTTTATTAGAAACCACGGAAGTTCATACATAGGGAAATAATTAGAAACGGAAGTACTAAGGTTACAATGATTACAAGATAAGGAATAGAATCTTCAATAGGTTGTCCCGCTGATGCGCGTGTATGTCGTTGCGGTTTAGCAGTATTAATGCCTACTCAAGTTTTAAATTTATATTTAGCCGACTTATCAATAACACACACACTTAACGAGCAGTGTACCCGGTCAGTATGAATATAATGGTAAGTAGAGTGTCGATCACTAAGAGTGGAACGTATTATCTAGTTATTCTAATCAGTATTTTAATATCTTAAGTTAGCTATACAACCTAATCTAACGCAAGGGGGGTTCAGCCTGAGAGACTGGCATGGTTTGGTTATGATTAAATAGTAAACTAAACTAATGAGCACGAATCAGCGATTAGCACACACGTACATAGATAGATACTTGAGACAATAAGAAGACCTGTCCTGATAATTAAGTAGCTTGTCACTTGTTTTATTGCTAGTTTTATATGAAGTGTATATAATTAACCCTTTCTCGTTGGCTCTAATCTTATCGGCGAGTAAACCCTTAATGATCACTTATGTCTATCCTACTATCCTAGAATATTGAGCATTTGTGATGCCCACGTTTCGTATACGCTAGAATAGATAGGCGAGGAAGGGGCATGGCGACCCAAGCAATGCTCAGCTAGACACAGAGGTTATCAATGCACTAATAAAAGTCACCAAAGACTTCAACATATAAACTTTAATTAATGGGAAAGCAATTTTAAGGGGTGGACATGATATTCCGTAGTCACATGACATCAGCCCATCAATCCTGATGAATTAAAGTGTACTAATACAATAAAACAAAACTACTTAATGAATTGAATACATGCAGGACCTTCTTACAGCTCTTGTATCTTCATTCAGGGTGTGTCTTGTGCTGCTAATACGTCTGAATTCGGCTTTAGGGTTTCTGTCTCTCTCTTCTGAGTTTAGCTAAAGTCTCTCGAAATTCGTCTGGCCTTGGGGTATTTATAGTTTCTGTCTGAGGGTTAGATGCGGCGCATAGGATAAGCAGATGCGGCGCATTGACTTAACTTCGCGTGGGGTCCAAGATTAATATATTCAGGAATATTCATACACCGCCTTAAGATGCGGCGTAACTCCATTTCTCTATGCGGCGCATGTCCTTTGCCGTCTTGGATTGTAACTTGTGAAATCTTGATAGTGATGCGCCGTATGTACGAAGTATGTTGCGGCGTATCTGGAGCAGAATAATCTTGATCTTGTACATTTCAGTAGACTCTTAACATCTTGCTTGTTTTGCTCCATAATTAGTCCAAAATCGCCAAGTTTCACATAATACTTGTTTTTACCTGAGAATTACAAAAGTAAACATTAACGTATCAATTCTCATATATAATAAAATAAAACAAGTCAAATAAATAGGATAAATGATGATAATAAAATGTACTTATTTAAGTTCATCAAATATCCCCCCACTTGAACTTTACTTGTCCCCAAGTAAACCTTAGAATAAATCTTATGAAAATGTATCCTAAAAGATATTAGGATTTATTTTTATATTTAAGCATGTATTCGTTTTGTCATAATTGCACAACCAAACACTTAACGAATTAGAAATAAAATAAAATATTTTGATAAAAGCAAATCTAATCGTTTAACTGTCCAGTCGTGACGAATATTCTATCATAAGCTTGGCAAGTATACGCATCTCCCCCACTAAAGCCAAGGAATAACAAGTCTAAAGCGGTAAAAAGGGTTTGTTGGTTAAGGGTTAATCATTCTTCTTAATCTCTATCGATCTCATATTCCAGAAAAGGCGACAAAATCACAAATACATGATCGAATCCACGACCACGATACTTGCAATTGCTCAAATCCTTAACTCGAATAGGCTAAAGATAGGACCAAGTAATCTTCACCAATAATATTATATCAAAAAGGGCGACAAAATCATAAATACATAGCCGAATCCACGACTACGATACTTAAGATTGCTCAAATCCCTAATCTCAATAAATCAAAGGTTTGGATAAAGAATAATATAGGGTATGGATAATATTTGGGATACAAATTGGTGTAAAATGAAAAATAAACAAAACAGATAAATTAAAATCCTAAGTGTGGTAAATTACTTTCCCAACCATCCCATGAATAAGACTCATATCATTGAATAACTCACGCTTTAACACTTGAAACACACGCTTTAGGTAGACACGAATTATACTCAACAAAATCTCAATCAAAGAATAACCTTAGTTGGCGTTCCCATAACGGCCAACTCCCATTCAATCCATAAATATAATATACAACAACAATTAGTGGTGATATCTCCCACTTAATACAAAACTTTACATAAGTTGGTTAAAACAAACTTCCAACTTTTTCTTTTTCTTTTTCTTTTCTATTTTTTCGATTTTTTTTTTTTTTTTTTTTTTTTTTTTTGAATTCAATGTGTAAAATTTCACAACTTTTCTATCACTATTTTTCCGGATAATTTTTCCATACTCTTCATACTTTCAGAAATAACTGTAATAGCAAAAGTAGTAAACACACGAAAAATAAACTCAAAGATATACAATATTTACTTTCATACCAATTGCATTGTGCAATTTCCCGACTCAACCAAAGATAATGAATTACGCACGCGAACACAGGTAATGTAAGGAAATACACTTTGCCTAAAGCAATTAACCACGAATTTTAATCTACAGGGTAGGCTAAGGTGTAAGGGTGTAACGAAACATTATAACAAAGGTGTAAGAAACGAAAGGAATGGCTCTGAGTGTTTTTCTAGGGGTATCTTACTCTAAAAGTGAGAGTAACAAAAGGGTTTATACGGGGGTTAACTAACTAGTGTAGTTAGTTAATATCACATAACATATAAAGGCTATTTGGGTGTAATCCTAGAAATTTACTAATTTAGACAAGTCATTCCAATTATATAGATAATACTTATTATGGTGGTCTCGAATAGTATACAAGCCAAGTTCTAAAGTTTACAAGTCACCGGCACACTCATAGATTTGTGAATTTTGATAAGTTCACAATTTTTGGAAATAATGTTATGTGTGCAGCTATGTAATTTAGACTTTAAACAAAAACATGCTATAAAATTTTAAATTTTGATATATTAAACGCATTTTAAGCATATTTTAGGACAAGTAAGTGTTCTAATTCTCCAATCCCCCCACTTAAGTTAAACAACGTCCTCGTTGTTTGTATCAAAAGTTAAAAACTGGAAAATAAAAGAATTAGAACAGAAAAACTCCCCTGAGATTTGCTCGGTATGATCCTCCATTATTCGTATAAGAGCAAAAATCAACTTTCTTGTTGTTAGGATTTATTTTAAAGTGATGGTCATTTGTCATTGTAATAGTTTAATTAATGTGCCGTTGTTTGAGTTAGTTAGTTTAATCAACGGGCTTGGGCTTAAGCTTGTTAGTTAAATGTTATGTTCATGGAATCCTTGTTTAAGCCCATCTCAAGCCCAAGCCCAAGCCCACCCAAGTCTAGAAAACTATAAATACCCAGCCCCTCCTCACTTGGAAGGGTTGGATGTATGTGTTATTCTTTCTCTTGTATCTCTTTCTTATCTTTCTCCTTAATCTAATATACACCATTCCCATTTCTTATCTTTTATCTATTATTCTCATATTGTGTTGTGTATGATAAAGGATCTATATTAAGGTATAACAAGTGGTATCAGAGCAAAACTATTAAAGATCTAGGATTATATACGGTTAATTCTCTTGTTACTGTTTCATTTGTTTTTGTCTATTAGGAATTTGTTTTTGTCTTTGTCACGTACTGTTACATCTTATTTATTAAGTCATTTGTCTTGTTTTTGTCTTTATCAATACTGTTTTACTCACCACCTTTCATCAATTTATCTATTGTCGAACCAACTTTCTATTCATCGAACGAGGATTTCATCGAACGAGCAACATTTCATCGAAGGAGGTTTCATCGAACCAACATTCATCGAAGGAGCAACCTCATCGAACGAGCAAGGTCATCGAAGGAAGCATTCAGTCGAACGAGCAAAAGGGTAGTCGAGTTAGACTTACTCTTCCAATTGATCGAACGAACATTTTGATCGAACGAGCAAACTTGATCGAACCATCACATTTGATCGAACAATCAAATCTGATCGAACGAACAACTTTGATCGAACAATCAAAACTGATCGAACGAGCCACTTGATCGAACGAAGTAACTTTGATCGAAGGACCTATCTTGATCGAAGGAGCTAGCTTATCGAAGGAACAAGCTTATCGAAGGACTCAAATTATCGAAGGACTTACCTTATCGAACCAGCCTATCGAACGAGTCACTTGATCGAACGAGTTTAATCTAGTCGAACGAACCTCTTGTCGAACGAGATCTTGTCGAACGAACCTCTTATCGAACGAGATCTTGTCGAACGAACCTTTTGATCGAACAAAGTTTTTTATTGGACCTGTGATCGAACGAGATCTTGTCGAACGAACCTCTTGTCGAACGAGATCTTGTCGAACGAACCTTTTGATCGAACAAAGTTTTTTATTAGACCTATGATCGAACGAGATCTTGTCGAACGACTCTAGTATCCATTCTCATCGAGCCACTCTCACCAAGCCACTCTCATCGAACGAGAATAGTCGAACAACAAAATAAGTTGAACGAGCAAAGCAAAGTTGATCGAACAACAACATAAGTCGAATGAGCAAAGCAAAGTTTATCGAACAACAACACTTAGTCGAACGAGCAGTGGTCTAGTCGAAGGAAAATTCATCGAAGCAAGAACTTTCATCGAACCACTCATTTAATCGAACCCGATTTTTTGTCGAACCAAGGTGGTCTAGTCGAGCTAGTCGAACATGTACTCTCATCGAAGCAACATACACTAGCTAGTCGAACCAAGTTTTTCTAGTCGAACCAAGCAACTAGTCGAACCATTTGATCTAGTCGAACAAGGTTGTCTAGTCGAACCAAGTTCAAATGTAAGTTTGTTAAGACCCCTGATGCGTGCGATGTGTCGTTGCGGTTTAGCAGTATTAATGCCTACTCAAGTTTTAAATTTATATTTAGCCGACTTATCAATAACACACACACTTAACGAGCAGTGTACCCGGTCAGTATGAATATAATGGTAAGTAGAGTGTCGATCACTAAGAGTGGAACGTATTATCTAGTTATTCTAATCAGTATTTTAATATATTAAGTTAGCCTAACAACCTAATCTAACGCAAGGGGGTTCAGCCTGAGAGACTGGCACGATTTGGTTGCAATTAAATAATAAACTAAACCAATAGGCACGAATCAGCGAATAGCACACACGTACACAGATAAATACTTGAGACAATAAGAAGATCTGTCCTGATGATTAAGTAGATTGTCACTTGTTTTATTGATAGTTTTATATGAAGTGTATGTAGTTAATCCTTTCTCGTTGGCCCTATTCTTATCGGCGAGTAAACCCTTAATGATTACTTATGTCTAAAAGTTATTCCTAAGTGATCAATTTAGTAACAACCGTGGGAGCCACATTCTCTTCCGTAGTCAAATGCGCAGGCCACTAATAAACACAGAGGTTATCAATGCACTAATAAGTAGTAACCAAAGACATCAACATATAAACTTTAATTGATGGGAAAGCAGTTTTAAGGGAGTGCAATCTTTCCGTTGTCACATTACACAAGCCATCAATCCTGATGAATTAAAGTTTACTAACACAATAAAACAAAACTACTTAATGAATTAAACACATGCAGCACCTTCTTACAGCTCTTGTATCTTCGTTCGGGTGTGTCTTGTGCTGCCTTAATCGACTGAATTCGGCCTTAGGTTTCTGTGGTCTTCGTACCTGGTATATAATATGTGTTGACTAAAGCTACGAAATTCGTCTGGTCTTGGGGTATTTATAGTTTCTGTCTGAGGGTAAGATGCGGCGCATCTAATAAGTAGATGTGGCGCATTGACTTAACTTCGCGTGGGGTCCAAGATTAATATATTCAGGAATATTCGTACACCGCCAGAAGATGCGGCGTAACTCCATAAATAGATGCGGCGCATGTCCTCTTGTATCTTGGATCGTATCTGGTGAAATCTGGATAGTGATGCGCCGTATGTAATAAGCAAGATGCGGCGCATCTGGAGCAGAATAGTCTTGATCTTGTACATTTCGGTAGACTCTTAACTTCATGCTTGTTTTGCTCCATAATTAGTCCAAAATCGCCAAGTTTCACCAAATGCTTGTTTTTACCTGAGAATTACAAAAGTAAACGATTAAGTATCAATCCTCATACATAATATAATAAAACAAGTCAAATTATTAGGTTAAATGATGGTAATAAAATGTACTTATTTGAGTTCATCAAATATCCCCCCACTTGAACTTTACTTGTCCCCAAGTAAACCTTAGAATTAATCTTATGAAAATGTATCCTAAAAGATATTAGGATTTATTTTTATATTTAAGCATGTATTCATTTTTGTCATAATCACGCAACCAAACACTTTACGAATTAGAAGTAAAATAAAATAATTTGATAAAAGCAAATCTAATCGTTTAACTGTCCAGTCGTGACGAATATTCTATCATAAGCTTGGCAAGTATACACATCTCCCCCACTAAAGCCAAGGAATAACAAGTCTAAAGCGGTAAAAAGGGTTTTGAGGTTTAAGGGTTAATCATTCTCCTTAATCTCTATCGATCTCAAATTCCAAAAAAGGCGACAAAATCACAAATACATGATCGAATCCACGAACACGATACTTGCAATTGCTCAAATCCTTAACTCGAATAGGCTAAAGATAGGTCCAAACTTCACCAATAATAATATATCAAAAAGGGCGACAAAATCATAAATACATAACCGAATCCACGACTACGATACTTAAGATTGCTCAAATCCCTAATCTCAATAAATCAAAGGTTTGGTTGGATAAAGAATAATATAGGGTATGGATAATATTTGAGATATAAATTGGTGCAAAATGAAAAATAAACAAAACAAATAAATTAAAATCCTAAGTGTGGTTAATCACTATCCCAACCATCCCATGAATAAGACTCATATCATAGAATAACTCACGCTTTAACACTTGAAACACACGCTTTAGGTAGACACGAATTATACTCAACAAGATCTCAATCAAAGAATAAACCTTAGTTGGTGTTCCCATAACTGCCAACTCCCATTCAATCCATAAATATAATATACAACAATTAGTGGTGATATCGACCACTTAATACAAAACTTTACATAAGTTGGTTAAAACAAACATCCAACTTTTCCTTTTTCTTTTCTTATTTTTTTAGATTTTTTTTTTTTTTTTTTAACATCAACAAAGATGTGTAAAATTTCACCACATCACTATAATGATAATTCTGGATAATTTTTCCATACTTTTCATGACTTCAGAAATAACGGTAATAGTGAAAGTAGTAAACACACGAAAAATAAACTCAAAGATATACAATATTTACTTTCACTCCAATTGCATTGTGCAATTTCCCGACCTAACCATAGATAATGAATTACGCACGCGAACACAGGTAATGTAAGGAAACACACTTTGCCTAAAGCAGTTAACCAACCACGGATTTTAATCTATAGGGTAGGCTAAGGTGTAAGGGTGTAACGAAACATTTTAACAAAGGTGTAAGAAACGAAAGGAATGGCTCTGAGTATTTTTCTAGGGGTATCTTACTCTTAAAGTGAGAGTAACAAAAGGGTTTATACGGGGGTTAACTAACCAGTGTAGTTAGTTAATATCACATAACATATAAAGGCTATTTGGGTGAAATCCTAAATATTTACCAATTTAGACAAGTCATTCCAATTATATAAAATAATACTTATTATGGTGGTCTCGAATAGTATACAAGCCAAGTTCTAAGTTTACAAGTCACCGACACACTCATAGATTTGTGAATTTTGAAAAATCGCAATTTTTGAAAATAACGTCATGTGTGCAGCTATGCAACTTAGATCTTAAACAAAAACATGCTAAAAAATTTTAAGTTTTGATATATTAAGCACATTTTAAGCATATTTTGAAAAGTTTAGGACAAGTAAGTGTTAAGTGTTCTAATTCTCCAATCCCCCCACTTAAGTTAAACAATATCCTCGTTGTTTGTATAAAAGGTTAAAAACTGGAAAATAAAAGAATTAAAACAGAAAAACTCCCCTGAGATTTGCTCGGTATGATCCTCCATTAGTATAAGAGCAAAAATCATCTTCCTCGTGGATTAGAACGTTTAATCTTCATATTTGATGTATCCACAGGAAATGCAGGAATCTATAATACCACCAAGGCTTTAAAACACGCCTAAGTTAAGAAAGGTTCAAACTTGCATAATACATTAGTAGTTAGGAAAAATAAAACATAAAAATAAAAATGAAAATCATCAGGTCAGTCGATACGCCGTATCTTATGGAAGAAGATACGCCGTATCGAGCCTGGAATAAATACGGATCAGAATAGAAGATGCGCCGCATCCTTAACCAGGGATACGCCGCATTGAAATAAACTGATAAAAAGTTTTAAAGTCAGAAATAAAAAATTGCAGAAAAATAAAGTAAGATATGACCATTGCAGGAGATGCGTCGCATCTCAGAATTGAGATGCACCGTATCCTCTGCGGGTCTGAAATAAAAATAAAACGAAATAAAGGATAAGCATGGGTTGCCTCCCACGAAGCGCTTGTTTTTGTTCGAGTCACGAGCCTGACTCCACCCTTATTTACTGTGTAATAGGGTGTTGTTCCCCCCACTTGGGATCAAGTGCGGGTGATAGTAGCAATAAACACGAAAAGAGTGTAAATTTGCTATTAAGGATGGAAGAAATAAATAAAGAACATACCTTGGCAATATATCTACATCTTTCCTATCCATACCCGGTTTGGTTGATAAATTGGATGACTTGACCATTCCATCTGAATGAGTAGCGTGTTGAGGAAAAATGAGTCTCCCTTCTTCTTGGTTAGTCTCTTTGGTAGTAAGGCGTCCCTTGACTTCTGCAGAAGATGAGAAAGGGTCTTGGGCAAGTAAAAGTTCGAGTTCCTCTATATACTTCATAGGGTCGGAATCATCATCTTCATCAATCATAGCAATGTTTAAGAGCTCATCACCAAATTCTTCTTCGAGCTCCACCAAATACGGGTTGATCATAGGTGCTTCAATAGGTAGTATAATAAATTTCACCTCATCATCTTTTTGTTTTGCAACCAGTTCAGGAAAACTAGCAAGATTATTAGTAACGGGATTAATAATATTAAATAAATTTGTACCACTGATGAAGCGAAAAGTGTACCGCTTTTAAGGGGTCATTTAAGCCCTAAATCGTATTTATTTGATCAAATATTGCCCTAAATCGTTCCTTTTGTCATTTTAGGTACTTTTGAGGAGAAATCTGGAAAAGGAGGCATTTTGGACGTTTTTGGAGCATAAAAGTGAAGAAAACGACAAAGTCTCAAAATCTTGCTGGAAGTTACCTTTGACGGCGTCAGGATTATCCCTGGACGGCGTCATGGCTTGGCAAGAAAAGGTGGATGTGAAATTTACTCATGATAAGCCAGAGAAATTTGCATGGGAATTCTGACGGCGTCACGCTTTAATCTGATCAAGGTCGTCACGGCTTAATTTAAAGAGGGACGGCGTCACCCCTAATTCTGACGGCGTCAACCCCTGATAAGCCAGAACGGATTTTGGAGAGCTAAAGAGGGACGGCGTCAAGAAGGTCATCCGGGAACCCTAAAAGCGGCGAGGTGACGGCGTCACACTCCATAACGTGACGCCGTCAGATCTGAAAGTCTATATATAGTTTTGCAATTTTTTGTCATTAGTGTAGAACTTATTGAGGAACTTTGTGTGTGAAAACCCTAAGATGAATTTGGCAGCTTTTTCAAGGCTTTTTGCCTTGAGATCTTCCATGTTACATTGAAGATAAGTTATCAATTAATCATTCAATATGTCTATGTGTTGTTTGATTCTATCTTGTTCTTGTCTTTTGTTTAACATGCTAGGCTAGATTTATCTTGTGTTTGCTTAGATCTAATGAAACCTAGCTATTGATTATTGGTTATTAGTGTGTTGTTAGTTGTATTGGATGATTATTCATCTATGTTAGGCTTAAGAAAACTGGCTAACTTCCTATTCGGTAACTTGCTTGAACGTCTTAAGAAACATGAACCAATGCGTACTAAAGGTTTTTATGGTTGTATTTAATGCACAAGCGAATTCTAGTGATCCCATGTTAGGAGCTTCCTAGCCGGCTCGACATAGGAGTGAAGTAGGAGCTTGTAGAGTTGGGGAAGTACGTACGCCACCCCACAAATGGTATTAAGGAATACACCCGTCATCCACGCAACTAATGCACACTAATCAACCGGTAAAAGATAGTTAGGGAGTAAGGAAATCTAAGTAAACACATTTCTCTCTATATAAGTTTTACCACCTTTTCATTTTCAGTTATTTTATTTTATTTGCATTCGTAGTTATTTGGGTTAGTTGACTAGCAACTAATTCCGCCCACTCTTTCAAACCCAAGATTTTACTTGCTTTCATAAAATTATAAAAACATAAAAAAGAATCTTCTCTCACCCTTAGACCTATTAGAGTAATTTTTCATACCTAACGAACACTATTCCCTGTGGAGAACGATCAATCCCCCGTACTTACCACTACACTATACTACATCGGTCAGGTACACTGCCTGGTAGGGTTGTAAGCCTCTTGAGATCCCTTGAGAGGTAAAACCTGTTGTAAGGTTGCAAAACCACGCATCAAGTTTTTGGCGCCGTTGCCGGAGAATAGTTATGGTTTAGGTTGAATTTTTATTTTATAGGTCTACTCACTAGATTCCTTTCTAGTGAGATTTTTATTTTATTTTTCTAGGTTTCCTTTAGTCTATCTTATTTCTTTGTACTTTTGTTTGTGACACCTTCCACCTTCCTCATGAGTAATAGTGGTCGCTTGATCCCTGTTATTCGTATTTTCCGCCGTGCAAATTTCCGACTACCCGTTCCCGCCCCCATCGTAGAAAACAACAACCTTTCACCCGACCACCACTTTGGTAACAATTCTGAGATGGAGGAGTCTGACCATGAGAATGACTATGTTAGTCCGTTTTACTACTCAGACTCCGATGAGGATGCCGGTAATGGAGAAGTAGTTAACGAGGGATGGGGAAAAGAGGAAATTGATCCCTTTAAGTATGTTGACCCTAGGACTAAGATCGAAAAGGATAGCCTCTTTAACATGCAATTTCCGTGCAAGATTGGTTATCATGATTTTTATGCTTATCTTAACTCATCTTTGCCTATGAACATTATCTCTCGCGCTAATTATAATAAAATCATGGTAGATGAGCTAGAATATCAAGGAGATAACATTGTTGCTAGGACTAAGCTACTACACGTATTCGTTGGAAGTTTTGTGTATTTGGTGGAATTTATGGTTATGGAGAACTTAGGAGAATTCATTGATAACAAATTAACCCAAGTCATTTTTGGAGAACCCTTCAAAAGGTTGACCAACCTTGACGAAAAACTTGTGGACGGGTTAATTACATTCTCGGATAGGGATGAAGATTTTACTTACCAAATGCCCCGAGCACATCCTAGGTTTAAAAACTACTCCATTGAATCTTGCAATAGACTTGTGCCTCTTGATTTGTTAAGTGAGAATGATAAGAGGAAGGGGCTCAAACATCCACATGAGAAAAACAAGAGATACTATCATGGATGTTTGGAGCTGAATGATGAATACAAGAAAGATGAGGCAACAATTAGATGGCTCACACTCGGATACGTGAGCATAAGCGACACTAGATGAGCCTTACTTTGAGTCTAGCTACAAGACTCGTTAATCAAGAATAGCGCTTCTTGGGAGGCAACCCAAGTTTTATTTGCTTTGTGTGTTTATTTATTTGTTTGTTTGATTTTATTTGTTTCCGTATGTGTGTTTAATTTTTATTATTATTGATTCATGTTAAAAACTAATTTGTGAAAATGCTTTATCTTGTTTTTAACTTCGTCTTAACTACATATAAAGGTATTTTGCAAAAGTTAAGTGTAAGGGAAATCTAAATCGGTTTATTAGAACACAAATGAACATGAATCATAACAATATTAAATTAACATACATATGAGTATTTTTTTGAGTCAAATGCTTGTATCGAGTCATAATGATGTTTTGCAGGAATTCCAGGAAGTAAGGTATAGGTTTTTCCAAAAATTTTCCGGAAACATAACATGAGAATTCTGTCAGATCATATCTGACGGCGTCAGGAATTACAACCTGACGGCGTCAGGTTTAATTTTCTGAAAATTTTTGAAAGTTTTGTTTTCATAAAAAGTTTTTATTAAATCTCTAACTTATAATCTCCAGGAATCTGCAAAATTATCATTCCACAAGCATTATATCCTTATATATAGATTTTATCCCGCCGATGTTATGCAGGTTTTCGTGTTTGTTTTCTCAGGTTTAACAGGTTATTTTGGACAAGGAAATGTTTTTGAATCAAGCTTTTGGCGATGCATTAGTCATGAAGCTTTTACATTCTTTTTGGAAGAAGATCTAACCGTGTTACTTCATTATCCACCGAGCGAATCAGGGGAGTATTTGATTTCATTCTTTTACTTTATGCTTTTACATCTTGTTATTTGAACATTGGGGACAATGTTCATCTTAAGTGTAAGGGGGGTAAAAGTACGATTAGAGAATGCTATTACGCTTGATTTTTGTTTGTTTAATAGTATATGTGTAATAAAACTGAGAGAAATACCTGTTAGGGCAATTTTAGTGCCAAATTTAAAATTTTTTACAACATTTAGGAGTGAAAATTTGATCTTAATGAGCGTCTCATGGTTAGGAATTATATGACTAGCACAAAACCGTACCACTAAAAAATTTTCCACTCCCAAATATGTGAGGTTCGTCCCTAGAATTGGTAGGAAAAGCATTTATGCTATGATGTGTGTACCGGTAGCACTTAGATTCTAGAACTTGCGTTAGGACCATTCCGAGGCCACAAGTGAGACTACATTCGTGTAGTTAGATTTACTATATGATAAGAGGCATTAGGATTAACCCATTGTTTTACACCTGTGTTTTTGTTATAATTACATTGGCTACATTGGTCAAGTAATTCTCCCACACCCTTTGCGTTGTACTCATTTTTAGTACACGATACCCCTAGTACACCCCTCAGAGCCTATCTTTTCGTTTCGAACTTTAAGCATTTTACTTAAAGGAAGAATTTGTTACACCCCACTAAAATGTACACCCAAATCGCCTTAGCCTACCTTGTATGCACTCATTTTTAGTGCATTATTGTGACAACATTTGTGTAAACCCAAGTTAATTATCTAGTTGATTACATGGTTGCTAAGTCGAGTCATATCCTTGTACATATTGTTTTGGGACAATTGGGACTCATGGGTAAAGTACTAGTGTAATGGAGTAATGGGGAAGAACATCATTTATTACCCCCATATGTGCTAAATATTTTAAAAGTACTCCAAGTTTTTCAATTATCTTAATTCGAGTCATTAGATTAGTTAATTGTAAAGTTATGTAAAAGTTCAAGTGTAAGGGGAATGCAATGCCCCTATGATGTATTATTTTGGATGGTAGGGCAAAAGTGTATGGAAAAAAAAAAAAAAAAAAAAAAAAAAATCGAAAAAATCAAGAAAAATACAAAAAAATGAGAAAAAGAAAAATAGAAAAAACATACGGACTACCATCCCGTTTCATTTTATGTTTGTTTTATGTTTTTGTTATTTTCTTTCATTAGCTTAAATCGAGTCGAGTCTTGGCTTATGCAACATTGTATAGTACATGTAATTAATCAAGATCTTTAACTCGCCACCAGTAAAATATCCTTTATCCAACAAAACCGTGTTTTCCTTTTCCCTACACCTAACGTTATAACCCATGTAAAAGCCCTCTTTGATAGTTTATCTTAGGTGCTTACGCCTAGTGGAGGAGGTTTTTGATCCTTTCCCAAGCCTATGGTAATCTATTTGCTATGACAGGTAGTGAGAGATATTATCCGTTTTCATTTATGAGATTTATTTTGATGACACTTGAGAGATGTGAGTATCTAAACACTACTTGTGAGGTGCTAGTTTGTAATCTCCGTGCTTATTATGATTAAGGTGGAACGAATATTTGTTGTAATTACTTTTATGTTAGCATCAAATGACCCCTAACTTGTATTTTGATTAGAATAAAAGCGCATTTGCTTGAGGACAAACAAATCTCAAGTGTAAGGGTATTTGATGAAGCGAAAAGTGTACCGCTTTTAAGGGGTCATTTAAGCCCTAAATCGTATTTATTTGATCAAATATTGCCCTAAATCGTTCCTTTTGTCATTTTAGGTACTTTTGAGGAGAAATATGGAAAAGGAGGCATTTTGGACGTTTTTGGAGCATAAAAGTGAAGAAAACGACAAAGTCTCAAAATCTTGCTGGAAGTTACCTTTGACGGCGTCAGGATTATCCCTGGACGGCGTCATGGCTTGGCAAGAAAAGGTGGATGTGAAATTTACTCATGATAAGCCAGAGAAATTTGCATGGGAATTCTGACGGCGTCACGCTTTAATCTGATCAAGGTCGTCACGGCTTAATTTAAAGAGGGACGGCGTCACCCCTAATTCTGACGGCGTCAACCCCTGATAAGCCAGAACGGATTTTGGAGAGCTAAAGAGGGACGGCGTCAAGAAGGTCATCCGGGAACCCTAAAAGCGGCGAGGTGACGGCGTCACACTCCATAACGTGACGCCGTCAGATCTGAAAGTCTATATATAGTTTTGCAATTTTTTGTCATTAGTGTGGAACTTATTGAGGAACTTTGTGTGTGAAAACCCTAAGACGAATTTGGCAGCTTTTTCAAGGCTTTTTGCCTTGAGATCTTCCATGTTACATTGAAGATAAGTTATCAATTAATCATTCAATATGTCTATGTGTTGTTTGATTCTATCTTGTTCTTGTCTTTTGTTTAACATGCTAGGCTAGATTTATCTTGTGTTTGCTTAGATCTAATGAAACCTAGCTATTGATTATTGGTTATTAGTGTGTTGTTAGTTGTATTGGATGATTGTTCATCTATGTTAGGCTTAAGAAAACTGGCTAACTTCCTATTCGGTAACTTGCTTGAACGTCTTAAGAAACAAGAACCAATGCGTACTAAAGGTTTTTATGGTTGTATTTAATGCACAAGCGAATTCTAGTGATCCCATGTTAGGAGCTTCCTAGCCGGCTCGACATAGGAGTGAAGTAGGAGCTTGTAGAGTTGGGGAAGTACGTACGCCACCCCACAAATGGTATTAAGGAATACACCCGTCATCCACGCAACTAATGCACACTAATCAACCGGTAAAAGATAGTTAGGGAGTAAGGAAATCTAAGTAAACACATTTCTCTCTATATAAGTTTTACCACCTTTTCATTTTCAGTTATTTTATTTTATTTGCATTCGTAGTTATTTGGGTTAGTTGACTAGCAACTAATTCCGCCCACTCTTTCAAACCTGAGATTTTACTTGCTTTCATAAAATTATAAAAACATAAAAAATAATCTTCTCTCACCCTTAGACCTATTAGAGTAATTTTTCATACCTAACGAACACTATTCCCTGTGGAGAATGATCAATCCCCCGTACTTACCACTACACTATACTACATCGGTTAGGTACACTGCCTGGTGGGGTTGTAAGCCTCTTGAGATCCCTTGAGAGGTAAAACCTGTTGTAAGGTTGCAAAACCACGCATCAACCACTTTGTGTTGTAAGTGACTCCAATTTATCTTGTGAATCTCCATCTTCAACTAGTGGTCTTGCAATGTTAGCATCGTCCCGAATTTCATCCTTAAATAAGTAATCCCAGATTTCTTCAAAATCCCTCGTTGGGTCAAAATCTGGCTTATCCGTTCCACACCTAAATACTTCCGTTTGTTGTGGTAATTGCGGTATGCTATCGTACGCAATAGCATCAAACTTTTCAATATCAGAATACTCATTATCTTCATCCGAGGGAATATTATCATGGTGTTTTTGATATGATGAGAATATATCTTCCACCTCGGGTGGAAAATCACAAGTAATAGCACTATACACCATTGTCCCACATTCATCTTCATTTTCGGATGAAGAAGCTTATTTGAAAACAATTGCCGGAATCCTAATTGCATCAAAATCATATGACTCTTCTTCTTCCTCATCATTTGATAAAGTCCAAGTGTGTCGAAATGGCAATTTGTTTCTTTCTCTCCCTGACTTTTCCTGCTTCAATAACAAGTATTCTTCCATCGTGGGTTCTTTATCCTTGATGACTTGTGCACCATATCTTGCTCTTTCCCAATCGTAGATCCCATTATTGCTCAAGGCTCTTTCCTCTTCAAGTCTGATATATTCTTCCATTGTAATATCCGGATCGTCCATCTTCCTGAAATAAAACTTACTCGTGCAAAAGAAGAGTGAAACAATCAAAGTAAAATAAAAGCTACTGATATCTGCTGATGATGCGCCGTATCCAAAAAGTTGGATACGCCGTATCTTATAATCGTTAAAATTAAATCAGACTTTTATTCAGAAAATAGATACGCCGCTTAGAAATTAGAATGCGCCGTATCAATTTTTTAATCAAAAATCGATATTTATTTAAAATTAAATGCGTCGTATTAAAAAATTAATGCGCCGTATTTTCGTTACGTTTCAAAATATAAGATTTTTGATTCAGAAGATACGCCGTATCGACAGAGATCGATGCGTCATATCTGTTTAATAATTCGAAAACTGTTTTTAATTAAAATAATAGATACGCCGTATCTGCTAAAGCAGATGCGTCGTATAGCGTTATCATTTAGAAAAAAAAAATTATCAAAAACAGATACGCCGTATCTTGGGGAAAAGATGCGTCGTATCGAATTAATTAAACGCGTTGTATTTTATAAAAATTGAACGCAATACGCCGTATCTATGAAGATAGATGCGCCGTATCGTTCGATTTAGCTCAGTACAACAATAGCAGAATACAGAAAATACGAAAAATAAAAACAAATAAAAACACAAACGAAAATAAACACAAACAAAAGCAAACAAATAACACACAAAACAGAAAATATGCAAAATAATACAACGAATGCAAATTAACCTAATATAAAACAGAATTAGCGGTTAGATAAAAAAAATTAAAAACCTAATTAAAATACTAATCAAATTAACAGATAATAACAATTCACTCCCCGGCAGCGGCGCCAAAAACTTGATGCGTGCGATGTGTCGTTGCGGTTTAGCAGTATTAATGCCTACTCAAGTTTTAAATTTATATTTAGCCGACTTATCAATAACACACACACTTAACGAGCAGTGTACCCGGTCAGTATGAATATAATGGTAAGTAGAGTGTCGATCACTAAGAGTGGAACGTATTATCTAGTTATTCTAATCAGTATTTTAATATATTAAGTTAGCCTAACAACCTAATCTAACGCAAGGGGGTTCAGCCTGAGAGACTGGCACGATTTGGTTGCAATTAAATAATAAACTAAACCAATAGGCACGAATCAGCGAATAGCACACACGTACACAGATAAATACTTGAGACAATAAGAAGATCTGTCCTGATGATTAAGTAGATTGTCACTTGTTTTATTGATAGTTTTATATGAAGTGTATGTAGTTAATCCTTTCTCGTTGGCCCTATTATTATCGGCGAGTAAACCCTTAATGATTACTTATGTCTAAAAGTTATTCCTAAGTGATCAATTTAGTAACAACCGTGGGAGCCACATTCTCTTCCGTAGTCAAATGCGCAGGCCACTAATAAACACAGAGGTTATCAATGCACTAATAAGTAGTAACCAAAGACATCAACATATAAACTTTAATTGATGGGAAAGCAGTTTTAAGGGAGTGCAATCTTTCCGTTGTCACATTACACAAGCCATCAATCCTGATGAATTAAAGTTTACTAACACAATAAAACAAAACTACTTAATGAATTAAACACATGCAGCACCTTCTTACAGCTCTTGTATCTTCGTTCGGGTGTGTCTTGTGCTGCCTTAATCGACTGAATTCGGCCTTAGGTTTCTGTGGTCTTCGTACCTGGTATATAATATGTGTTGACTAAAGCTACGGAATTCGTCTGGTCTTGGGGTATTTATAGTTTCTGTCTGAGGGTAAGATGCGGCGCATCTAGTAAGTAGATGTGGCGCATTGACTTAACTTCGCGTGGGGTCCAAGATTAATATATTCAGGAATATTCGTACACCGCCAGAAGATGCGGCGTAACTCCATAAATAGATGCGGCGCATGTCCTCTTGTATCTTGGATCGTATCTGGTGAAATCTGGATAGTGATGCGCCGTATGTAATAAGCAAGATACGGCGCATCTGGAGCAGAATAGTCTTGATCTTGTACATTTCGGTAGACTCTTAACTTCATGCTTGTTTTGCTCCATAATTAGTCCAAAATCGCCAAGTTTCACCAAATGCTTGTTTTTACCTGAGAATTACAAAAGTAAACGATTAAGTATCAATCCTCATACATAATATAATAAAACAAGTCAAATTATTAGGATAAATGATGGTAATAAAATGTACTTATTTGAGTTCATCAACCCCTGTAGACCTTGCCATATTCTCCTTCACCAATCTTCTCAATCTTCGTATACTGCTCCATCTTCCTACTTTGGTCTGCATCAATCTGAGCGTATGTGTTTGTGAAGAATGGGAGCTGTTTGCTCATGCGTAATATCTTGTTTGTACATGTGAAGAATGAGAGCAGTTTGCTCATGCGTAATATCTTGTTTGCTCATGTGAAGAATGAGAGCTGTTTGCTCATGTGAAGAATGAGACCAAGTGAATTTGCTTTAATATCTTGTTTGCTCATGCGTAATATCAACTTTTGAATGGACATGTGTTGCGTTTTTAATAAACTACAAGTTCACGTGTTTCGCATATAAAATGTTTTGCATGAGACGTGTTTGATATTTAACGTGTTTTTGTTTTTTAACTTTTGACGTGTCATAAGTTTTCTTCTCTGTAGTTACTTTACTATAATATAATGTGGCAATAATTTTGTTTGACGTGTATTTGCAAGTAAAGAGTGTGCATGAAACGTGTGTTATAAAGTTAGCTTTCAACTTTTGAAGTTTCTCAACGACTCTTCAAGGACAACGACAAAAGACTTAAATCAAACAAAACTCGTGAACAGTAACCAACCGTATCCTAGTTCTTTAACCGATCCAACATCATCTTTATCATACAACTTCATCAATGGCCGCTCACCAAAACAATATCACAACTGATTTGGCACATGCGTTTGCATTAATCACCAAAGCATTAAACATCCCACCACATAACAACAACCAATGGAATTCACCGTACACTGACAACATGCAGTCATATATAGGACAAGAAGGCCAAATGGTTGAGGTTATTGAGCATCCGCAAGGAAACGCTACGGGTATTCAAATGGGGAATCAAATGCAATATGCTGGGCAGAATACGGGAAATCAAATGGATCAGTTTGTGAATCAGAATGGGGTCAATCATAATGAGAATTATTGCTTCATGACCTCTTCCGCAACTCAAAAGAGTGATATAGGTAGAGCTGGAAATGTCAATGCAATGGATAAAGTAGAAAAACTCCAGTACATGTTGATGCTTGCAAAAAAGGATGATTCGGGAATACCATTGACTGATGAGGAATACAACTTCATGGTTACAACAAGAATTAATGATAATTCTACAGAAGTCACTGGAATCTCCGACCCTATGCCTAATCCTCAAAAATCAACATCATGCAGCAGCGATTCTGACATTCCTCCTACTTATGACAAAGAACCACTCCATGAGACATCAATTTCAAGTAATGAGGTTAATCCGTTTGCTCAACAAAAGCCACATTCTGTGCCTCTCGAACCTACTTATGATACATATCCGGACACACCAAATTGTAGCAATATTAATTTGGCAACTCCAAATATGGATCCTAATGAAGTTCAAGCTGCACAAAATAACGCTAATGATGAGGCAACTCGTGCTTTATTTGAATCATTACTGAATAATTGTCGTAGTTAGATTGAAAAAGTGAAAAAGGTCAATAACGATCTTAAGACCGCGAATGATTCGTTGTTTTAGTAGTGCTTTTTTATTTTTCCGGAGGAAAAGGCGACGTATGCGTTTTCCCCGGGTCGTTTCCCAACGAAGGTCGAATATCGAGTTGTCGTGACGATGTCGAATACGTGTAGTGAATGTGTGAAAAAGAGTGATTGATTGTGATTTTATGCTACGAACAATTAAATATGAAATAAAAACAACTAATTAAGCTAATTAAACAATTAAACTAAACATGTAAACCTAAAACGAAAATTTGAATTTAAAAACGTCAGGCGACGAATTATAAAACGCAAATAAAAGTGATTTTGTGAAATTAAAAACCTAAAAATAATTTTCCTATATTAACTTTGATAAAAGAAAATTTTTGGAAAAAGAAAAATATTTTTTTGATTTTTTTAAATAAATTTTTTATGAATTAAAAACTAATTAAAACTAATTAGGTGATTTATGAAAATGTAATTTAGAAAAACTATTTTATAAAAGAAAATTAAGAAATAGTTTATAAAAACTAAAGGGACTGAAAATGTAATTTAGAAAAATTATCCTATAAAAGAAATGTAAGAAAATTAAAAGTTTATAAAAGCTAGGGACTAAAGTTGTAAAAACTGAAACTATTATAGATTTAATAAAAGACAGGGACTAAAATTGCCAAAACAACAAACTATTTTATTGCTAAAAACTACCAGTCCCGACTTAAACTTAATTTGAAAGATTAGGGACCAAAAGTGACAACATCCGAAACTTAAGAACACAGTTTTAACACAGAAAGCACTTTTCAAACGTTTGTAATTTGCTCAATTCTTGACCAATTTTTAAAATGTAAACTGATTTGGAAAGCTTAACCAGCAGAGATTACCAAAATCCAAAAAAAAACTATCACAAACACTTGATTGCTATCTCAATTTGAAGCAAAAACAGACAACCAAACCTTAAACATGCACAAACTTAGAAACAGCACTATAATAAGCTAAAACTCAGATCATCAAAATAGTGTGCTACTAATCTATATTCCACTACTATAGGCTACTGATGCACTAGTTTCCTCAACATGACCTCAAAACAGCTTAGTGCAGTGAATAACCTCAAACTCAATGCAATAAACTCTAAACTGATATCTAATTTAATCCACTACAGCTATACTACTAATTTAATCAAAAGTACTTAAACAGAAGAAGCTAAATATCAAAAAGCAAGTAAAAAAAAAACTCACAAGATGGTCCTGCTAAAATTTTGGCGATCTAAGAATATTAAAACTACCCAGGCTATTAAGCCACTAACATAACCCCAAGCTCAGCTTCTATGATCTCAGAACTTTAAAACTGCCCAGGCTATTAAGCCAACTAAAATAACATAAACCAATATCAGCTTCTATCGAACCCAATATCCAAACAATGATCTGAACCCAGGCTTAAGTAAGCCAGTAAATAACAACCCAATATCCTGCTTCTCTCGACCCCATCAGCATAACCAACTTATCATCAGCTTATCAACTATTCGGATTTTTTTTTTTTTTTTTTTTTTTTCTTTTCTGAAATAACACTCGAACAACAATAATACTAACTGAAATTTGAAGTCGATAACAACTATTAAACTGGAAATTAAAATTTCATTAATCCAAAATAAAATTACAAAGTAAAATTTAACACTAAAAATTACAATAAAACTTGACTGAAATTTAAAATAACAGTAAAACAATTAAAATAAAAACACTTCTATCTAAAAAAAACTCGAAACTTCTCGTTACAAATTTAATCCGACTGAAAAATTAAAGTAAAAATAAAACAAGTAAATCAAATCTATCTAAAAAAAACTAAAAAACTAACTACTAAAAAAAACTAGCCTCCGATTGGAAATGATCCCCGCTATTTATAGGCTTCAATCGATCCTTCTCGAGGGTCCACGTTGGCGATCCGCGTGAATCCACAGCCATCCACCACCCTTGGATCTTCCCTTTATCTCCAAGCTTCAACTCTTGACCGTACGATCAAAACAGCTACGCGTTCGGACCAATCCTCTGCTGCCACGCGTCATTCCTTGTGTCAATAGCATCCTCGTAGTCCGTGCAATGACTGAATTACCCTTAATTGTGGTAATTTTTCGGGTTAGGAATTAGGGTTCTTCGGTTGGGGATTTGGGGTAAAAGGGGGCGGTATTTTTGTGAGAGATAAGTGAGGGTGAATGTTTGTTTGTTTATTTCTTTTTGACCGAGCAAGTGGGGTGATATTTAGTTTTATGAACCGGGTTTTAGAGTTTAGTGGATCGGGTCAAGTGGTATGGGGTAAAGGAATTAGTTAAAGGGTGGGCCGGTTTGGTGATGGGCTAAAAATGTGTGTTGGGCTTGGTTGTGTTAGTTTTGAAGTGGGTTTGTTTTTCTTTAAATCCGGTTTTGTGTTTAGATTGGATTTGGTTTTGGTTAAAGTTCAAGGACCAATGTGTATTTTCTGAAAATCAAGGGATTCATTCTGCCAATATTCCAAAGTAGATCCAAGGGTGAATTTGACAATCTCTGAAAATATGAGGACCTCGGGTTGACTTTGACTATAATTTCTTCTCGGCATCGGCTACAAATAACACTTCCATATCTCGTGCTCGGTTTCCCGGTTCTTTGCTTGATTTTGTCCTTTTCTTTGATATCCGAGCCTGCATATGTAAAAACACAAAAACACAATATATTTGGCATTTTGGTCGGGTTTTTGGTCTTTTTGGGTCCGGTTTTTGGTCTAGAAATGGTATGTGTTTAAGCACATACCAAAATTCCCCCAGACTAAGCTATTGCAATGTCCTCATGCAATGTTATAAGAACTCCCCGATTTTCCTTTTTATTCTATTTTTGTATTTTCTATATTTTTCTTCATTATTCATGTGACGGCTTTTGCTGACAATCATTATCTTTCGATAATTTTTAGGATCACGGAGCAGGAAACACGACACAAGAGGAAGTGACCATACGGATAAAATTCGTCGTCCCTGATTTTTCACAAGTCCCCAAACTAAGCTTAAAAACGAAATCATTGTCATCTACAAGTTAGACTGCCAACACTACTCAAAAAGCTAATTGTGGACTTCTCGTTCCCAAATTCCTATTTTTCTCTATTTATTTTATTTTTGGTGAGAAATGAATTTCTTCAAATTCTCGTTTCGATAATTTTTTAAGCCGATAAAGATACCTAGTTTAGACGCTAAGTAGTTTCCAAACCTTCCCTCAAAAACCGTTGCATACAAAAATGAGGTCCACATCAAGGTCTCTGATTTAACACGATTTTGAGAATATCCCTTTTATTTGCGACCGAAACAACTCATCTACGAGTCCAGAGACGGAAGCCTTTATTAGGATACCTCGGAGTCGAAATTTGGCATTTTTAACATTATTAAGCACTTATTATTAATCCTTGGCCCTTTATAACAATCACAACATCGGCTGCGAACCGGCAAGATGTGATAGTCTATTATGACCTTGGAATTTTTCCTCTGCCTTTATTAGAAGTCTACAACATCGGCTGCGAACCGGCAAGATGCAGAAAACTTTTTATGGCTTTGGATTATTATTATTATTTATTATTCATTATATATTTTGCCAAATCTCGAGTCCTACGGCTTTTATAACAATCCCAACATCGGTTGTGAGCCGGCAAGATGGAATAGTCTATTACACCGTAACACTGGCAGTACCTTGATGTGTACCCAACTTTCATACGCAAGGATTCTCTTAAGAAGGATTAAAAACTAAATTTCGCCAAAACCAAAATAGCTTTAATTATTTATAGAGTATTATTTTCGGTGAGACAAGCTGATGGGAACAAAAAACCACAAATAACTTCGATGAGCTCTAAAGAGAACCAACTACTCCACGTTTAGCAATCTGACTTATAAACAATTCTATCATTTCTCGTTCTTCGCAAATTTAAAATCTTAAATAATAAGATCCGCGAATGCTTAGCCTTATAATCAAGCCATGCATATATAAAGTCTAATACGGGAACTTGCAAACTCTTAAAAAGAATTCGCGTTTTCTAGCTCCTTGTGTAAAAGACTAGCACGAGCTTATAGATTATAAACGGTTAAGGGAACAAGCTAGGGCTCAACACGCCCGGTCAAGTCAGAATTTTATTTCTACTCTCTCCAGCGGAAAATCAACAAAAATGTCAAAATTTATTATATTTTTGCAAAAATTTTTAAATTTTTCTCATTTTTTTTTTTTTTTTTTTGGATTTTTTTCAATTTTGGAGGAAAGACGGGGTTGCATGAGAAAACAGCAAAAATGCAAGGCAAAAATCAAATCGCAAGATTACCCCCCAGACTAAAACGAGACATTGTCCTCAATGTCTTAAAGGTAAGGGTTCTCCTACATAAATCTAAGGCCGTTTATTAATTATGCCAAAAGATAGATGTAAAACGATAAGATTTTGGATACTGGATAAGCAGCGGATGATGAAACTCGAGTAGCGTGAAGGAAACTACGAGCACGAGAGTCTTCATCATCGGGCATTCCTGGACACATCACAGAAAACACGAAACACAAGATACGGAAGAGGGGATCCCTCCTCATGTTTTATTAGAAAATAGATAAGAAGATAGATGGATAAGCATGGGGTGCCTCCCACGAAGCGCTTGTTTTTGGTAACCGAGTCACATGAGCTTGACTCGACCCCGAATTTATTTGTCCTTGGGGGAGCATGTGGAAAAGATAATCTCAATCGGACTTTCGTTCAAGATGTTTGGATAAACACTGAAGCATATGAAAGTTCCACTCCGATGAGATACCCGCGGCTTAAAAGAATGAGAAATGCCGGGGTCAAAGATGACATCTTCACTCACAAATGAGTGAAGAAGAGGAGAAGTCACCGAATAGGTGTAGAAGGGAAGAAAGATCATTATTAGAATGGGGACCCATTCTTCATCATCAAAGCTCTTGAAAACCTCGGGAGGGAGGGTTGGGGTGAAATCATTGATAATCAAACTCTTAGGATAGAGTACATCTCCCCCCGGGTCATGATCTTCCTCAAAATCATAGAAATCATACTCTGGAGGAGATATGATATGATTCTTATGAAGTTCGTCTTTGAGCTTGAGCTCTGAAAGGATATACGGAGGTGGGACATGTGCTGTACTTTGTATGCTAGAAGTTTGCACCTCGTCCATTATTGTCTCCGTATCTGACTTATTACTTGTAGAGTCCTTGGCCTCGACGTTCTCTAACCCCTCATCAAAAAGAGGATTAATAACACTGAAAGTGTACTCTTTATTATATTCAAAAAGAGGATTAGAGAAAATTCCGGAAGTAATCTCGGAAACGTCAAGGGAATCTCCATAAGATTGTGAATCAAATTCACCGTCAAATATTTCCTTAGACTCACTTGGGATTGGGACGAGGTTCTCAACACCGTCTGATTCCGTTGCCGGAATAGTGTTAAGATGCTCGTCCCCCATTTTTAGAGAGTCCTCGGGCTCTTTGGTAGGAACGACGGGTATGGTTGCAACTGACGAACTCTCATAAACTCCCCACCCAGAGTCCTCATCATCGTCGTCATCGTAAACGAAAGTTTGACGATATTGGGAGTTTACTCTAGCTGCTTGTTCTTTAGCTTGAAGTTCTCCAGAAGTTTTTTGGTTAAATTGATTAACCATATCCTTAAAGCTTTTTGTTAACTCTAGAAGTCCATGGTTATATTTCTTTGTAGATTCTAATAGTTCCATGAGAAGTTCTTGATTGAGTGGTTGTGGAGGTTGGAAATTGTCAAAACCGGGAGTACTATAACAAGGATTCGGTTCATAGTAATTTTGATTCCACGGTTGACATTGATAGTCATTATGAGGACCTCCACAATTTGGACAAGAAAGGTTCGATGTATCATTGAAATACGGTTCTTGCTCATAAAAGTTTTGAGGAGGGTGAGTGAAATTATTTTGGGAATAATTGGAAATGTTCGGATTAAAATCATAAGTGAATGAATTTTCGACTTCCGAAGCACAGAACGAACAAAATCCATTGATCAAATTTCTACCACACCTCTCGCAAGTGCACCGTTGACAATAAGACGATGTCGGATCAATCGAATCTCCACACCCGTCGCAATAACGTTGATCGAACGAAGATATATCGGGCTGTGGTGGGTAGTTGTAGAAATTTGAAGAGTCGTTGAATGAATTCGTATTTGGATTATAATCAACTGAATTCCTCGAACCACAAAACAAACAACTTCCGTTTCGAATATCATTTCCGCACCGTTCGCACGTACACCACCGACACGGCATTCCAAAAAGCGGTTCTCCACAACCGACACAAGGAATAATTGAGTCCATCAGAATTAAACAAATAGAGGATTAAGAAGATGAGAATTAAACGGATAAGAAGATTGAAGAAGAATATTTTTGAATTTTCAAATTTAGGAACATGGAAAATCACAAAAGAAAAAAATAATTTTTGAAAGAAAATCTTTTTGGATTTTTATATTTTTATAAGAAAAATTATATTTATTTTCTTTTTGGTGATCGTTAATCAACCGTACTCGTTTCTTTCAAAACTACGCGCAGCGTGGCGGGAGAGAAGAATGGATCTCTCTTCGGTCTGCAATTTAATGTCAAGACCTCCTTAAACCCCGTAATTAGGTTGTAGTAAAGAAATAATCCAAGAAACGTTTAACTTCACGATCTCTTTTGTTGTTTATTCGGAATGGTTTACAACCGCCCTCCTTCAACGGAAGACCGAGGATTTATTATTAATGGTGAAAACACTTTAGAAAAAGTGTTTTTTAATTATTATATTTTTGTATTTTTTATTTTTCAAAAACAATTAACTTCCGAGGAAGGGTCTTCAAAACACGATTCTTATGGCGAAACTCCAACTCTTTTCAAGCCTTCCCCGGCAGCGGCGCCATTTTTTTTGATTTCGTTGTTTTAGTAGTGCTTTTTTATTTTTCCGGAGGAAAAGGCGACGTATGCGTTTTCCCCGGGTCGTTTCCCAACGAAGGTCGAATATCGAGTTGTCGTGACGATGTCGAATACGTGTAGTGAATGTGTGAAAAAGAGTGATTGATTGTGATTTTATGCTACGAACAATTAAATATGAAATAAAAACAACTAATTAAGCTAATTAAACAATTAAACTAAACATGTAAACCTAAAACGAAAATTTGAATTTAAAAACGTCACGCGACGAATTATAAAACGCAAATAAAAGTGATTTTGTGAAATTAAAAACCTAAAAATAATTTTCCTATATTAACTTTGATAAAAGAAAATTTTTGGAAAAAGAAAAATATTTTTTTGATTTTTTTAAATAAATTTTTTATGAATTAAAAACTAATTAAAACTAATTAGGTGATTTATGAAAATGTAATTTAGAAAAACTATTTTATAAAAGAAAATTAAGAAATAGTTTATAAAAACTAAAGGGACTGAAAATGTAATTTAGAAAAATTATCCTATAAAAGAAATGTAAGAAAATTAAAAGTTTATAAAAGCTAGGGACTAAAGTTGTAAAAACTGAAACTATTATAGATTTAATAAAAGACAGGGACTAAAATTGCCAAAACAACAAACTATTTTATTGCTAAAAACTACCAGTCCCGACTTAAACTTAATTTGAATGATTAGGGACCAAAAGTGACAACATCCGAAACTTAAGAACACAGTTTTAACACAGAAAGCACTTTTCAAACGTTTGTAATTTGCTCAATTCTTGACCAATTTTTAAAATGTAAACTGATTTGGAAAGCTTAACCAGCAGAGATTACCAAAATCCAAAAAAAAACTATCACAAACACTTGATTGCTATCTCAATTTGAAGCAAAAACAGACAACCAAACCTTAAACATGCACAAACTTAGAAACAGCACTATAATAAGCTAAAACTCAGATCATCAAAATAGTGTGCTACTAATCTATATTCCACTACTATAGGCTACTGATGCACTAGTTTCCTCAACATGACCTCAAAACAGCTTAGTGCAGTGAATAACCTCAAACTCAATGCAATAAACTCTAAACTGATATCTAATTTAATCCACTACAGCTATACTACTAATTTAATCAAAAGTACTTAAACAGAAGAAGCTAAATATCAAAAAGCAAGTAAAAAAAAAACTCACAAGATGGTCCTGCTAAAATTTTGGCGATCTAAGAATATTAAAACTACCCAGGCTATTAAGCCACTAACATAACCCCAAGCTCAGCTTCTATGATCTCAGAACTTTAAAACTGCCCAGGCTATTAAGCCAACTAAAATAACATAAACCAATATCAGCTTCTATCGAACCCAATATCCAAACAATGATCTGAACCCAGGCTTAAGTAAGCCAGTAAATAACAACCCAATATCCTGCTTCTCTCGACCCCATCAGCATAACCAACTTATCATCAGCTTATCAACTATTCGGATTTTTTTTTTTTTTTTTTTTTTTTCTTTTCTGAAATAACACTCGAACAACAATAATACTAACTGAAATTTGAAGTCGATAACAACTATTAAACTGGAAATTAAAATTTCATTAATCCAAAATAAAATTACAAAGTAAAATTTAACACTAAAAATTACAATAAAACTTGACTGAAATTTAAAATAACAGTAAAACAATTAAAATAAAAACACTTCTATCTAAAAAAAACTCGAAACTTCTCGTTACAAATTTAATCCGACTGAAAAATTAAAGTAAAAATAAAACAAGTAAATCAAATCTATCTAAAAAAAAACTAAAAAAACTAACTACTAAAAAAAACTAGCCTCCGATTGGAAATGATCCCCGCTATTTATAGGCTTCAATCGATCCTTCTCGAGGGTCCACGTTGGCGATCCGCGTGAATCCACAGCCATCCACCACCCTTGGATCTTCCCTTTATCTCCAAGCTTCAACTCTTGACCGTACGATCAAAACAGCTACGCGTTCGGACCAATCCTCTGCTGCCACGCGTCATTCCTTGTGTCAATAGCATCCTCGTAGTCCGTGCAATGACTGAATTACCCTTAATTGTGGTAATTTTTCGGGTTAGGAATTAGGGTTCTTCGGTTGGGGATTTGGGGTAAAAGGGGGCGGTATTTTTGTGAGAGATAAGTGAGGGTGAATGTTTGTTTGTTTATTTCTTTTTGACCGAGCAAGTGGGGTGATATTTAGTTTTATGAACCGGGTTTTAGAGTTTAGTGGATCGGGTCAAGTGGTATGGGGTAAAGGAATTAGTTAAAGGGTGGGCCGGTTTGGTGATGGGCTAAAAATGTGTGTTGGGCTTGGTTGTGTTAGTTTTGAAGTGGGTTTGTTTTTCTTTAAATCCGGTTTTGTGTTTAGATTGGATTTGGTTTTGGTTAAAGTTCAAGGACCAATGTGTATTTTCTGAAAATCAAGGGATTCATTCTGCCAATATTCCAAAGTAGATCCAAGGGTGAATTTGACAATCTCTGAAAATATGAGGACCTCGGGTTGACTTTGACTATAATTTCTTCTCGGCATCGGCTACAAATAACACTTCCATATCTCGTGCTCGGTTTCCCGGTTCTTTGCTTGATTTTGTCCTTTTCTTTGATATCCGAGCCTGCATATGTAAAAACACAAAAACACAATATATTTGGCATTTTGGTCGGGTTTTTGGTCTTTTTGGGTCCGGTTTTTGGTCTAGAAATGGTATGTGTTTAAGCACATACCAACCGCGAATGAGAAATTGACCGCTGAGCTTGAGAGATATAAGGTAAACGAAAAAGCTTTTGAATTTCACCACAAACGACTGTCAGAACTTGAAAATGGTTACAGTGATTCTGTTTCAAGGGAGAAACATTTGCAAATCAAATACGACACTCTTGATGTTAAATTGAACATGCAAATTAAATCCCTAAAAGCAGAAATTTCTGATTTAACCAACCAACTTTCTAAACAAAAATCAACTTCTTCTAATCTTGAAAAAGAGAAGAAAGAGTTGCAAGCAAAGTTTTCAAAACGAGAAGATGAACTTCTTGATGAAGTACTTGACAAACAGGAAACTATTAAAAAGTTGGAAGAAATACTTGTCAAAACGGGTCATTCAACTCAAACGATTAATATGATAATTAACGACAAAAACCTGATTTTACATACAAGAAAGAAAATGGCTCTCGAATGTGAAAACCCTTGTTATCTCAAGAAAGCTCAGAAAGAACATAATGTATTGTATAATGGTAATGTGCTAAATGACAATCATGACCCTCCCGATGTTTGGGATACTTATGAAACGATTGAGCTTTCCAAAGAGAAGAGTGTCAAAATGAGTCAAAAGAACCCAGAGATAAAACCAATTGATTATAATGAAGCGAACAAACTTGCTGGAGTTCATCTTGTCAAAAAAGAGTCACCTTTGTTTTTCAAAAAACCAGTGGCTGTCTCAAAGTTCAAAGTTGTTTCAAAACATCTTTCTAACATCAAACAAATGTACTCTAACGACACTTCCACAAGTGAAGCTAGAATACTTTTGGCTGATCTTAAAAGGAGAGTTGAAATGCTTCAAGATGTTGTGGCAACCAAAACAAATGCTAAAATCAACGATTGGTTCAAAAGTTTTGAAACTGAACAGAAAAAGATGTTCGAAACAGAGATTACTCCCATTCTATCTGGCATACATTCAAGAGCAATTCATGTTGAGAACGCAATTATCAAAGAAGTAACTGAATTTGTCAAGGACCACACATCCTTGGTACTTGAAGCTAATGAAAACATTGAAAAAATAAAGTTTTGGAAAAACAAAATGACGCACTCTCTGAAGAAGCTCTTTCAACTGATATTATGTCCATTATTTATCAAATATATTCTGTTGAAGATGATGAAAGACTTCGAGCTGAGACTTCCCAAATTGTTTCAAAATATGAAAATGCGTTTGCAAAGCTTGAAAAAGAAAATGTTACATATTTTAAACAACTTGATCAGAAAAAGGAAGAATGCAAGTATGACAAATTGTCGTATGAGCGTTCTTACAAAAACATGCAAGAACAAATTGATCTTTTGAAGTCTCAGCTTGATAGTCAAAAAGGAAAGGGTGAGGAAAATAAGTCTGCTAGACCAAAAATGTCTATTTCAACACCCTTGCCTAAGGAAAACGAGAAAGGAAAAGGAAAAGCTGTTGTCGAAAACTCAAATGTGATAGCACCTGATCTTTCTAGGATTAGTCCCACTACTGCGTCCGCCTCTACATCTCAAACATATAGGGCGATAGACAAGAGTGCAAAAGATAATCCAAAAGAGTCTAGGAATGCTACAACAAATTCAAAGGACAACAAGATGAATCCTAATGTGTGTGCCCCTAGGAATAGCTCACCAAATGTGACCACAAATACTGTTAAAGAATCTGTTGGTTCAAACAACATGGTCCACAATTCCTATCTAGAAAAAGCTAGGAAAAAGGCACAGATTCGAAAAGATGGAATTTTAGGAACACCGTCTACGGTGATGAATTCTACAACATTACAAGGCACTGCTAGTAGTTGTAAACCACTACCTAGGAACTCTCAACAAAAGACTAGGGATTGGCCTGCATCTAAGAGTAGTTGCGAAAAAGAAAATGTTAAACAAGTAGAATGCAACACTAAGAATTCCTCTTCGAACAGAAAACAAGCTTCAAATGACTGTAGTGACAAAGTTAAGGTTGCTGTTTTGAATAAGAATGTTGAATTTGTCTGTCCTACATGTCAAAAATGTGTCTTTTTAGCTAATCATGATGCATGTGTGGCACAGTATATCAAGAAAGCAAATTTGCGTGCTAAGGCACAATCCTCTAAGACACCAACTAGAAACACACCCGTTGATAAGAAGCAAAAAGCTAAGAATTCTACCAAGTGGATCCCTACAGGACGTAGTTTTTCTCAAAATGAGACTTCCGCTGTATCTGAAAAGAAAACAACTCCTAGATCTTGCCTTAGGTGGATTCCCACGGGAAAAGTTTTTAAAACAGTTGGTCTTAGATGGATTCCCACAGGAAATATTTTTGATAGTTGCACCAAGACAACGAATTGTGACAATCACCAACAGGAAGTAGAAACCGTTACAACAGTTGATAGTCAACGCCCTCAGAGTGATGATTCATGTACTTCTAACACTGTTATTTGTGACATCTCTTCGTCTTTGGTTACATGTGATTCAACTATCTCAGAACCCAGCTCATCAGAGGGTTCTAATTCTGTAAATTCTTCAAAATCATTCTCTCTTTCTTCTATTTTTGATTTTCCATTTCTTTTATAAAAACAAAAACAAAATACAAAATTTGAAAAACCAACAAAAGCAAAATACAAAAATAGAAAATTTTCAAAAAATACAAAAACAATATAAAAAATCAAAAATCCAAAAATATTCTTCTCACGACATGTCTCTCGTATAATCGATATTCTGTACGTACCTAGAAATGTCATATAACAATGATACGGGCATGTACAGATGCTTGAGCGAGAGTTCATTTAAACGTTTTCAAAACATGTCGTTCCTAAAAATCTCAATGGCTTCTGAGAGACTCACTCCAGAACCCGCGCTTAACCCAATGGCTTCTAATCATATCGGATTAGGACCCGCGCCTCAAAGAAAGGAAAGTGCTTATTCAAAATCTTTCAAAGCACTTATCCTAAAAATCTCAAATGGCTTCGAAACAACTCAGTTTCGGACCCGCGCTTTAAAGAAAGGAGAGTGCTTCATCTAATCTTTTTCGAGCACTTATCCTAAAAATCTCAATGGCTTGTATGTATTTCAGCTTACAACCCGAACTTCAAATAAAGGAAAGTGTTTTGCAAAACCAATCTCTTTTTCAAACACTTATCCTAAAAACAAATGAAGATACTTTCCCTACCATATCTTCAAAGATTTTCAAAATCTTCTCTATCTTGAGCACATTTCCTTCAAGATTTTTCAAAAAGATTTTTCAAAATCTTTCATAAAGTGCTCAAGATAACTCCCTCCAATCTTATAGAAACATGCTTTATTTAAGGGGGAGTATAAAATTAAAAAGAAAAAATGTTCCAATTTCATGCTAAAATCCGTCGTTCTCTCCAAAAAGTTTCATTTTAATCAGTTGATATCAAAAATATCAATTCATGCTATTTTTGAGGGGGAGAAGACGTGATTAAAATGTGATCAAAAGGTTTAAAGTTCATGGAATCTCAAAGTATGCTCACCAGACAGACTCAGTTCTAACCCTCGAATTGACGAAATCTAAATGTCCGTTATCGAAAAGACTTGTCCTGGACGGGTAATGATTTCAAGCTGGTTTTCCAGTGATGTAAGCGTGTCTCGCAAAGGACTTGTCTGAGTAGAATGTACCAATTCGAGAGATAATCAATGAATATGACCGGGACGGGTAATAATTTCAAGCTAGTCCATCTAGTGATGTAAACGTGTCTCGCGAAGGTCATGTTCATTGAAAATCGATCATTTCAAATGTGCGAACTCTACCCAACTTGTGCAATTCTTTCTTAAATCTCATGAGCACGTGTGAAGGGGGAGTATTTCAAAAATGCAAAACTCTCAAAGTGTTATCTAAATGTGCTTTTATTCATAAACACTTTGAGAGATTTTCAAAAGGTTTATGGAATGTGATCAAATAATCTAGGATAATCATGAAGTTATAAGGTGATTATGGTTAGGTTATGTCCTATGATCCGCCAGAGCCGGAGGGATCTACCCAAGGACAATTCCAATAGATTAGAATTAGAAGTCCTTAGGTAAGATTGAAAAAAGGAGTAAATGAGAAAGGAGAAAGAAGGGGTTGAAGAATGAAAAAGAAAAGTTTAATGTAAGGGTGAAAAGAAATAGCCCTCCATGAAAACTTAGGGCAGAAACCGGGTCAATACATCTGCTATCGGTATTCACTTAAGGTGATACTGATATTGAAGACAAGACGTCATGGACCCAGTGACGCACTGCACCACCCCTCCTAGCCACTCAGATATCTCTCAAAAGATATTTGTTTCATTTCTCATGGAGAACACTGCATAATCTATCGGCCTCTCATTCCGAGATGAGTTGATATTAAAAAGGTGGCACTCTGCTCCATGCCTCCGTCTACTAAAAACCAAAATGCACATTATTGAGTCTAGAGCCATGAGATTCATCAAAAGATCTCTTAGGATACACTTCCAATTTGATGCACCTGGAGTTCACCAAAAAGGACACAAGGTGTACAAGAGTCTTAATGAGATCCAAGGATCTTGCCATTTTATATCATGATGGTTATGTGCTTCAAACGGTCTACAGTCGTGGGGTGATCTCCAGCGACTCACTGAATCGTGGGTGCACTTCGGTGTGTCCGTGTAAGCCCTTTCGGGGGTATCCGGTTCAGAACGGCCTGGGGAAGGATTAGAGAAAGTCTTCACACTATGCTGTTGATAATCTCAAAGTCCCAACCTGTAAGCGCTGGATGATTATTACTAACGGTTTTATGCAGCTACCTATAAACATCCATTAACCATCACCACATACATCAATCATCTTCACCTCAGCATACTCATACTTATGAAGAACATCTCCAACAAAGCTCAAGTGTAAAAGTTCAAGACAAAAGAATCAAGTTAAAGACAGAGTGTAACGTCAAAGTCAAAAGGCTAATCAATATGTCAAGAACAAGTTCATATATCAAATGATGAAAGAAAAGGGGAGATTGTTAGCATAAGTATAAAGTTCAAGATGTATGAGTATGTTGGAGGTCACAATCACATGAAGATGTTGATCGAAGGCAAGAACAACCTCAAAGTCGATTCTTTGAAGATCACATAGCATGAAGGAATGATGAAACAAAGACTGCTATACAACGACACTCAAAGCTCAAAGTCATTGAAGACGAAAGACCATCTCACATGGAGCATCATTTGAATGACCATCCCTTAGGGGGAGATTGTTAGGATTTATTTTAAAGTGATGGTCATTTGTCATTGTAATAGTTTAATTAATGTGTCGTTGTTTGAGTTAGTTAGTTTAATCAACGGGCTTGGGCTTAAGCTTGTTAGTTAAATGTTATGTTCATGTAATCCTTGTTTAAGCCCATCTCAAGCCCAAGCCCACCCAAGTCTAGAAAACTATAAATACCCAGCCCCTCCTCACTTGGAAGGGTTGGATGTGTGTGTTATTCTTTCTCTTGTATCTCTTTCTTATCTTTCTCCTTAATCTGATATACACCATTCCCATTTCTTATCTTTTATCTATTATTCTCATATTGTGTTGTGTATGATAAAGGATCTATATTAAGGTATAACACTTGTGGATGAGAACGTTTAAGCTTCATAGATGATGTATCCACAGAAATTCAAGAATCTATAATACCATTCAGACTTTAACACACATGAGTTAAGAAGGTTCAAACTTGCATAATACATTAGTAGTTAGTAAAAATAAAACTTAAAAAATTAAAATGAAAATCATCAGGTCAGTCGATACGCCGTATCTTATGGAAGAAGATACGCCGTATCGAGCCTGGAATAAATACGAATCAGAATAAAAGATGCGTCGCATCCTTAACCAGGGATGCGCCGCATTAAAATACTGACAGAAAGTTTTAAAGTCAAAAATAAAAATGCATAAAATTAAATAAGATATGACCAATGCAGGCGATGCGTCGCATCTTAGGATGGAGATGCGCCGTATCTTCTGCAGGTCTGACAGACTCGACACAGAACAGGATGTAAAAATTCTCCGGGTTGTCTCCCGGTCAGCACTTGTCTTTATTCCAGAGTCTTCAAGTTAGACTCACGTTCAGCTCCTTATTTCTTTCTATTGATCCCCACATGTACGTGCACGATGTAGTTGTGAATTACTTCGTCACGAACATATTCCAGCCCCAATTCAAGTACACCTTTGTAGAATCCTTTCATCTTTTGGTACGGATATTCGATCCCTTTCTCAGCGTCATTTTCATCTACAAAAAGAAATGGTGTAAATTTGTAACAAAATTTGTTAGGGGCATGTTTAAACCTTGGGTGAGCACGAGGCATCATGTAAGTGATAATGCTGCTTCCACTTTTAAAGGTGATCTTTCCTTCAAATCTTTTAGCGTTAATTTCGACCTCTTTACAAAATGGTTTCCCAACGATCACGTCACCCATCTCAACATCACGATAAGCATCCATGTTTTCCACCACGGTGAAATCTGTAACAATAGTTAAATTCCCAACAAAAATAGGCACATTCATGGACATTCCAACTACGTTTTTCCCTCTATACTCAATTTTGTTTTTCATTATAGAATTATAGAAATCTTTTGACATCACATTAATTGGTAAAATAGGGAAAAAGTTGGCACTAACCTGTTTAAATCCTATCATGCAAGGAAATTGTAAATTATAAGCACAATCTACATGGATCTTTCTACCATAATCACAGAAACTAGGATATCCTTCAAATTCATCATAATTCTTAGTGTTGATCATATTGATTCTAGGTATATCCATAATTTCTCCTTCTTCAATTTCGGGTTCAAAATCCTCCATAAATTGATCACTGATTCCTATTGGTAAATTAAGATCATTTAATTCAATGTAGTCTCCACTATAGGTCTCAAGTGATTCATTATTTACCAAGGTTTCTCCCATAAACCTAGCTTCAAGATCGAGGTCCATACGTTCTCTTAATCCTAGCACATAGACGCCTCTAATTATGCTTTTAGCAGGATCTTGGCACTTATAGACTAGTTTATTATTCCCTACCTTTAATGAGATTTTTCTTTTAAACACATCAATCTTAGCATGGGCGGTAGACAAGAAAGGTCTTCCAAGGATTAAAGGAATCTTAACATCCTCGGGCATATCTAATATAACAAAGTCTACAGGGAAAACAAACTTCTCAATCTTAACTAGCACATTCTCAGCAATCCCTTCAGGTCGTTTTACCGTTTTATCAGCCAATTCAATAAGCAGCTTAGTTGGTGCTAATTTTCCTAGTCCTAGGGTAGTGAATGTCTTAAGGGGCATAACACTAACGCTAGCTCCTAAGTCAGCTAATACATTATTGAAAGATATGTCATTAATTAAACAAGGTAAAGTAAAACTTCCTGGGTCCTTTTCTTTATGAGGTAAGGCATGTAAGTCGGTTGCAGAGCTCTCTTCTTTCATTGTAGCCTTGATCTCCTCTTCAATCTTTGTCTTCTCTTTGAGTAATCTCCTTAAACTGATTGAAGAATTAAAGAAAAATTCGGGCTTTGCAGCATCATTACCATTCATCAATCTTCTAGGTATGTTAGGTGTGACTTCTTCAGTAGTGCATATGGCCTTGACATGATCTCTTGGGTTAGTTTCAGTTGAGCTAGGTAAACTTCCGTATCCCCTTTCTTGAAGAACTTTGCTCATTTGTCCGATTTGTTGTTCCAATGCTTTGATCGAAGCTCCTTGATTTCTTGTTATAGTATCCGTTGAGGCTCGGATTTCTTTGATCATAGCAGTGTTCTCTTCATGTCTTTTAGCAGCATCGGCCATAATTTGCTTTAAAGTGTCATCCAAAGTCTGCCTCCTTTCTTGATAAGTGGGATTAAAGTCGTTCTTTTGATAGTATCCCGGAGTAGCTTCCCTAAATCTTCCTGAAGGTCGGAATGGTTGTCCAAATTGTGTGTAGTATGCTTCTTCAAACGTCTCACTTTCATTCTTATTAGGGCAATCTTTAGTGTAGTGAGGTCCTTCGCATTTTTCACATCCAACTTGGGCAGCATAAACTTTCTCATCACGCTTCTTCATCTCTCTACTAATTTTATCCAATTGAGCTTGAATTGCAGCAAACCCGTCAAAATTAGTGCTGCTCTTAGATCTAGTAGAGGTTCTGTCGTGCCGTTTTTGAGAGTGATCAGCAGCTTCTTGAATAGCTTTTCTAGCATCGGCTGCACTCATTTGAGGCACAGCTCCCTTAGCATCCAAGATTTGTCTAGTAGGCACGTCCAATCCTTGATAGAACAATATTATCTCCTGCATTGGACTTAGATAATGTTGAGGGCATTTCATCAATAAGTCTTTAAATCGTACCCAAGCATGATAAAGAGTTTCATCAGGCTCTTGCTTGAAACTGTTGATAGCCTCCATCTTTTTAGCAGTTTTAGCAGGTGGACAATATCTTTTCAGGAATTTGCTCTTCAAATCTTCCCATGTTGTGATTGAACTAGCAGGTTCATTCCTTAGCCACTTATTAGCAGCTCCTTTAAGCGAAATTGGAAAGATTCTTAGCATAAGTTGATCGTCAGAGACTCCTTCTGTAGTAAACAATTCTGCAATCTCGAGGACTTTTTCAACATGTTCATTAGCATCTTCATGTTCTGTTCCACTGAAAGCATTTTCTCTTAGCTCCTTGAGAAACTGACCCTTCAACTTAAACTTTGACTTTTCATCAAACTTTGGTCTAGCAACTCTTGAACTGTAATCAGCACGGGTTTTGTTCATGTATTCCTCCATAGTAGTGTTTTCTGCCATTGTTTATGTTTCTTCTTCCTCTTTCTCTTTAGAAAAGTAATCAAGCTCGAACGAACTTGAAATTTCAAAGCTTTTTGTGTTGAAAAGCCTTTTAAGCGAATGTAAGGCTCGTTCAGGATCTTCGAAAGGTTTAATCAAGTTCTTAGTTGAACTCCTGGTCATGCACTTCCTGAAACCATCACAAAAGCATCAGTAGGGTATGTTCAAGAAAGTAATATATCAGAAAATTAACAACGAAAACGGAATACGAAAAAAATAAAAGTTGCTGATATCTGCAAGCGATGCGCCGTATCCAAAAAGTTGGATACGCCGTATCTTATTACGTTAAAATTTAATCAGACTTTTATTCAGAAAGCAGATACGCCGCTTATGAATTAGAATGCGCTGTATCAGTTTTAATTATCAAAAATCGATTATATTTATTAAAATTAAATGCGTCGTATTAACAAAAGCTAATGCGTCGTATTTTCGTTACGTTTCAAAACACAAGATTTTTGATTAAGAAGATATGTCGTATCGATAAAAATCGATGCGTCGTATCTGTTTAATAATTCGAAAATTGTTTTTAATTTAAATCGAAAATACGCCGTATCTGTTAAAACAGATGCGTCGTATGGCGTTAGGGTTTAGAAAAATTTCTTATTAAAAACAGAATACGCCGTATCTTGGGGAAAGATGCGTCGTACTCGAATTTATTAAACGCGTTGTATTTTATAAAAATTAAACGCAATACGCCGTATCTGTGAAAACAGATGCGCCGTATCGTTTGTATCAGTTCAATACAACGATAGCAGAATGCAGAAAAATAGAAAAACAAAAAAAACTAAAATGAAAATTAACAAAAAGAAACAAAAATTAAAGAAAATAAAAACACACAAAAACAGAAAATATGCAAATAATACAATGAATGCAATTTATCTAATATATAACAGAGTTAGTGGTTAGAATCTAAAAATTAAAAAGAAAAACCTAATTAAAATATTAATCAAATTAACAGATAATAACAATTCACTCCCCTGCAGCGGCGCCAAAAACTTGATGCGCGTGTATGTCGTTGCGGTTTAGCAGTATTAATGCCTACTCAAGTTTTAAATTTATATTTAGCCGACTTATCAATAACACACACACTTAACGAGCAGTGTACCCGGTCAGTATGAATATAATGGTAAGTAGAGTGTCGATCACTAAGAGTGGAACGTATTATCTAGTTATTCTAATCAGTATTTTAATATCTTAAGTTAGCTATACAACCTAATCTAACGCAAGGGGGGTTCAGCCTGAGAGACTGGCACGGTTTGGTTATGATTAAATAGTAAACTAAACTAATGAGCACGAATCAGCGATTAGCACACACGTACACAGATAGATACTTGAGACAATAAGAAGACCTGTCCTGATAATTAAGTAGCTTGTCACTTGTTTTATTGCTAGTTTTATATGAAGTGTATATAATTAACCCTTTCTCGTTGGCTCTAATCTTATCGGCGAGTAAACCCTTAATGATCACTTATGTCTATCCTACTATCCTAGAATATTGAGCATTTGTGATGCCCACGTTTCGTATACGCTAGAATAGATAGGCGAGGAAGGGGCATGGCGACCCAAGCAATGCTCAGCTAGACACAGAGGTTATCAATGTACTAATAAAAGTCACCAAAGACATCAACATATAAACTTTAATTAATGGGAAAGCAATTTTAAGGGGTGGACATGATATTCCGTAGTCACATGACATCAGCCCATCAATCCTGATGAATTAAAGTGTACTAATACAATAAAACAAAACTACTTAATGAATTGAATACATGCAGGACCTTCTTACAGCTCTTGTGTCTTCGTTCAGGGTGTGTCTTGTGCTGCTAATACGTCTGAATTCGGCTTTAGGGTTTCTGTCTCTCTCTTCTGAGTTTAGCTAAAGTCTCTCGAAATTCGTCTGGCCTTGGGGTATTTATAGTTTCTGTCTGAGGGTTTGATGCGGCGCATAGGATAAGTAGATGCGGCGCATTGACTTAACTTCGCGTGGGGTCCAAGATTAATATATTCAGGAATATTCGTACACCGCCTTAAGATGCGGCGTAACTCCATTTCTCTATGCGGCGCATGTCCTTTGCCATCTTGGATTGTAACTTGTGAAATATTGATAGTGATGCGCCGTATGTACGAAGTATGTTGCGGCGTATCTGGAGCAGAATAATCTTGATCTTGTACATTTCAGTAGACTCTTAACATCTTGCTTGTTTTGCTCCATAATTAGTCCAAAATCACCAAGTTTCACATAATACTTGTTTTTACCTGAGAATTACAAAAGTAAACATTAACGTATCAATTCTCATATATAATAAAATAAAACAAGTCAAATAAATAGGATAAATGATGATAAGAAAATGTACTTATTTGAGTTCATCACCTGCCATGAAAACGAGGATCGCTACCAACAACACAATAGCTAGAGCCACGACGGGATGAATTACCTTGACTATCCTGCGCAATATATACCACGAGACTAGATATTAGGCATAAGAATAAATAAGTTTTATTGAGGACTACATAGAAAAACAACCCTTACCCCCATATCTTGTCTACCCCGATAGCGAGAACCACAATAGGCATAAGAACCGCTAGGACGCAAACTAAGAATGCATAATCTTCGTTAGGTACGTATGCCAAATAAGTAACCGCAAGAACCACGTAGACGATTGCTAGGAATGTAATAAGGTGCGGCATTTTGAGGTTTTTAGGAGAGAATTTAGTAGTGAAAAAATGAGGATTAAAAATGGGGTATTTATAGGTGAAAAACTAGTCGTTGGTCACTATTCCTAGCCGTTACACGACCGTTATTTTACTGTTCATAGGCGTTAAAAATTACTGTTCCTGACCGTTGCATAGTACTATTCACAGCCCTTGGATTTATTAGGTGACAAAACATTCAAATTTATTTCATCTAGTAGGAATAAAACTGACAAAACTACGTTCCCTTAAGTATTGAATGGAAAGTTCCTAGATGATCTTTTAGGTTAAAGATGTGACCAAGGAATAATTGCGAGACGATATTATTGGATTTAAAGGACATAAGAATAAGATAATATTATATACTCCCTCCGTCCCATATTAAGTGTCCACTTTCCAAATGCACAAAGTTTTAGGAAATTCCACTAACTACACTCTCCACCAATCAAATATCACTATTACCCACTAAAGTCTCTTCTCATTGGTTGAAAATATTCCTTGGACACTTAATTTGGGACATCCCAAGATTCCATTATGGACACTTAATATGGGACGGAGGTAGTATAATATTATTTTTTTAATACTTGAGGCATTTTAAGCATATCAAACTCATATCCCAAATCAAATCGTTGTACGATTTTATCATCCCTATATTTTCCCTATCTGGATAGGTTAGAAATCTAAACCTAACCCTTTCTATAATTCACTTTTCCCAACCTCTCAACCAACATAGACTGAATCTTGGGACATGATTCCCTCAACGGGGGGATACCGTAACCACTGTGAAAAATTCCACATTAAAATAAACTATCTCTCAAAATACTTATCCTTTTCTACGTGTAAAATTTTTTTTTATTATTATCTGATCATAACTATTATTTTATGGGACGTAGATCACATCCTCGATAAACGTGCTCGCATGCAACCCAACCTCAACGTACTTAATATTTATTTTATATAAACATTTTCATATGAAACTTTAAGATATCTCATTTGCCATTTTACGTTAAATTGTTAACATGCGTTTAAAAACTAAAGGTGTCTTATCCAATAAAGTTCCTATAAAACTCTAAACTATCATAACATTAAATATAAGTAACAAAACCCTAAAAATACTAAAGTACAACTTATTCAACTAAGGTACAAGCATCTAAGGCCCAGAAACCCTAATTCCGTTTTAAATTCCGATAAAACCCTAATTTCATTTAAACTATGATTTTATGTACAAGACTCACAAACCCTAATTTATTTATAGGAGATTTTTACAAAATATTAATGTACAAGTCATTTAAGCCAAGGTACAAGTCCTTTATGCATAAAAATCATATATTAATAAAATCCTATTAAAAACCCTAAATATAATTATTTTAAAGCACAATTTACAAGTCTTTCATACACAAGCCTTAAAAATAAATTTTCCTAAACTCCCTAAATGTAAGTAAAAGTCTTTAAACCTAATGTACAAGTGCCTAATACATGAGAATTAAAAATTTCATTTATATATATTTAACTTAGTAAAAATCAACAAATAATTAATATAACTTAACCAAACCCTAAAAATATATTTTTATTATTTCCTAAACCCTAGTACAACCCTATTAAGCTTATAGTACAACTCTCTTTAGCACAAACCAGTCTCTTTTCCCTTCCTACAAAAATTTGATCCATATATATATATATAGCTAACAAACCCTAGATATTTTTTCTACTCATTAAAACCTTAAACCTAAACCTTAACCTAACTAGTTACATCCTTAAACCTTAGTGTACAACCATTTAAAGCCTATGTACCCTCATTCAAAGCCCAAATCGACTCTATACTAAATCATTAGTTAGAACCCCTAACTAAACAATAACCAAATTAGTTTCCTAAGTATAACCTACCCCAAATGTCCCATCCTAAGTCCTAACCTCTCCACATCATCATGTCTTCTCCAAATAGATGACTTGTATGGCTTCTAAAGAAACCACATCACCTCTCTCCCAAAGATCACATGTCCAACCCCTCTCCTCCATCCAATTGTCTTCAAAAGCATTGAGCCACATCATCATGTTTCCCTCAAGACTCTAACAAGATGACCTAGTCCATTGAAAACCCTGATTTCCATTTCCTATAAATATCGACCCATCATTTCCATATTTATCTCAACACCAAACGAACCCATATAAATCCAGCCATACCTTCATTTCTCCACTGATCAATAGCTCTAAGATAAGCTAAACAAAGAATTCTAGGAAGGCTTAAAAGGAGTAGATGATGAGGCGAAAAGTGTACCGCTTTTAAGGGGTCATTTAAGCCCGAAATCGTATTTATTTGATCAAATATTGCCCTAAATCGTTCCTTTTGTCATTTTAGGTACTTTTGAGGAGAAATCTGGAAAAGGAGGCATTTTGGACGTTTTTGGAGCATTAAAGTGAAGAAAACGGCAAAGTCTCAAGAATCGGCTAAAAGTTACTCTTGACGGCGTCACAATTAACATGGGACGGCGTCATGCCTTGGCAAGAAAAGTTGGATGTGAAATTTACTCATGACGGGCCAGTAAGTTAGCATGTGAATTCTGACGGCGTCACGCTTTAACTAAATCAAGGGCGTCACGGCTTAAATCATAAGGGGACGGCGTCACGTTCATGATCCGACGGCGTCAAGCCTTGATAGGCCAGAATGGATTTTTGAAGAGGCTAAAGAGGGACGGCGTCAAGAAGGTCACCCGGGAACCCTAAAAGCGGCGAGGTGACGGCGTCACAATGCATAAGGTGACGCCGTCAGATCCAAAAATCTATATATAGTTTTCTAATTTTTTGTCATTAAGGGAGAGCTTAGTGTGTGGAATTTTGGGATAAAACCCTAAGACGATTTTAGCTACTTTTTCAAGGCTTTTTGCCTTGAGATCTTCCATGTTTCATTGAAAGATAAATTATCAATTAATCATTCAATATGTCTATGTGTTGTTTGATTCTATCTTATGCTTGTCTTTTGTTTAACATGTTAGGCTAATTTTATCTTGTATTTGCTTAGATCTAATGAAACCTAGCTATTGATTATTGGTTGTTAGTGTGTTGTTAGTTGTATTGGATGATTGTTTATCTATGTTAGGCTTAAGAAAACTGGCTAACTTCCTATTCGGTAACTTGCTTGAACGTCTTAAGAAACATGAACCAAACGCGTACTAAAGGTTTTTATGGTTGTATTTAATGCACAAGCGAATTCTAGTGATCCCATGTTAGGAGCTTCCTAGCCGGCTCGACATAGGAGTGAAGTAGGAGCTTGTAGAGTTGGGGAAGTAAGTACGCCACCCCACGAATGGTATTAAGGAATACACCCGTCATCCACGCAACTAATACACACTAATTAACCGGTAAAAGATAGTTAGGGAGTAAGGAAATCTAAGTAAACACATTTCTCTACACATAAGTTTCTCACCACATTTTATTTTCAGTTATTTATTTTATTTGCATTCGTAGTAAATTGGGTTAGTTGACTAGCAACTAATTCCGCCCACTCCTTCAAAACCGAGATTTTACTTGCTTTCATAAAAACTATAAAAACATAAAAAGAATCTTCCTCAACCCTTAGACCTAATTAGAGTAGCCTTTCATACCTAACGAACACTATTCCCTGTGGAGAACGATCAATCCCCCGTACTTACCACTACACTATACTACATCGGTCAGGTACACTGCCTGGTGGGGTTGTAAGCCTCTTGAGATCCCTCGAGAGGTAAAACCTGTTGTAAGGTTACAAAACCACGCAATCAAGTTTTTGGCGCCGCTGCCGGGGAATAGTTATTGTTTAGGTTGAATTTTTATTTCTATTAGGTCTACTCACTAGATTCCTTTCTAGTGAGATTTTTATTTTTTTTTTCTAGGTTTTCTTTAGTCTATCTTTTTCTTTGTGTGTTTGTTCGTAATTTCCATTGACTCTTCCGTTCACCATTATGGAGTACGCGAATCCACCATACCACCAACCACAAAGGCCATTCTACCCTATTGACATCTCGAATTTCAAACAATATCGAGATGAACCCATATATGATGCATGGACTCGTTTTAGAAATTTACTCCGAAAATTCCCTCATCATAGTTTCGCTTTAGCATCCCTAACCCGAACCTTTTACTATCGTGTTGGCCAATATGACCAAATGCGCATTGAGGATTTTGCCAATGGGGACTTTAGGGAATTAAGTGCTGAAGAAGCATGGGATGCCATAGAAGATTGTGCCCAATATTATTATAGGGTAGACAACCCAACAAACGTTAGTACAAGTCAATTGAATATAAATTTTCTGGATCATGAAACAAGTTTGTTTGGGGATGAATACATTAGTGTTGAGATACCTAAGTGGTTGTCATGTAATGCCATAGTACAAAACAAACACATAGGTGACCTTGATGTGATGGAGGATTTAGCCGAACATGATCACATTGGTCAAAAAGACCTAGGTTTTATGATCAATGACGATGAATCTCAAGAAACACATGATGAATCTTTTGGGCAATTTGAATATAGCAGTCAGAATATTGAGGATGATCCTTATGATTCGGATATAGAAGTTGAGATGCCTAGAGAAGCACTTGAGATACTAGGGAAAATGTTAGGGTTAGATCCTACTAAAACACATGATGAGGATATAGGTGATCTTGACACAAGGAATGATGAGGTAAGTAACATAAGCCCACCAAGTACCCCACAAGTCCTACCATCATTTGAGGCACACACACCGCCCGTGACTTACCCGGAAGAAGTTGAGGAGACTATAGGAACCCCAATAGAGGTAGAGCCCTTGGACCAAACACAACTAGAAGAAATAGGTTTGAATGCTTTTAGTGATCACAACCTTTCTTTTAGTCCTATGGAAGTTCCTAGTTTTGATGAGCCGGAGCCTCAACCAAAACCGTTACCTAATCTTCCATCCTTGGATGAAAATTTAGGAATTGAATTAGGTCCCGATCCACCCATCAAAACATATAGTCCGGGTAGTCTTAAGTTTAAGGTAGTGGACATTAAGCCTTGTAGTGAGGAAGACAATATAGGAGTGAAAAATGACCTTACATGTCTACATCACCCATTCATGATTGATCACAAGAAACATTATGGGTTTAAACCGGGTCTATTGGGTTAAGATGGATTCCCAATTAGGAGTCTCTCGAAGTTGTTAGAAAATGATCCCTTTTTAGGAGAAAACTTTAATTCACCCATTGACCAAAGTGAACTAGGTAAGGTTATGATGAAAGGAGCACACCCCTTTGAGCATATAATTCATCCACCACTCTTTCCTCACGTGGCATACTCCTACCGAGCTGGTGTGTATCGCTACTATCACCCGCACTTAATCCTAAGTGTAGGGAAAACCTCTCCTTTATCCATTAAATAAGGGTAGAGTCAGGCTCATGACTCGAACAAAAACAAGCGCTTCTTGGGAGGCAACCCAAGCGTTATTTATTTATTTGCTTTGTGTGTTTATTTATTTGTTTGTTTGATTTTATTTGCTTCCGTATGTATGTTTAATTTTTATTATTATTGATTCATGTTCAAAAGTAATTTGTGAAAATGCTTTATTTTGTTTTTAACTTCGTCTTAACTACATATAAAGGTATTTTGCAAAAGATAAGTGTAAGGGAAATCTAAATCGGTTTATTAGAACACAAATTAACATGAATCGTAATAATAATAAATTAGCATACATATTAGTATTTGTTTGAGTCAAATGCTTGTATCGAGTCATAATGATGTTTTGCAGGATTCCCAGGAAGTAAGGTAAAAGGTTTTTCCAGAAATTTTCCGGAAACTTAAAACGAAAATTTTTGTCAGGTCATTTCTGACGGCGTCAGGAGTTATAACCTGACGGCGTCAGATTTAATTTCCAGAAATTTTTGAAAGTTTTGTTTTCATAAAAAGTTTTTATTAAAATCTCCAACTTATAATCTCCAGGAATCTGCAAAATTATCAGTCCACAAGCATTATATCCTTATATATAGATTTTATCCCGCCGATGTTATGCAGGTTTTCGTGTTTGTTTTCTCAGGTTAACAGGTTATTTTGGACAAGGAAATGTTTATGGAATCAAGCTTATGGCGATGCATTAGTCATGGAGCTTCAACATTCCCTTTGGAGGAAGATTTAACCGTGTGATTTCACTATCCAACGAGCGAATCAGGGGAGTATTTGATTTCATTCTTTTACTTTATGCTTTTACATCTTGTTATTTGAACATTGGGGACAATGTTCATCTTAAGTGTAAGGGGAGGGTAAAAGTACGATTTTAGAGAATACAATTGCGCTTGATTTTTGTTTGTTTAATAATAGATGTGTAATAAAACTGAGAGAAATACTTGATTAGGGTAATTTTAGTGCCAAATTTAAAATTTTTTACAACATATAGGAGTGAAACTTTGATCTTAATGAGCGTCTCACGGATAGGAGTTATATGACTAGCACAAAAAACCGTACCACTAAAAAATTTTCCACCCCAAATATGTGAGGTTCGCCCCTAGAATTGGTAGGAAAAGCATTTATGCTATGATGTGTGTACCGGTAGCACTTAGATTCTAGAACTTGCGTTAGGACCATTCCGAGGCCACAAGTGAGAATACATTCGTGTAGTTAGATTTACTACGTGATAAGAGGCATTAGGATTAACCCATTGTTTTACACCTGTGATTTTGTTATAATTACGTTGGCTACATTGGTCAAGTAATTCTCCCACACCCTTTGCGTTGTACTCATTTTTAGTACACGATACCCCTAGTACACCCCTCAGAGCCTATCTTTTCGTTTCGACCTTTAAGCATTTTACTTAAAGGAAGAATTTGTTACACCCCACTAAAATGTACACCTAAATCGCCTTAGCCTACCTTGTATGCACTCATCTTTAGTGCATTATTGTTACAACATTTGTTTAACCCCAAGTTAATTATCTAGTTGATTACATGGTTGCTAAGTCGAGTCATATCCTTGTACATATTGTTTTGGGACGATTGGGACTCATGGGTAAAGTACTAGTATAATGGAGTAATGGGGAAGAACATCATTTATTACCCCCATATGTGCTAAATATTTTAAAAGTACTCCAAGTGTTTTAATTATCTTAATTCGAGTCATTAGAATAGTTATTTGTAAAGTTATGTAAAAGTTCAAGTGTAAGGGGAATGCAACGCCCCTATGATGTATTATTTTGGATGGTAGGGCAAGAGTGTATGCAAAAAAAAAAAAAAAAAAAAAAAAAAAAAAAAAATCAAGAAAAATACAAAAAAAATGAGAAAAAGAAAAGTAGAAAAAAACATACGGACTACCATCCCGTTTCATTTTATGTTTTTGTTATTTTGTTTTTAGCTTAAGTCGAGTCTAGTCTTGGCTTAGCAACATTGTATAGTACATGTAATTAATCAAGATCTTTAACTCGCCACCAGTAAAATATCCCTTATCCAACAAATCCGTGTTTATCATATCCCTACACCTAACGTTATAACCCATGTAAAAGCCCTCTTTGATAGTTTATCTTAGGTGCTTACGCCTAGTGGAGGAGGTTTTCGATCCTTTCCCAAGCCTATGGTAATCTATTTGCTATGACAGGTAGTGAGAGATATTTTCCGTTTTCATTTATGAGATTTATTTTGATGACACTTGAGAGATGTGAGTATCTAAACACTACTTGTGAGGTGCTAGTATGTAATCTCCGTGCTTATTATGATTGAAGTGGAACGATTATTTGTTGTAATTACTTTTATGTTAGCATTAAATGACCCCTAACTTGTATTTTGATTAGAATAAAAGCGCATTTGCTTGAGGACAAGCAAATCTCAAGTGTAAGGGTATTTGATGAGGCGAAAAGTGTACCGCTTTTAAGGGGTCATTTAAGCCCGAAATCGTATTTATTTGATCAAATATTGCCCTAAATCGTTCCTTTTGTCATTTTAGGTACTTTTGAGGAGAAATCTGGAAAAGGAGGCATTTTGGACGTTTTTGGAGCATTAAAGTGAAGAAAACGGCAAAGTCTCAAGAATCGGCTAAAAGTTACTCTTGACGGCGTCACAATTAACATGGGACGGCGTCATGCCTTGGCAAGAAAAGTTGAATGTGAAATTTACTCATGACGGGCCAGTGAGTTAGCATGTGAATTCTGACGGCGTCACGCTTTAACTAAATCAAGGGCGTCACGGCTTAAATCATAAGGGGACGGCGTCACGTTCATGATCCGACGGCGTCAAGCCTTGATAGGCCAGAATGGATTTTTGAAGAGGCTAAAGAGGGACGGCGTCAAGAAGGTCACCCGGGAACCCTAAAAGCGGCGAGGTGACGGCGTCACAATGCATAAGGTGACGCCGTCAGATCCAAAAATCTATATATAGTTTTCTAATTTTTTGTCATTAAGGGAGAGCTTAGTGTGTGGAATTTTGGGATAAAACCCTAAGACGATTTTAGCTACTTTTTCAGGGCTTTTTGCCTTGAGATCTTCCATGTTTCATTGAAAGATAAGTTATCAATTAATCATTCAATATGTCTATGTGTTGTTTGATTCTATCTTATGCTTGTCTTTTGTTTAACATGTTAGGCTAATTTTATCTTGTGTTTGCTTAGATCTAATGAAACCTAGCTATTGATTATTGGTTGTTAGTGTGTTGTTAGTTGTATTGGATGATTGTTTATCTATGTTAGGCTTAAGAAAACTGGCTAACTTCCTATTCGGTAACTTGCTTGAACGTCTTAAGAAACATGAACCAAACGCGTACTAAAGGTTTTTATGGTTGTATTTAATGCACAAGCGAATTCTAGTGATCCCATGTTAGGAGCTTCCTAGCCGGCTCGACATAGGAGTGAAGTAGGAGCTTGTAGAGTTGGGGAAGTAAGTACGCCACCCCACGAATGGTATTAAGGAATACACCCGTCATCCACGCAACTAATACACACTAATTAACCGGTAAAAGATAGTTAGGGAGTAAGGAAATCTAAGTAAACACATTTCTCTACACATAAGTTTCTCACCACATTTTATTTTCAGTTATTTATTTTATTTGCATTCGTAGTAAATTGGGTTAGTTGACTAGCAACTAATTCCGCCCACTCCTTCAAAACCGAGATTTTACTTGCTTTCATAAAAACTATAAAAACATAAAAAGAATCTTCCTCAACCCTTAGACCTAATTAGAGTAGCCTTTCATACCTAACGAACACTATTCCCTGTGGAGAACGATCAATCCCCCGTACTTACCACTACACTATACTACATCGGTCAGGTACACTGCCTGGTGGGGTTGTAAGCCTCTTGAGATCCCTCGAGAGGTAAAACCTGTTGTAAGGTTACAAAACCACGCAATCAGTAGAACTCTTGGTGTTCCAAATCCATATCATTTCGCTATATATACTCCCTAAAATCGGTTAATCTCAAGTAAACAACTTAATCCTCTTTTCATTCCTTTTAGATATTATTAATACTCTTAAAAATATTAATAAGTAACCTCTAATAAAAGCCATAATCAAAAACTAAATATTTTCCTTTCTTTTCTTTCCTGTTCGAACCAGAAATCAAACGCCCTTAATATATATATATATATATATATATATATATATATATATATATATATATATATATATATATATATATATATATATATATATATATATATATATTAGAGAAACGAATCAAGAAACCTTAAAATACATTGGAAATAGATTAAACATAATTAATACCATGTAAACGTACGTTAGAAACTAGTTATAACGTTTAAAAATCGAAAACCCAATTGGTTTTTCCTTTTCTGTTTACTGTCGCTAGAATGCTCTAGTGACCCAACTTTGGATCTAGTTATCGGCCTCTAAATGACCTTCATAAATTCTGAATTTTGGTAAATCTAAAGACCACCTAGCTGTCTAATTTCAGGAAAAAGAACGATGTAAATTGGTTAATATATTATAAAGATATTGAGTCCCAAAAATTCTACCTTATCGCTAAAACCTTTATTTTATTTTATTTTATTTTTTTCCTGCTTTTTCAAAATAACGTCCCAACTCGCCTACTTTGAACCTATTTTTCATCCATCAAAAGACCTCTAAAAATTCTGAATTTTTGCCACGTTAAAGATCACATAGCAAATTAATTTTAGAAAGAAAACGGGGTAAATTGGTTAATCTATTACAAAGTTGTTCAAATCCAAAATCCACCCTATCGCTAGAACTAAAAACTATTTTTTTCAGTTTTGTTAAACTAGTGTCCTACTCGACTAACTTTGAGAATTTATTTCAACCCTTAAATGAACTTCAAAAATTATGAAACTTGGTCATAATAGAGATCACCCAGCTAGCTTCGTGTAGGAAAAAGAATAACGTAAAACCAAGTCCTCGCCTCGTTTTTATTCAAGTCCAAAAACTGCTTATCGAAACATATTAAATACGCACCATTTTCATTTTTACAAGAATAATAAGTTGGAAATATATACCCATAAGCTATGAATAAGCTGTTTATTAACTTATTATAACTTTTATAAAAGAACCATGACGAGTCGTGCTCATCCTGAATTTTTAAAACGCGTTTTGAATAAATAAGGACGTCGGGTGTAACGACTTGGGAGTCTCAAGGGTATTTTATGTCAAAACTCTAAATGGATTTATAACTAGCACTTTAATTTCTGTCGACTTGCAACTCAGGGGTAGAAAGTGTCATTTTTGAAACTATAGGGTAGAAACTGTCATTTGACCAAAGTTCAAGGGTAAAAATTGTCATTTTATGAAAGTTCAAGGGTATAAACTATCAATATATGAATTAGAGGTAAAATCATAACCTTTCATTATTATTATTACTAATATATATATATATATATATATATATATATATATATATATATATATATACTAGTTTTCGAAGCCCGCCCAATGGGCGGGCACGCTTTGTAATATTCCTTTTCTAATTTACACGTTATGTATTGTAGAAATTGTCCATATTCTTTATATTTTGTATTATTTTGATTTACGTTGGCATTATTACTGTATTTGTAGTTTTTGGAGAAACTATTGTTGTGAATGCCAAAATGATATGGTTGTTCACGAGATGCTAAACGAATGTATAAGAAAGATGGAATAGACGTGTGCAAATTCATTAAATCGGTTAGAGGAGTATCCAAAGAAGAAGGTGACAATGAATATGAAGGTGATAATGAGGATTTATGAGGTTATATCGACTATTGTGAGCATTATTAATATTCCGATTGAAGGAAAAACTCAATTTTACAACCCTCAAATCCGATGGGCCGGCATGACTTTCAAAAGGTTTTTATTTTAGGGTTTATGAGGTTATATCGACTATTGTGAACATTATTAATATTTCGATTGAAGGAAAAACTAAATTTTACGACCCTCAAATCCGATGGGCCGGCATGACTTTCAAAAGGTTTTTATTTTTTTTTGATCGGTTAATTGTTGGTATTTTTGAACGTGATTGTATATTGTTTTTTTTTTCAAAAGCCATAATGCACATAATTCTTAAGAGGGGTTATGAATTTCAAAAGGTTTGTTTATATCTAATTTAGTTACCAATGTATCAGCTGCATGTAGCCATCCACCTTTGAAATTTTGTACAATATGTTTACATGAATTATACATGATACACATTTTCGATGCATGTTAAATATGTATAGAGTGTTGCATTAATAGGTAATCATTACATGTATTTATAACCTTTTAATAAGGCAATTTGGTTTTTAATCTTCCTATTAGTAAATAAAACAAACACACGCATCATCATCATCCGATAATTTGATAGAAAATATAAAGCTTGAGAACCTTCGTGTTCACAAACTTATTTACATGAATGTTGCGTTTGCTAAATCATAGATGGGCCAAGTTGCCTGTTTGACACTTTCATTCCAGAACTTGACAACCAGCACATTTCATTGAAGCACTTTGACCCGTTACACTGGAGGGGCATGACTTGTGATTATTCTTTGAATGTACTACTTTACGAATAAAATATACGTTTATTGAATGTGAGAGAAAATACAAAGCTTGAAAACCTTCATGTTTACAAACTTATTTACATGAATATTGCATTTGCTTAATTATAGATGGGTTGTTTTTAAAATGAAGGCTGTCTACACTTATGATTATTGTTTGCATGATTCGGTTGATGGGCAGGGTAGACTTATGATTGTCGTTGAAAAAAGTAAGTTAGAAAAAAATATATATTAACATACTAAATTATATAGTGAATGGATTAAGAACGAAAAGAAATATACATTTATCGAATATGACAGAAAATATAAAGCTTGACAACCTTCATGTTTTCAAAATTATTTACATGAATGTTGCGTTTGCTAAATCATAGATGGGCCAAGTTGCCAGTTTGACACCTTCATTCCAGAACCTTGACAACCGGCACATTTCATTAAATCACTTTGACCCGTTACACTGGAGAGGCATGACTTGTGATTATTCTTTGAATGTACTTCTTTACGAATAAAATATACGTTTATCGAATATGAGAGAAACTACAAATCTTGAAAACCTTCGTGTTTACCAACTTATTTACATGATGTTGCATTTGCTAAAGCATAGATGGGTTGTTTTTAAAAGGAAGGCGGCCTACACTTATGATTATCGTTTGCATGGTCCGGTTGATGGGCATGGTAAACTTATGATTATCGTTGAAAAAAGTAATTTAGCAAAGAAAAATATATTAACATACTAAATTATATACTTAATGGATTAAGAACAAAAAGAAATATACATTTATCGAATATGAGTGAAAATATAATGTTTGACAACCTTCGTATTTACAAACTTATTTACATGACTATGAGAGGATCTCTATCATTGCTCTTCTCAACCTTAAGGGAGTATTCAAAATACTACATGAAATTCAGCTTAAGAGTGACTGAAATAAGTAAAATGTTATAAATATAATCTTTAAGGCCTCCCTCTAAACTGATTCATCCCAGGAACATTGGTTCGCTTGGCAGCAACCTGCACATCATGGAGATCTACAAATGAGAACTTAAAGCCCAGATGTCAAACTATATCCTTATAAACAGCCAATCCAGTTACTGTTTCATCTTTAACGGCCCAAGGTCTAAACGGCTATTAAGAAATAACTTAGAAGATGATGATCTGTAAGTATCGAATGTCGCCAAGTTATATTTTTACAGCATTGAAACAACCTATATCATTTATTCAAGATATTAAGTACTATTGAGATTGCAGGATTTCTGGAATCATATTTATAATAATTGTTATATATAACCTTTTATAACTTGGGACAAAAAGTGTTTTGGCTCCACCAAGCCTAACCTGAACCAAAATTACCCGTTTTGACCTACTACACAACCCATCCAACCCGGCCATTAAGCCCCTCTAGAACAACAATATAGTTTGGACCTTGAGTTGACGACCGTGCAACCCTGATTCATTCAAAAGGACAGCATTCTGAACAACTTCAAGTTCCACGAACTCCACATATGCAAAACCTTTTTGTTGACCAAATTTGAATGTTAATATCGTCACCCTGTTTACAATTCCACATGATTGAAAATGCTGCTGAACTTCCTCAGGCGTGCATGCATAGTCTACCTGATGTTTAGAATGTTTACAATTGACAACAATAAATACGGGTGTAAGAATATATTGACATCAATAAAAACTACTATGAATAACCCTGATGAAAATTAACATAAAAGCATCATCTCATGGGACATGATTGTAATTTTATCATTAATGTTACTTTAAAGCCGATTTGGTCCGTTAGAGATTAAACGAAAGGGGAACGGGTCCAAAGTGCCACCCCTAGTTTCTCGCATAGAGACTAAAATTTCATTTGCTTAAATACTTCTGTAATTGTCAAATGGAGGAAAAGTCATACCTCGGCATTTACTACCTCCAATACAGCACCAGGAACTGAATCAGGACATAATTTATCTGGAGTGAAGTTGCATAGAATGCGCTTAAGCAATGGCAGACTGATTGACGGGCAAACCTCAGTTCATGTCTTTCAGTAGCATTAGAAGATCGCTTAATGCATTAAGGATATGAAAGCATTTTAGGTCACCCCTTGCATCATTTTCTAAGTCGTTGTCTTCACCCGTCGTATGGTCATCCTCGGTGTCCATCCCAAACCAATCAGAAAGCCATATAGACCAGTTGCCCACCTAAGAACATGTAATTTGTATCGTTTGGATATCTGAATATCCACATGTTGCACAATGGATGCATAGGGAAGTTGGGTATTATGTCAAAACAGGTACCTTCCATGTATACAACAGTATACCTATAATTAAGCCTTTTAGATTATTTTGATAATTATTGTTAATGACATTTTCTTGTTAACTTCTAGTTATATGCTCTGTAGCTCAATCTAGTTTTTGATTTTACCTTGAAACAATCAATGTTGATCGTCCAATTAGTACAGCTATATACTTCTCCCTTCTTACTGGGAATGTCTCGAACCTCCACCGAATTCCAAGTGAAGAAGCATAGCACTTCTATCTGAACAAACCTAGAATGGTAATAATAGTATTTCAGCACTAATTCTATTAACTTTTAATAAATATAACATAAATAAAAAGAACACAAAACATTAAATAGGTAAAATGAATATGCAACTTGTTTCAATAACATAGCAGTCACCAATCGTTTTTTTACCATAGGAAATTAGCAATAGCCGTCAGTAGCAATGATATCAAATACTAACTAAACTCCTCAAGTGATTCTCCCTAATTTTTGATGACAAATACCCGTTAAACCAACCTGATTTCGATAAGAGTTGGAATAAAACCCGTTTCAATAACATAGCAGGCACTTTTGTACTCATCAACATGTATTCTATCGAAGTACACAAAGAGGATATTTATCCTGATCGTTCCAGAATGAGGGTTTGTTTGTACGGTATCTATCGATAGTACTGCTCTTGAATGAGGTTTGTACTGTTTGTTATTACTTCGTACTACTATCGTCGTTTGTACTGTTCTCAGGGTTTTCGTACTGCTACATTATCTACTTTGTACTGCTAGCTGAATGTTGAACCAAGTTAGTACTGTTTGCTTGGAATAGTACTGCAAAGTGAAAACATCTTAATAACACTTTAGAGGACTTTTAACCCATTTGACCTACTCAAACCGTTGCATTTTGATCAATATTTCAATGTTACTGTTATAGAAAAAACTGAAACCAAGTCGACCAATTTTTATATGGATGGGCTGGAATTTCCAACTGTATCGGTCACAAAATTTAACTGATACAACATACTTTGTGCACAACATAATATTACCAAGGTAGCTTCAAATAAATTATTATTAGTTACAAAAACTTTATGTTTGACTTTTGTAAAAACAAAAGATAGCAGTTCATAGAATGAACATTTTGTTCCACCATCCATTCACACTCCTATTCACGAACTTACATATACCATAACTTTCAATAACGTAAGCTCCTTTGATGATCCTTAACACATTGAGTATGCATCTAAATATTGATCAACCTCGCTCTCTATATCAATCTGCAGTTCCACCATACTATTCGCCAACATATGATCCGACAGAAAAGTAGAGGAACATCTATCAGTGCTTCATCGGGGTAATGGAGCTTGTGGTGAATCCCGTATCATTCTCGTTGGCCCAGGTAACTTTACAGGCTAAAAACGTCTCTCAAGAGCTGGGTCATTCTTGATATGCTTCATGTACTCATCAAGGGTTGTTGGCCCAAATACACTATACCAATTTGCAGCGGTTAGTTTGTGATAAAGAACTCATAAAGAAAATGTAATTACGTAAAATCACTTTAACTACGCTCCCAATGTGAATGAGACACCAACTGTAGAGACATATCTTGTCTATGTTATCCAACATAATACTTTTAACCTTCCATTGACACTCTTCACCATCTCTCATCTGTATATACAAAATGGATGTAGAAGTTCATCGAGTTAAATTAAAATACATAAAAAAAAAAAAAAAAAAAAAAAAAAAAAAAAAAAAGAAAGAAGAAAACCCAAAAACAATGAATGTCCACATCCTTGCGTATCACTCAAGACCCAAAGTCCAACACAACCGGACCGCATCCTATGTATGTACACGGTGTTAAAAATTTATTCTTTATACTCCAATATTACAAAAAATACATGATGGTGCTGAAAAAGGAAATAAAGACGCAACCTTTATACAAAGATGTGTCCCAAACAATATGGCCCGAGGGGGTGTAAACAGAAGGACTACAATGAATCTCGTCATTTGTCTCAAATGATTTGCTCCCAATAACAACTGACGGTGCATTCAGCTAGTAATGACTGGCTGTGAATGTCAGTAATAATCAACCCTCGCTACCGACGTTACCATAAAGAACATCATACCTCCCGATGTTCACTTTCACTCTCATATCGATCATTATTTGTTGCATACCAAAAGAAAACATCATTAGTCAGCGATAACCAATATCAACTAATATCACAAATAAGAATATTGATCAATATGTAAAAGAGACTATACTCGAACATCCAACGTCCAAGTACCCTTCCCTTCTGAGCTCAGAAATTTCATCCCTTGCGGTGTGAACCATTTATAAATGCAATCCAACGGTAGAACAGGTTCTCTGTCAAATAATGTAAATAGACTTACTGTCATTGTAGTCGCCAATTTGTTTTGTTCTGGGTCAAGCACCTCAAGCAGTGCTGAAGCAGGGTCACCACGAACATCAGAACCCGTCTTATCAATCTCATCCAACAACATAACGGGGTTGCAAACGCCTCCTTTCTGAATAAACATAAAGTCAAAGTTATAGCTATATAAATCATAAATATCACTTAGCTCACACTTAGTAAGTTACAATCCTTCGCAATATAATCACAAATATTTGAAATTTATATGACATTCAAATTCACCTTTAATCCATCAATATGGCGGCCCGGCATGCTTCCAATGTATGTCCTCTGGTGCCCTCTAATATCAGCCTCATCCTTCACACCACCAAGGGATATCCGTATAAACTTCCTACCCAAAGCAGCAACAATAGATGATGCCAAAGATGTTTTCCTGACACCCGGTGGGCCAACAAAGCATAATACCGGGCTCTTGGCATCTGGTTTTAGCTGCAATCCAAGAATTCAGTTATTATTTTAAAAAATAATAATAATATTAAATTGAGAGTCGGCCAACCTTGCGAACTGCTAAGTATTCAATGATCCTTTGTTTGACTTTGACTAAGCCATAGTGGTCACTGTCGAGCCGATCTTTTTGCAGCTTTTAGGTCTAACTCAACCTCCTCACTGGTTGTCTCCCATGGCAGATCAGCAAGAAGCTCGAGATACACACGTGAGCTATTATACCCTGGTTGCTGAGGTTGAATTTTTTTCAGTCTCCTGATAAATGAATATTATGCTAAGGTTAAAAAATAGCTAAAATATTTTATCATCGCAACTATATTTGAAAATGACTAAAGTTAGCTTTCCATTTCAAATTAGAAAATGCACAGATCAGACCAGAAAGTATATAATCAACTAATTAGTAATTACCATAAATTAAACAGAGGTATATGCACATCTAAAAAAATATATGTTTACGTATCAGAGTTCAGAAATAACACACCTTAATTCCCTCTGTGCATGCTTCCATATATTTGGAGGCATTCCAGCATCTTGCATCTTTCTTTCAAGAGCAGCGACATCATCGTCTTCATCATCATTGTCACCAAGCTCTTCTTTAATAGCCATCATCTGATTAACATTTAATAAGTACGAATGAAATCCAAAAACATATTTTCATACAAAAGATAAGAATTACGTGTTGGCGAAGAAGATATTTCTTTTGTGATTTTGATAATTGCCCTTCGACCTTTTGTGTAATCTTCTCTGCCACACGAATAGACTGGTACACAGAATAATGTCATCATACTACTCTCCGGATTTCTAAAGTTATAAAAAAGAAGAAGAAGTTTACCTGTAAATGGCGCTCAACTAACTCTATGGCCTTTGAAAGCCTAACTTTTGCATCAACAGAATCTAACATAGCCAACTGTTCTTCAAAGCTAATCTCGAAGCTAGCGACAAATATATCTCCAGAAGAGCGTGCAATTTCATTTAACCAACACAGAAGCTAAACTTTCAGATCTTAAATCTGCTTGTTGCTTTTCATCGTTAACTATTGCTAACTGTTCTTCTTGTGAAGCAATAGTAGTCTCCATCTCAAATGCAAACACTTCCAGTTTTATGTACCCTCCAACAGTATAACAGGTTCTTTATAAAATAATGTAAATAAACTTACTATCCAATAGAAACTATATGAGTGACGGCTCAAAGTTATTCTTAAGCATGCTAATGTAGATTGCGAAAGTTTAAGATAAACTATAACAAAAATCTATCAGCCAAAGTGTTGACCTGTTATATCCAAATTCAAATGGGGAAAAACGTGATACTTAAAAATTTGCGTCCGTAATAATAAAGATATGAGCTTTACCTCTCATGGCTTTGGTTGACACCCTCAATAGTCGCCTACATAAAAAGTACTCCATGTGCACCAACCGAATCAATTTTCACGATTGATAAATTGACTCATGTTAGAACCTGCACCACTTTTAGAAGCTGATCTTGCTTCTTCACACAATATATCTGCAAGTGACAAAAAAAAACGTTTTAGCATACTTTCTTTACTATCTTAATAAACATACTAAAAAGAATGTATTGCCTTTAAAACAGTTTGTGAGTACTTTGTTGTAGTGATGTTGCAGCGCATGAGAAGGCCACCACACTGTCATTGTAGTCGCCAATTTTCTCAAAGTTCACATCGTTCATATCTCGAGCTAGTAATGGCCCAGCTTGTAATTTTATTTAACTAACACAGAAGCGTTGAGCCAAACATGCAAAGCTGCATATATTAACCGGTATGAAATCAGAAGAAAAAAAAAAGAAAAAAGAAAAAAAATACAGGAAAATCAAACTTACGTGATAAACCGGTTATCATCAGCAACTTGTGACTTCTTATAAAAAATATATATTTGCCCTCCTCTGTATTCAACCAAATCATCTGCATCAAAGCAATCCATTATAAAGGTAACAACTTCAAGTTATAATACGAACAAAAAGATGCAAAATACAACTGACAGAGGTGTGTTATTATTCTTATATATCTTATTTACTCCGTGATATGACCATTTAGGATGACTTTCTCCTCTGGTCTCGTTCCTAAGCCCTTTGTGCAGCCCTTTTTAATTAATTGCTTCATGTGAAATACCGAAGTTAGTATTGTATACTTACCCATGTTTTATCACTTATAAAGCCCTTATATTTTTTCATAACGTGTACTATATTCAGAAGATAATGTGTAAAACCAGTTTCCAAGGATATTGAATTAAGCAATATCTGTAACTGATAGCTCTCAAGCTGATTAACCAATCTCTCAATCACCCATAGGAAAGCTTCCACATGTACATACCTCCCGAACCAACCCACCGAATTCACCCCCTGAACATACCTCCTTAAGTAATATAGGCTATACTCAAAAGCCAAGTTACAAAAACGAATGCTTGAGTAATATTTTATCCCAAAAAGTAACCAAAGGTATAAGTTTTCTAAAAACCTATATACAAAGCTACACATATAATACGACTGAAGCATTCTTAGGAAAACAACACTTTAGAAAGGTGTTGATATAGATATGAACATGTAATGTTACCTAAAAAGGTTGCACCTGCTTCCATAGCCACATCTTTAGCCAATTAGGATTTTGTCGATCCTGGAGGTCCATATAGCAGAAACGCCCCCCATGGCTGTCTCTACCCTTAATAAGAAAAAAAAAATCAAGCATGAGTATGTGAAAATTGCATATTTGAGAGCATACAGAGTTCTGAAAAGTAGCCGGTGAGCAAACAAAGCTTGTTGTGAGTTAAAATCATCAGAACAACTAAGAGTGACCAAAATGACTGAATAAAGTAACACATCTTTCATACCTGTCTTTGTCATATCAGTGGAATATGTCCCCTTAGTATTAAGCTATAAGACGCAAAATATGCATAGACCCTCAAGCTCAGCTGTGTATGTAACCCTTCCCGCTTGCTTTTTCAACTCCTCTAGACAGATGTAATGTGTAAGCAGCAACACCCCTGTACTGTACGAGCATATTCATCCGTGATCATTTTTTTCAAACATCCCCTAAATAATGTTGTCAAATACCCCCTAAATAATTTTCAAGCTGAACTATAAGCCAAACAAAAGTGATTCCTTTTGGGATGCAAGTGAGGATGTGCAGGTTGTGGATTTTCAAACAGGCTCACAACCAGGCTCATAAAGACCCAACATGTGACCATCAATACATCGCATTGCAGCGACCTGTCAACAATGCAATAGAATTAGAGGTGTTCCTTTGGTTTATAAATAACAAACAGATGAGGTTGAATGTTATAAATGGGCTCATTCTCATTGACTAACTGTTTATAACTTATATCGACATTCTACAAATCATGACAAAATATATGATATAGCTCTCCAATGGTATGCGGTCAATTGAAGTCAGATGAGTGGTATAAGGGCATTATTATTACCTTTCCGTAGACCTCGTATTTAATAGGGCCATCCATCTCTGCACCTAAAGCCATAAGTTTAGTCATGGAACTATTAATGTCAGTCACGATGAACGATAACATTGACGAGTATCCCTTCTGAACTGCAATGTCACCGTATATAGTGAACATAAAATCAAAAATCAAACACTTAATATACAGGTTTGCAATTTGGGAAGGCCTCACAACGACATAAATTTTCAACCTGGTAATATTTATAATTATACGGTATGGCTATCTGATAACTGTCGATATGAAAATCCACAGTCAATAAAACTAAAAGGTAACAATGAAATGATAATATGAAACTCAAGTCGGATGGTTGTCAAACACGAAAATGAACAACCTACTCTACACTTGCACGCAATGTTTGTCGGGAAAAAAACAAAAACAAAATTTTAAGACACAAATAATAAACTCCCAAACTATAATAGAGAATAAGGAAAAATTATTACCATAAGGGTCGGGGCTACTGGCTGCAACAGCTGCACAGCATCAGCGAAGCAAACGCCAAGTAATTTCATAACTTGTAGGGTATTAAAGGGTATCACAATAGCCACAAAATACGTATTCAATGTTGCTCACCCAATGGCGACGTACGACTGGCACTCTAATTCACCCTAATTAACCTAAAAACAACAAAAGAAATATTTTGTTACCGAGTCAGCGAACTCATTCAATGAATATAGGAGGTTAGTAGCTTACTTGGATTGAAAAAATAGCAGAAATAAGAGGTCCATATATTCCTTGAGATGGGATATTGATTGTTGCTTTTCCAGCCTAATAGGTTCGGATTTCAAAAGTAGCCGCAACATTTACAGTATATTTTTTCACTGCCACTTTCCCAGCCCCACCTGCTTCATCAATAATATAGTAGACATATCCTGCAACATTTACATTTCACAATTTTAGTACAAAACTTCCAACTCAAACACAGCAATTTTGGTCACTCCCTTAAGATGTCAGTATCATGCTCTCAACTGAAGTTTAATCAATCGTACTGATACAGCTTAGATAAAATTTAATTTGACAAGATAATCATATACCTTGAAGAGTCTTGGTAAATTAAGCACGGTCCTAATCACATCTTGATCCTTTAAGAAATCCACACTGCTGCGTGCTTGTCCAATAATCTCGGTCCATTTCTGCATAAAAAAGAACACATCTAATGACATAAACTACAAACGGTGCCTGTCGAATAATCCCATGCCATTCTATTATGTGTAATTTCAAACGGGTACTTATTTCTATTCAATAGAATCGTCTTTTGCTTTAAAAAAAAAGACAACCAACATCCTTCTAAAAGAATCATACCTGATTGGGAAGATGCATCAGCCTCTGCAAATATTCCTCCCGTTTTGTTGCCTCGGGTTCTGCTTGAATCATACAACCAACCTAACAGAACATATAGCAACAAAATGTCAAACGACGAAAAAAACCGGATAGATTATAGAATATACACAAACTACATCAAAGTATCAAGTAATCCCAGAAGCTTCAACTTACAGATATATAGAATGAATGTATCTGATGTGGCTCAAGGTCTGCAATGGTTGTTGGGAGAGTGTTGAGTAATTCCGAGACAAATGGGTCACTCTCACCGACCTGGAACAACATAACAGCTATGTCTGTCAGTATAAAATAAGAAACACCATGAGTCTTCAAGTAGACAAAACTGAATCAAACAGCCAAGGAACCAATTAATTTATCAAAATGTTTACTACATTATTGAAGTTTCCAAAACAGAACACTCATATACCAGAAGAGACATGATTATTTCAAAGTGCGTAATTAATCTTAAACTAAGGCGGTGTCTGGGATTGCTTATTTTTTTAAGCCCAAAACCAAATCATTGATACAACAAAATCCAGAAGCCTCACACTTTTTGGCATGGTGTAATCCTCCGGATTTGAAACTTACCAATAGTTGCCCCAGCGTATATTTGGCAAAACTGCTTATCATCCGATTAATGGAGATCATGCACATTAATGAAAAAAGCAGCAACTGAAGATAGCAGATAACCGCATCCGATTGCTCAAAAACCTAAAACACGTCAAAATCTCCTTTCAAAGTAGTTGTTTGTATCTGATATTTTAATTTTGCAAACCATAAAAATATGCAATTTTAAAGGTTATATACCTCATTAGCAATTAGAGCAGCTCGAGGAATCTCAATCATGGTGCCCACTCTGTAATCTAATGACAACCCCATCTCAGTAAACGAAAAAGGTAATCTTGCTTTAGCAGAAATAGACACAATGGCTATTGAACATATACTATCAGAAGGCGATTTAAGCAGAAACACATACAATGGCTTACGAGCATATACAAACGTACTAAAACTTCGTTTCTTGCTTTAGCTTGACTAAAAAAGTTATCACTAAGGTTAGTACTGCTCCTAATTATTAGTACTGCTAGGCGAGTGATTTAGTACTGTTGTTGATAAATTAATTATTAGTACTGCTAGGCGAGTGAGTTTGTACTGCTATTGATAACTTAAAATCAAATGAATCAGACAATATCACTATTGAACATATACTATCAGAAGTCGATTTAAGTAGAAACAGATACAATGGCTACTGAACATATACAAACGTACTAAAACTTCGATTCTTGCTTTAGCTTGACTAATAAAGTTATCACTAAGGTTAGTACTGCTCCTAATTATTAGTACTGATATGCTAGTGATTTAGTACTGTTGTTGATAACTTAATATTGCTGCATGGAAAATATTCAAAATCAAATGAATCAGACAATATCATATAAGCTATCAATCAATATAAACCGAAAAATATGCAATTGAACATATACTATCAGAAGATGATTCAAGCAGAAACAGATAAAATGGCTACTGAACATATACAAACGTATTAAAATTTTGATTCTATCTTGCTGTACTAATCTATCACAATTAATTAAAAAAACTGAACATAAATTGAATCGAAATCGAGTTAAATATATACCTTGGAAATTCAGAAAGAAGATCGTAGAGTGAGATGAGAAGATGATGGATGATTTGTTTGTTTGGTGTAGTTGCTCAAAGTAACTAAAAACTCTATGAATCGAGCGACCAGATATTAAATTTTTGATGATGATGATTCGTTTTGATGATGATGATGATGTTTGGGTGGCTGCTCTTTCTGTTTATTGTGAGATTGGGTGAACGAATGATATCAGGGTTTTTGAGAAAAAATGAAGAAGGATATAATCACGTAATAATGTTATTATTGTTGAAATAATAGTTTATGTGGTTTTATCAAATTTGACTTGGAAAGAAAATAACAAAAAGTTCCATTGTTCCAGTGGTTGAGATATTTGTTTGTGTTAGTAGAGATCCCATGTTCGAACCTTGTTAGTTAGATTTTTAGATCCGAATTTTTCAATGGTTGCAGCAATAAATGCCAAGTGGCATAGTTTATGATTATGTGGCATTATTATGATTATGTGGCATTGAGGTGGCATTTATGTGGCATTATCTACGTGTAACGCCTCCTGTTATATATAATGTAGATATATATATATATTCCGATTTAATTTATAATTAATAAACGTAATACGTTTATTTCAAAAACGAACGAGATATATTTAACAAATAAACGAACGAACAGAAACATAAAAACGAACAATAAGATAAAATCTTATCCAACTTTTGAAGAGACTTCATTTTATCTCATTTTAACATTTAATCAACAACCAAAACGTTACGAAACCAGTATTAAAACTTATATATATTCAGAAACGATTACTGAAACTTGACATAACAAACCAGGTTGCGTGCCGGAGATGTTTATCAACTCTATATAACTTTGTTTTTCATCCAGACTGTCAAGGTGAGTTCATAGTCCCACTTTTCTTTATATGTTTTCCAAACTTGTGGGGAGATACATGCTACCAAACCGAACACAAGTATTTTCCTGATTGTTATTGCACTAAGTTAACTGTTCCCTATTTATATTTATTATTTAAAAGTCCCTCGTATCATGCACCATTAGTCACCTGCTGGGTAAGCGCGAATATGTGAATAGATCTATTGGTCTGATGACCCATTTGTACTAATCGGATGGATATCTGTGTGGTAGCCGGTTTGAAAGATGCATTATATTTGATATCTAATCTTGGGGGCAAACCACTTTCATTTTTATATGTTAGTGAGACTGGAAACTGTCAACGCATTGCGTGTCATGAGGTTTAGTGCAATATTCCGAATTGTGATATAACTGATTTCTTTATATTTAGCTTGTGTTCAAACTGATTATAACTTTAAACACTATGGATTCACTCAACCTTTGTATTGACTTTTTAGCATGTTTTATCTCAGGTAATTAAAAGGCTAATGTAGGATATTCACTAACAAAGAAACACAAGTTTGGGACTAGAGTATGGATCGAATGGTGTTTTGTAGAGAGAGAAAGAGATGGAACCTTTGTAGAGAGAGAAACAAATGTGATATTAGATTAGAAGTAAAATGAGGTCCAACCCTCTCCTTAGGTGGAGAGGGCTTTATATGGTGCTACATAATATGTCCCTAGTGGACTGTGGAGCGAGCTGACAGTGGGTAAAGACCCGACCCACTCCACAATAATAATAATAATAATAACTAATCTACTACTAATATTACTAGTAAAACTACGAGCTATGATGTGCTAATAAGTCCTCGGGGTGACCGAGTCTTCAACTGAATATTTATATTCCTAACAATCTCCCCCTAAGGTAGGTCACCCCGGATTTAATGTTCTGAATTCTAGCACTCTATTCTTGAATCTTTACTTCACAGCTTGTAGAGCTTGATTCTTAAACTTTAAAAAAAATCTTTGTGCCTTCAGCAGTGAACTTGCGATGACCTTGATTCTTAAACTTTAAAAAAATCTTTGAGTATTCTTTGAAGTTATCATCCAACATATGTCTTCAAGTCATCTTGTGGCTTCGTCATCATGAGAAGTTGTGATCTTGGAGACTTCTTTGAGATCATCAGCCACCGTAAATCTCTGAGCTTATCCACGCTGTGATATTGCCTCCATGTGAGTTGTTGTGACTTTTGGACTCGCATGCTCACACTTTTTCTGGATCATGATAACTTCATCAGAGTCGCGGAAGCTATGTTGTAGGTCTTTTGGTTATCATGATGTCTTTAAAAAATGCGTTGGATGTGTGAGCATGGAGTGTGGATTGACTTGTCTCATGCTAGATCAGGAACCACCATCACCATCTTTATATGTACCTGAAATAAAACAGTTAGCACTAAAGTTGGAGAACGAATATGGCTTTGTCATTCGTTCAGTGTGGTTGGATTAACCTTCGGATCCGTGAGGACCGACCTGTGATCAGGTAGAGTTCCCTTTAAAGAGAATTCTCCTTGACAGGAATTTCCAGCTTGTTGAATGACTCATCCAATGAATCCACATCGGAATTGTCATACAAGCATGTTCTCATACCGGAACGTCTCAAAGCAGACAACACGGTTGAGTGAATCAGTGAATTAAATACCCACTGATTGACGAGAAATTGATTAGAAAAATCACATTTCTGTCAAAAACACTTTTGTTTGAAAATTTTCACAATCAATGTGCTCGAAATTCAGTTGGTGAGCACATTGAAAGGTTTTCCAAAAGCGTCCGTCAATCCATTTCCTGGAACAAGTTTGATTCAAATGAGAATCGCCCCATCGTTTCTTTCCAGTTGTCACAAGTTTGATCCATGAAGGATCTCACATGTCACCCACCAAGAGCTTGTTTGATGTTGGCTCTAGAAGGATTTCCATCTTCATTGTGAATACTTTACGTATCACTCGGATGTTCTGGCAATACCACAAGGATAATGCGTAGGACTCTTCATATATATTTTCTTGCTTTTCACGGTGTATGAAACAGCAAGCATATTGGAAATGTGTCCTAATGAGATTTATTGATGATCTCTGGGCTCTAGACTCAATAGTGCGTTTTGATTTAGTAATCGGAGGCTGGAGAGGACTGCCACCTTTTCAATATCATCTAACTCGAAGTGAGAAAGATGATAGCAATTTATTGATCTCCGTGACAAGTGAAACAAGAGTCCTTTGAGGGACCTTGAGTGGCTAGGGAGGGTTGCGCAGCATATCACTGGGTCCATGATACTTTGTCTTCAATGTCAGTAATCAACTACGTGATTCTGACAGCATATGTATTGACCCGGTTTCTGCCTAAGATGTAAGGAGGGCTTCTTTCTTTTCACCCTTTATCTTTACATTTCTTTTTCATCCTTCAACCCCTTCAGCGCTTACCGAGACTTCATTACTAGCACCTTGTTGGGTTTGTTCCAGCACTAGCTCCATCTCAGTCGGCACTCATCCCTTATTCACTTTTTCTCCTTTTTATAATCATGCCTAAGGACTTCTACACTAACTAGTGGATTGTCCCTGGGTAGATCCCTCCGGTTCTGGCTGGATCATGGGAACTAATACCTAACCTTACCATCCTTATAACTCCAGTACATAAAGTAAAATGGTCGGTCTTGGGTATTCTTTCACAATTGCCATCACAAATCATTTGCTCCCCCTCAATATGTGCATCGATATACGAAAAGGTTTGACACATATGGGAGAGCCTACACTTGAGTTTCAAAAGATCACACTTTTTATCAGAATTTCATATTTAAATCACATTCTCTCCCCCGATCAAAAATTTCAAACCACTTGAGATTTGTGATCCTAATTGATTTAAATATGCTTAGAAAATTTGGGAGAAAATGTGGTCAGGTTTAAATGTATTCTGAATTCAAAGCATACTATGCTCCCCCTTAAACCACGAGAGAGTGTCACTGCTGATGTTGCACAAATTTGGCAAGGTGTCATAAATTTGAACAAATATTCTCCCCCTCAATTAGTGACCCAATTTCTATTTAAAGAGCTGTAGTCATTCAATTGAGCGACGAGTATTTTTGAAAATTTAATTCAATTTACCATCTTGTGTAACATCAAGACTCTCTTGAAGAATCAAAGAAGATAAAGAGTCTGATGTAAAGAAGACTTCTCTTCTTATACACGAAGTGACGCACTGAAACGTACATCAGATCGGACGAAAAACATGGATATAAAGTAATCCATGCCCAGGTGAACATCACCCGGTTGGAGGAACAACCGTCTTTTTGGCGACGTGCTTTCCCCATTTTGAAGCGCGGGTTGCTATCTAAAGTAATAGCAAGCCATTTAGACATGTTTTAACAATCCATTTTAACTTCTGCTCGAGCTTCATTTAAAGACCCGTGCCATTATTGAATGACATTTCTAAGTCCGTAAATGTTATCGATAAACAGAAGACATGCCTAGGTAAAACTATTTTTGGTATTTTCTAATTTTTCTGATTTTTTTATAGATTTTCTGGGTTTAAGTTTCTCTATATACAATTTGTTGGTATCTATAATTTTCTATTTACAGATTGGTATAAGATATGTACAAAATATGTTACTCAGTTTAAGACGATGATGACATGAATACCAATATGAGGATACGTTCAGCATGTGGTAGAAATCTGAAGTCAACATCTCTTAAACTTTCACCATCAAAGCTTTCAAGGCTCCTGAATAATCGACTGAACTTGAGCCTACTCAATGTGAAGCTTTGATAGCTTCCCCCTAACCCGACAGTCTTCCTTTTGAGCAGTTTCAAAGCTCTCTTTCAAGCTTACAAAAGATAAGTGTACAGTAGAAACCGTAGCAAACCACATGAAAAATTGCTGCTCCTTTTAAAAATAACCATCGTGACTCTCTGATAGGGGGACCATTAAATAGATCAGCAACGAATCATCTCACACTTGAATAATCCTTCTCACATTTCTTCCTGCTGAATTCTGAAGCAACGCATACCAACTGTATCCAGAGACCACTTCCCCCAAGTAATTGAAGAGATGCAGACAGTCTCGATATATGAAGCCCAAAAACCCGAAGTACACACTCAATCCCATTAATGAAGTCGACAAAGCATCATCAAGATCAATTAAGACCCGAATATCCCCTTATCTCCTTTCAGGAAATTGCAGATGAGAATTGTTACACCAAATTCAACTAAGTCCTGAGTGTAAGCAATTTATCCCATATGTAGTCGACATGATAACACCAAGACAGTACCATAACAGCTACTGAGTACCGGATGTACACATTTCCTTCAGTAGGATACCGACTAACCATAGGAACCATCATACAATTGTGTACGTCTTTTATCATCAGAAACTGACATTCTCTTCCCACACGTAGTTGGAATGATACACCAGAAGGAACGACTTAGAACACTGATTTTCTCTGCGGTTATGACATTTGTCTTCCTGGAATAACTTCAATTAAGAAGATGTATAAAGTTCATCATGTGTACTCGTTGTGCATTCAGATGTATATCTCCTTCCCCCTTGCTGGTTTTGATACCTCAGAATCAGCAACACATTTTACGCACATATTCTTGAGATCTTGTGAGAAGAACAAACTTTGCTCAAGTGGATCGAGTGAGAATCAACCGCTACCGAAACTGTCTCTGACTATCTTTACCAACCCTCAAGTAGGCTATTTGACGAGATGACTGATGGAACAAACCCGATATACCAAACTTGACACTGAAGTAGAATTCCCCGTACTTGTGACTTAGACTTGCACTAATGTAGGAAGAACGGTGTAAAGACTTAGTGCTCCAAGCAAATCTCTAAGTACTCACTACCCAACCAAAGTATGAGACCTTAACACCTCTTACGATTATCCACAACGTCAACGGCGTGTGACACTGAGTATTACAACGTAACTCCTTTAAGTGATAGTTACCCCGACTGCTGGTAACTAGATAAACTAAGTCTTCAACTTAAATCTTAAGCACAAGCAAGTTATCATTGAAGGTCATGCATCCAACCAACCCCGACTTCATGATAGAGTAAGATCACGCCTTTGAGGAAGTCAACTTCAACCCTAAATAAGTAATACCTGATCAATTCCGTAGTCACCATTAGATGCCCAACAAGTGATTGTTTGTTCGCTCACTTGTTCACACTTCTCCCCCTTAAAAATTGCATATGAGGATGTCATTTTTGATTGAACAAGTGCATATGAGGTTGATCCACTGTTCACACTTCTCCCCCTCAAAAATTGCATTCGAAAACGCATCTGATGGAAGTAGATCCACTTGATGTTTGAATGCGCATGGAGCAAGTATGAAGTCTTTAGTCAGAAACAAGAATATTCGTATGACCATTTCTCAACTCTCAATCACCATATAGTTAATTCACCCTTCTCCCCCTCAAAAATTGCATATGACGACCCACTGCCATTTTTGATAGACCAGGTGAATAAGGATATACTCTAATGTACGTTTATCCCCTTGATGACTGAATGAGCATGAGAAGAACATGAAGCTTGATGAGAATGGTCATATGTAAGAAAATTCCTCTTCTTCCGAAGATAAAGCGCATTCAAGCGTACGCCTTTCTTTTCTTTGATGAACGGGGCCTGAAGAGAAGCCAGCAGACGCCATCATATTGACATTGAGGGCCGAGGCTTGAACTGATGTGTTCAAACGTCATAATGATGAAGAGCGAGGCCTGCACTGATGTGTACAGACGTCATTATGATGAAAAGCGAGGCCTGCACTGATGTGTACAGACGTCATTATAGTTTCCCCTCATATGTTGTGAGCAGCCTGTGTCCAAATGTCAAAGGACGATCCGTACGACCTGCATTTGAAAACGGACGAAAGAAGAGAATTTGGAGAGCCGGATCCCCAATTTAGGTTGGGTTCCTGTTGGTTAGTGCAAACAATCTTTGGGGCTGCTAAAACCATAGGTGCCTTGGTTTTAACAATAGGGGCAACACTAGTAGATGCAATGGACCTAGTTAAGGGACATTGTGTATCTAAAGAGATAACTCTACCAGTAGGCTTCCATTCCTTAACAGGCACTACTCTAGGAATTGTAATCCTTGTTAAAGGACAATGTTCCCCTAGTGTGAATGTTCGGCCCGTGGGCTTCCACTGAAAGCCCACATTGGTAAACATTTTCCTTGTAGGTTTCCAAGATTGCTTAATTTGTCTAGCTCTCCAAACTTTCTTAACTGGGGGTTTGTTGGATGACTTCAGAAATTTCTTAACACATTTATCATGATTACACGAAATTATGCATTCATTACATGTTTTGCAAAGTGAATTTGGATTCGAATTATGATTCCTTTTGTTCAAATCTGACTTGTTGTTTCTCATGTGGTCTTCTTCTTTCCTTTTAGGAACACTTTTAGCTAACGAAGTCCTAGAATTCTTTGTGTTTCTCCTAGATTTTGACTTGATAGCTTTAGTGTCACTATTAACTCCTGTAGAAGGACTGATGGGAGTCTTAGTCTTTTTCACTTCTGGTTGCTGAACATGTTTTGATGTGCTGGGATCTGAAGTTTCCAAGGGTGCCTCAAAGGTTACACGCTTGTTCTTACTTGTGGATGATGATGCACCTAATCTATCTCTTTGGTTGCTAGACTTGGGACCCGTGCCAATGGCATATTCTAACTGTTTCTGGATCCTTTTTGTGAGGACGCAGGCATAACCTACTGCCTTATCAAGTGGTTTTCCTATTCTGTCCTCTTCCACAACCTCACGAAGTGTGTCAAGTCCATCCCTAAGGTGACGGAGATACATTTGATGGACAGGTCTGTTGTTTCTCATGGGAAATGGAATAGGCCCCACATCAACATCATACATTTTACAAGCAGAGACCTTTGATGCAACACAATTACAAGTGGTACTTGGCATTTTTCCTTTCACCTGAGTCTTAAGATTCTCAATTTCATTTAACAAAGAAGTTATCTTTTCATTATGACTATTTCATGTAACTTTAATTGAGTCATATAACTCTTTGTAATACTGTTTAATCTTAGAATTTTCTTCTCGAAAACACTCATTTTCATAATGTAACTTGTTGATGGTGTCTTGATACTGAAAATTCTGAGAATCTGAAGACGAAGGTTTATTGGTGCCATACACATCACACTTGTTGGACTTCAATTGGGCAATTTAAGCCCTTAACAGTCGAATCGTGTTCGTGTGAGCTTGAATTTTTTCATCACGTTTGCTTAATTCAAAATATGTATCAAACTCAGGAGCATCCAAGGATGTCTTGACATTTGATATTTTGCATTTTTCTTCTAAGTTTTGATGTTTGAGTTGCAACTTCTGATAATCAACCTCTAGTTTTGAAAAACGTTTAACCATGTTATCATGGTCATCATTTTGAATTTTTTCAAGCAATTTCAAATTCTCCCCCTCAAGCTCAACAACACGATTCTGGGTAACATTCAAAGCAATAGAATACTCATGAAATTGACAAGCAGATAATGTAGAATCAGTAGCAGTATAAAATACATCTTGTGCAATACATCTAGCAATCAAATTCTCATTTGTGATGAGAATGTTCTTTCTTTCAATCTCACGAGTCTTAAGTTCTATCACATTTTGAGTTACCTCATTTTCCATATCTTTAAACACTACTTTCATTTCATTTATTTCGGTTTTAAGGGCAGTTTGCATCCCTTCAAAATGTTCTTTGAGTAGTTTAAAGAATGGCATGACCTCAGTCAAGTAACACCTTTTTGCATGCTCAAAACACCTTTCCCCCTCAGTAATTACTGTTGGTGTGATTCTCTTCTTACATGTTTTATCAAAATCAGCAAATAGTTGCCAAAGCAAGTATAAGCTAATTAAGGTTTTGCATTCAGTGGGAAGAGACAAAGGAACCAAATTCCTAGGTGTATTGGGAGGATACACCATTATGGACGCAACTTTTCTAATGTATGGGGTGTTGGCTTTAAGTTTATCTTCCTTTAGCTTTTCTATATCTTGTGACCAAAATATTTGTTCTGGTGTTAACTTCTTTTGAGGTGCAAACACAGTCAAATGATTCTCCTCATAATAATCATGGGGCTTGACTATTACTCGTTTGGCTATGCACATGGGATCCCTCATTTTCTCATTCATTCTTTCCCTATTTCTATCTTCTATCTCCTCACTTTCTTTCAAAGAATAATGCTCGGGGGGTGCATGATTAGGCATGATCATCACATTGGCATCGTATAAGGCAGGTTGAGCTACTTTAGCAGTCCTAAGGAGAGCTAATTTAGGTTCACCTACATTACTTTCACTATGCTTATCACTTAGCTTTTTGTACTTATGCATCATTTGGGCAGTCTGTCTGGTTTGGTCTTGTGTGTACAACTTATTCTCAAGCTTATTCTTTAAGGTTTTAAGTCTGGAGACATCATTTAAGAGTTGTGTTTCTTTATCTTTGAATTCTTGCTTTAGTGTATTTATACATTTTTTAGCTTTCTGTTTTAGCTTAACAGTCTGATCCAGCTGAGTTTTCAAAGAATTCAACTCTAGTTTTAATGTTTCTTCCCTAACATTATGCTTTGAAATAAGTGTACGCATTTGACTTTCCATTTTCTGCTCACGCTCTGTTAGTTCAAACTTAGCACGCTGTTCATACAAGGCCACTTGTTCTTTATATATGTTAAGTTTAGTGGTCAAGGTATCATCAGGGACAAACACAGTGTTCTCATGCAGCACATAGTCATCATTTAGAACAGAGGATGCACAACTAGGTACAATAGACGCTTCGTTGTACTTCACATATTGTTCATATGGGATAACATCGCTATTTCCCATATTAGCAATATCTGACTCAGCAACGTTTGTCTGTTGTACTTTATCGGGAATCTTTTGTTCATGCAACACATTATCATTATTAATGACAGAAGATACCCCATTAGGTTCAGCCGACGCTTCGTTGTGTTTCTCATGTTGCACGTTGTTCCTAGCAGTATCTGACTCAACAACATTTGTCTATGGCTGATGAAGCTCTTTCTCTTGAGAATTCGAGCTAACAGAGTCTCTATTGGCACTAACATACTCAAACACGTTTATCTGTTGTACATCTTTGGGAATCTTTTGTTTGTCAATCATATTGTACAATCTGAGTATCTCAGATATAGCAGAATCTGAAGTACTTGACATGATATTAACGTGCACGGGATTTACAATTCTATGATTTAAACCGAGAAATAGATTCTTTCGCGGGATTTTACAAGAATCAAGAATAAACCGTGATTTGATTACATGAATGTGTTATGATGACAGTTGATTTGGTTTGGTTGATGCAAGTTGTTATAGTGAAATTTTGGTCTGAAAACTTCACAGCTCGATAACTTCTTTCTGGAGCGATTTCAGGCTTCGAAAGTTGGGTTGAATGAATAAATTTATTCAACGTGTCATTCTCCTCGGTCTCACGGTCGTTTTGACAGGTCGTGGGCTGAAAACGGAGTTACGGTTCAAAAGTTATAGCCGTTTGAAGTTTTGACGTAAAAAGTCAACTTTGGTCAAAACGCAACTTTGTCAAAACGCAACTTTGTCAGAGAGACAAAACGCAACTTTGTCAGAGAGACAAAACGCAACTTTGTCAGAGAGACAAAACGCAACTTTGTCAGAGAGACAAAACGCAACTTTGTCAGAGAGACAAAACGCAACTTTTCAGAGAGACAAAACGCAACTTTGTCAGATCTGTCACTTTCACCCAGCAATACACAAAACGCTACTATGAAACTTCCACAGAGAGACAAAACGCAACTAAGAACAACTTACCAAAACCCCTCGAATCTGCCAAAAGCCACCACACAAAGCTTCTAACTATGATTCCAAACACCAAACACTACTCCTATGTTGTCCCTAAGCTAGAAAGTACAAGATCTAACACCTTTTATCCACAAAACAAAGCACAAAAGAGATTTATAGAAGAAATGCTATTCGAACTCAAACCACTCCAAAACTAGTCAAATCCGTGAATACAAACACACATGGACCTAACCATGGCTCTTGATACCAATTGTAGGATATTCACTAACAAAGAAACACAAGTTTGGGACTAGAGTATGGATCGAATGGTGTTTTGTAGAGAGAGAAAGAGATGGAACCTTTATAGAGAGAGAAACAAATGTGATACTAGATTAGAAGTAAAATGAGGTCCAACCCTCTCCTTAGGTGGAGAGGGCTTTATATAGTGCTACATAATATGTCCCTAGTGGACTGTGGAGCGAGCTGACAGTGGGTAAAGACCCGACCCACTCCACAATAATAATAATAATAATAATAACTAATCTACTACTAATATTACTAGTAAAACTACGAGCTATGATGTGCTAATAAGTCATCGGGGTGACCGAGTCTTCAACTGAATATTTATATTCCTAACAGCTAAACTTGGCACGGAGTGGCTGTGAACTTTCTTTTTATAATAAGAGTGTCCACTATGTTATCATTCAACGAATAATGTAACTTTTATAACGTATTTCAAAACTTTCCGCTGGGACCTCTATATGTAAACTCTGATTTAAATAATGAATGATAACAATTTTATTTAAAACGTCTCTTTTCGAGTCGTTTTCTATTATCATGACTGTGAACCTTGAATTAGCACCCCAAACTTATATTCCGCTGCGTATATCGAAAACGGGGGTGTTACACACCCAAACACTGAATTTTATGTATTAAATAATGAAAATGTCATTGGAATAGTTTGACTAAGACTTTTATGATTCGGGAGACTCGGTATGATAGGTTAGTCAACGGATGTTAAGTTGAAGTCAACCCAATAGTCAAACTAATAGTCAAAGTATGTGTAGTATGGTCATTGAAAATATGATGTGTCATAAATACGTAGGAATAGAACTTTAGGGACTAAAGATATTAAATGGTCAAAGTATATGTAATGTGTTTATAAGATTTATGTGGCCAAATTATAAGAAAATGGAGTAGAGGGGTTCTTTAGTGCACAAGAGGGTAATAGCGCACAAGAGGGGTCTTTAGTGCACAAGAGGGTAGTAGTACACATGAGGGGGTCCTTACTGAATGGATTAAATGTACTGATTGTGTACTAGTATGCTTAGGGTTGCAAGATCACCTAGATCACCGCAATTAATTGGATATATACCTAAAAGTGCTAAAATGGAATGAAGCGTAAGATTGAACAGGTATGGACATAAGTTATAGACGAAGGGATTTCAGGGACGAAATCTAAATAAGAGAGGTAGAATTGTTACACCAAAAAGCTGAATTTTAAGTATTAAATAATGAAAATGTCATTGGAATAGTTTGACTAATACTTTTATGAGTCGGGAGACTCGGTATGAAAGGTTAGTCAACAGATGTTAAGTTGAAGTCAACCCAATAGTCAAACTGATAGTCAAAGTATTTGTAGTATGGTCATTGAAAATATGATGTGTCATAAATATGCAGGAATAGAACTTTAGAGACTAAAGATATTAAATGGTCAAAGTATATGTAATATTTTTATAAGATTTAGAGTAAACTGCAAAATACATCCCTGTGGTTTACACCTTTTGGCACTTTACATCCCTGTCAGAAACTATTGGCAATATACATCCCCCGTTAGGCAAATGTTTGCCACATTACATCCCTGAGTTGGATGGGCGTTATCTTTCTCCGTTAAGTGTTTGCATCGTTAGTCCTTCTGTTAAAATATTTGCACCGTTAGTCCTATGGGTTAAGTCTATTTGCACCGTTAGTCATTCGTTACGTTTTCGTCTAGTTTTTTACGTTTTCGTCCGGTTTTTTGCGTTTTCGTCTGATTTTTTACGTTTTCGTCCGATTTTTTACGTTTTTGTCTGTTTTTTTACGTTTTCGTCCGATTTTTTACGTTTTCGTCAGATTTTTTACGTTTTCGTCTGTTTTTTTACGTTTTCGTCCGATTTTTTACGTTTTAGTCCGATTTTTTTCGTTTTCGTCCGATTTTTTACCTTTTCGTCTGTTTTTTTACGTTTTCATCCATTTTTTTACGTTTTCGTCTGTTTTTTTACGTTTTCGTCCGATTTTTTACAATTTCGTCTGTTTTTTTAAGTTTTCATCCATATTTTTACATTTTCGTCTGTTTTTTTACGTTTTCGTCCGATTTTTTACGATTTCGTCTATTTTTTTAAGTTTTTGTCCGATTTTTTTCGTTTTCGTCCGACTTTTTTACGTTTTCGTCTGTTTTTTTACGTTTTCGTCTTATTTTTTACATTTTCGTCTGTTTTTTTACGTTTTCATCCATTTTTTTACGTTTTTGTCTATTTTTTTTCGTTTTTGTCCCTTTTTTTTACGTTTTCGTCTGTTTTTTTATATTTTCGTCGGATTTTTTACGTTTTCGTCCATTTTTTTAAGTTTTTGTCTGTTTTTTTACATTTTCGTCTGATTTTTTACATTTTTGGTCTGTTTTTTTACGTTTACATCCATTTTTTTTGTTTTCGTCTGATTTTTTACGTTTTCGTCTGTTTTTTTACGTTTTCGTCCGGTTTTTTACTTTTTCATCCGATTTATTACGTTTTCGTCCCTTTTTTTATGTTTTCGTCTAGTTTTTTACGTTTTCGTCCGATTTTTTACGTTTTCGTCTGTTTTTTTACGTTTTCATCTGATTTTTTACGTTTTCGTTCGTTTTTTTTGTTTTCGTCCATTTTTTTATGTTTTCGTCTGTTTTTTTATGTTTTCGTCCGATTTTTTACGTTTTCGTCTATTTTTTAACGTTTTCGTCCATTTTTTTACGTTTTGTTCTTTTTTTTATGTTTTCGTCTGATTTTTTTCATAAAAAAATAGACGAAAACGTAAAAAAAAGATGAAAACGAAAAAAATTGGACGAAAACGTTAAAAAACATAACAAAACGTAAAAAAAGGGACAAAAACGTAAAAAACAGACGAAAACGTAAAAAAACATAAGAAAACGTAAAAAAAGGGAACAAAAATGAAAAAAACAGACGAAAACGTAAAAAATCTGAGGAAAATGTAAAAAAAAGACGAAAACGTAAAAAAATGGACGAAAACGAAAAAAAATGGATGAAAACGTAAAAAAATAGACAAAAATGTAAAAAATAGGACGAAAACGTAAAAAAACAGACGAAAACTTAAAAAATGGACGAAAACGTAAAAAATCAACGAAAACGTAAAAAAACAGACGAAAACGTAAAAAAAGGGACAAAAACGAAAAAAAAATGGACAAAAACGTAAAAAAAAATGGATGAAAACGTAAAAAAACAGACGAAAATGTAAAAAATAAGACGAAAACGTAAAAAAACAGACGAAAACGTAAAAAATTGGACGAAAACGAAAAAAATCAGACGAAAACGAAAAAAATCGGACAAAAACTTAAAAAATAGACGAAATCGTAAAAAATTGGACGAAAACGTAAAAAAACAGACGAAAACATAAAAAAACAGACGAAAACGTAAAAATATGGATGAAAACTTTAAAAAACAGACGAAAATGTATAAAATCGGACGAAAACGGAAAAAAACAGACGAAAACTTAAAAAAATTGATGAAAACGTAAAAAAACAGACGAAAAGGTAAAAAATCGGACGAAAACGAAAAAAATGGACTAAAACGTAAAAAATCGGACGAAAACGTAAAATAACAGACGAAAACGTAAAAAATGGGACGAAAACGTAAAAAATCGGACGAAAACGTAAAAAACAGACGAAAACGTAAAAAATCGGACGAAAATGTAAAAAATCGGACGAAAACGTAAAAAACCGGACGAAAACGTAAAAAACTAGACGAAAACGTAACGAAGGACTAACGGTGCAAATAGACTTAACCCATAGGACTAACGGTGCAAACATTTTAACAGAAGGACTAACGATGCAAACACTTAACGGAGAAAGGTAACGCCCATCCAACTCACGGATGTAATGTGGCAAACGTTTGCCTAACGGGGGATGTATATTGCCAATAGTTTCTGACAGGGATGTAAAGTGCCAAAAGGTGTAAACCACAGGGATGTATTTTGCAGTTTACTCTAAGATTTATTTGGCCAAATTATAAGAAAATGGAGTAGAGGGGCTCTTTAGTGCACAAGAGGGGTCCGTAGTGTATAAGAGGGTAGTAGTGCACATGAGAGGGTGTCCTTAGTGCATAAGAGGGTTCCTTTATGCACAAGAGGGGTTTTGTAGTTTTTGGTCGTTTTCTTTATTTTGTATAAAATCAACTGTGGCTCGTTGGAAGTCATGCCACCTGTCGTTTTAAAGGTTATTGAGTCTAGTTTTATTTAAAAATGGTCTTAAGGGCTGGTTTCTATCAGATTGTTGTCAGTTCATAAAAGAGTAAAAGGAGTTCAGTTTCGGGTCATGTCGATTTCGCGAAAAATTTTAAATTTTTAGTCAAATCTGGCACGGGGCGTGACAATAGGTGTCTCAGATTTGCAACTGGACGTACGAATGATCTAACCCCTTCATCGTGAACCAGTATAAATCATTGTGCTTGTCTCTCTTCCCTTAAACTCTTTACTTACGATTTATATTGCTTATTGTTTACACCCTTTCCTGAAACGTGACTCTTAACTTACTTAAACCTAAAAAGAGTCGACAATAATGTATTCACTCTACTCTACTGGTCTACAATTGGTATCAGAGCAGTTTACTCAAGTCTTCAAACCTGAAAATATTTTTACTAAAACTTTTTTATTTCTCTCTAACCTCTCTCTAAGTCTTTCAATATTCTTGTGTCTAAACATTTTATGTCATCTCATTGAAAGACAAACTTCTTTGCAAGAGAAGAACACCAAGAACCTAATCCACTCATGTGTGTTGTGTTGTGTCTAGATCGAGTCTTCTTCCTTTTACTCTAACTTCTTCTAATATACACAAATAATCAAACACTATCATTCATTTATAAAATCTTATCCAGGTGTAGATAAGCAAGGGGTAAAGACTTATCTGTGTGTGGATAAGCAAGGGTGTAAAAGTTTTGTACCTGGTGCGGTCAAGCCGTGTACCCGGTGTTGTCAAGTTTGGGGTTTGGTGCTTCTTTGGTAGAAGCTGGGTGGTTTTGGGTGCAGAACTCCATTAGGTGCTAGCTTGGTGTGGGTGCAGATTGGTGAGAACTAAGTTGTTCTGTTTATCCACCACAAGCATTTGATACTAGTGAAGAGTATAGGTGTCGCGGATTCGCAACTGGACGTGATCTAACCCCTTCATCCTGAACCAGTATAAATTATTGTGCTTGTCTCTCTTACCTTAAACTCTTTACTTACATTTTATATTGCTTATTGTTCATACCCTTGCCTGAAACGTGACTCTTAACTTACTTGAACCTAAAAAGAGTCGACAAGAATGTATTCACCCCCCTCTACTGTTTTACAATTGGTATCAGAGCAGTTTACTCAATTTTCAAACCTGAAAATCTTTTTACAAAAATTTTTTAAAGTGAAAAACCTCTTTTTCAAAAATTTAAACTCCTAAACTATTTTTTTCAAAAATTTGAGTAATATTCATGGATCAAGAGAACTATAGAGAGGGTTGATATATGTTATGACGATCATTTCTTTAACCCGAAGGGTTATGCTTTTGAAAAATTTGTTTTGAAACTTACATTAAAACTAACGATATTGACCTGAGGTGATATTGTAACTTTGTTTTTACAGTATTAGATCCGAAAACTAAATTAATATATACAAACCCATTTTTAGATCTAAAAGATGTAGAAAGGAAAAAAGTTGGTAAAAAGAATGAGGCTAAAATGACTTTTTACATTGCTTTGCCTCGTAAAGAGTATGAACATATTTTCATGTGTAAAACTGCTAAAGAAATTTGGCACAATAATCACCCACTAAGGTAACTCACAAGTCAAAAATTGTAAAACAGATCTACTATTGTCAGGAAATAAACATTGTGTATACAGTAATCATTTTTCAACTAACATGCAAATATATCTCTAATAACAGTACCTGAACAATACGAAAATTCCAACACAAGCTAAAACACCCGATACTCACAAAAGATGTGGATATGGTACAAAGGGAACAATAGTAGAGAGGGTTCCCGTAAAATAACATGTACCTAAAAGCATCTATTGCGACAAATCCAAAAGTCTGAGGTTATAGCTTTTCTATATTTATGTTTGATAATCATTCCAAACACAACACTATACACTATTAGTAGAACTGAAGAAAGAAGCGTGCCGTAGCTTAGCATCTTGGTTAAGTGACTTTTATCTAAATTGTGCATTACGACAAAAGAAATCCCGGTAATCGTAAATAACCTAAAGCATGCAAGATGGATATCCTTAATTTGTTTTGACATCATCATTTCAGTCGACCTGTGTGCATATAAAAAATATCAAATATTAAGAAGAATGAATAAGAGATCAATAAAACATATCAAATATTAAGAAGAAAGAAGCGTGTCGTAGCTTAGCATCTTGGTTGAGTGACTTTATCTAAATTGTGCATTACGACAAAAGAAATCCCGATAATCGTAAATAACCTAAAGCATGCAAGATGGATATCATCATTTCAGTCGAGTTGTATGCATATAAAAAATATCAAATATTAATAAGAATGAATAAGATATCAATAAAGAAAGTATTTGTCTCAAAAATTCCATTTTCTAAGTAATGTAAAAGAAAAGAAAGATAAAATACACATACTCCATATCATGTGGAGGAGCAGGCGACACTGATGGTGGAGGCAGTGGTGGAGTGTGAGGTGATATTTTCAACGAAGTTTCCGAGTCATTAAACTGTGATCTAGCGCTCATTCACCTTCTTACTACAACGAACAATCCAAAACCTTTGACCTAACGATTGTTTATATACTAGTTATCACATAATATAGCCATTTCTTTATTAGTAATAAACTCGATTTGCTAATATGACTGCTTTTGGCACTTAAGCAATTAGTCGATATGACAATAAGTCCATCATAAATGTAGTCATCTCTTGCAAAAATACTAAATATAAAAAAATAACGGAAAAACAACGTAGAAAGTTTTGTGGACCTAGGACTGTAAATGAACTGAACGTTCAGTGAATATTTCATGAACCGTTCGGTAAAAAGTTCGTTTATTTATTTAATGAAAAAACATGAACAATATTTAATGTTCGTTTAGTTAAACGAACGGACATGAACAAAAGTCGCGTCCGTTCATTTATATTCATGAATGTCCGATTATGCATTCGTTAACGTTCATTTATGTTCATTTATTTATTTATGTTCGTATATCATATCTTTTAATTGTATAATTTTAAAATTGGTTTGTTTAAACAAAACAACACTTGTAAAACAATATATTTTGCATAATTGTATAAAGTTTATGTTTGTTAGTCCATGTTCATTTATTTTCGATTGTTTATGCTCCTTTAGCATTCGTTTAGTCTCTTAACGAGCGAACATAAACGAACATAAACATCACATATTCTTAATAAACGAGCATGAACAAGAAAATTCGTCTGTTTAAGCATTCGTGTCCATTTATTTGCCCGGTTAAAATTAAACGAACGAATATGAACAAGGCACCGTTCGTGTTCGTCCGGTTCTTTTACAGCCATATGTGTACCTGAATAAATATTTAAAATTTTTAGAAGGTAACAATCAATATTCTTTCTTAGAAGGATATAAGTGTTTATAAAGTTCATTAAAAATATAATTATTTCCTACAAACTTCCTAAAAATTAAAAAGATAATAAACACTCAATAATCATACTATTATTGTGGATTGTTTTTGTCTTATACCTTTATAGAAATCTATCCAGGTACATATTTGAATGTTTATTAGCATAGATTTACTAGATAAAATATACTGTAATTAATTCTTGCAAATTTACTAAATAGGAAAAATAAAGGAAAAACAAAATAGAAAGTGTACATGAATAAATTTCTGTCAAGCTACAGGAAGAATACAATCAACAATAAATAGTATGATTATCGAGTGTTTATTATCTTTTTAATTTTTAGTAAATTTGTAGGAAATAATTACATTTTTCGTGAACTTTACAAACACTTAAATCCTTTCAAGAAACAAATTGGTTGTTTTCTTCTTGGAATTTTAAACATTTATTCAGGTTTCTCCGTTATTTTCGCTATTAGCAATTTTGCAATAGATTACTATATTTATAATGCACTTATTGTCATATCGACTAATTGCTTAAGTGTCAAAAGCAGTCATGTTAGCAAATTTACTTTAATACTAATTAAGAAATGATTCTATTATGTGATAACCTGTATATAAAAAGTCGTTAGGTTAAAGGTTTTGGATTGTTCGTAGTAGTAAGAAGGAGAATGAGCGCTATATCAAAGTTTAATGAATCAGAAACTTCGTTGCAAATATCACCTCACACTCAACCACTGCCTCTACCTCCGCCTCCGTCTCCACCATCAGTGTCGCCTTCTCCTCCGCTTGAAATGAAGTATGTGCGTTTTATCTTTTCTTTTTCGTTATTTCGAAAAATGGAATGTATTAGAAAAATACTCCCTTTATTGGTCTCTTATTCGTTCTTCTTAGTGCCTGATATTTTTCATATGCACACAGGTCGCTTGAGATGATGATGTCAAAACAAATAAAGGATATCCATCTTGCATGCTTTGGGTTATTTACGATTATCGGGATTGCCTTTGCTGCAATGCACGGACTAGATGCAGGTTACTCAAACAAGAAGCTACGCTACGACATGCTTATTTCTTCAATTCTACTAATATTGTATAGTGTTGTGTCTGGAATGATCATCAAATACAAATACAGAAAAGCTACGACCTCGGACCCGTGGAATTGTCGCAACACAAGGATGCTTCTAGGTACATGTTATTTTACGGGAGCCCTTTCTATTATTGTGCTTTTCTCCATCACGTTTGTACCATATCCACACCTCCTGTGGGTATCAGGTGTTTTTGCTTGTGTCGGAATTTTCGTATTGTTCTGGTACTGTTATTAAAGATTTATTTGTGCGTTAGTTGAAAAATGATTGATATATATACAATATTTATTGGGTGACGATAGTAATTTAGGGGTGAGCATGGTTCGGTTTGGGTCGGTTTTTGGCTGAAACCGAAACCGAACCGAAATATTTGATTTTTATAAAACCCAAAACCAAAACCGTTCGGTTTATGGCGGATCAGTTTTTTCGGTTATTATCGGTTTCAGTACGTTTTTTTGGTTTTTTTCGGTTTTTAACCGTTTATATTTTGGTGTGGAACATTTATACCAATAAACCTGTTTTATGTAGAAAATCGGTTATCCTTATTTACTTTTTTGTAAATCTAAACTTAATAATATTTATCCCAATACGACAAACACGCATATAAACTTTGTAATAAATATATTATAAATCCACCCACAAAATAAATATGAATTTATAAATTTGATTTATTTAGTTATTTACTTATATTAGATTAATTATATGTTATTATATAATAAAACCGATTCGGTTCGGTTTTTGGACGAAGACTAAAACCGAACCGAATTTTTCGGTTTTTGAAAAAAGTAAAAACCGAACCATCGATTTTTTTTGGTCGGTTATTTCGGTTCGGTTTTTTTCGGTTTTCGGTTTGGTTTCATTTTTTTGGGTTTGGTTTCAGTTTTTTTGATTTTTCTGTTCACCCCTAGATAGTATTATTATTGTTGTTGTTATAGCAACATAATATATAACAATTTGAAAATAAATGATATCTCATATACTCATATATAGTGATTAAATATTTTATAACTTTATATAATTTATTATGTAAATGTCTTTAACATAATTCCAATAAGCTTGCAAAAAGTTAGCAACGGCCATGGATGACAATGTATTTTGTGATCTTTTACTTGACTATGGGCATCACTTGTTCAAATTAATGTTATATATTGATACTAATATTAATATTTACTTGTATTATAAAAGTATTCATCAAAAATAAAATATAACCGGCCGTCTTATGAATTTTGGTGGCTATATATTAATGTAACTAAGCCAACCCTTTTTAAACACGATAAATGTAATACATTGCAAGGAAGTACCCTTGGATTTAGACACCACTATACGAGAAATATATAATAAATCGCGAATAAACCTCTTTTTTGGCACGATTTATGTATTCCGGTATCCCAAATCTAGAGGAGAGCAACAAAACCGAAAAACCGAACCAATACCCAAAAAACCAAAAATACCGACCCAAAAAAACTGAACCAATTCTAAAACCGATGGTGCGGTTTTGGTTTTTATAAAAACTGAAAATTTTGTTTCGGTTTTTGGTTTTATATGAAAACCCAAACCGAAAAAACCAAACAGCCACATACTAATATTCATAAAACCAATAAAAAATATATACATATTAGCTTTGATACAAGTAATCACCAAAGTCCAAAAACTAAGAGATTAGATATTCGTAACAAGTGTTTATTTAGCTAATACAATAATAAATTCGTAAAGTTATTTTTTTATTTCATAATTGTTCGCACATCTCATCTCTATATGCATGTTATGTAATCTTATTATTTTACGACAAAATATTCAACTTGCATTCTATGATTTCTTGAATTAGGTTTTAGATGTTCAAAAAATCTGTATTCGGATATCCGAAAAATTGATCAAAATTAAAAGGTTGGGTTTTATGAAATGTCAGTTGTGGAACTCATATAAAAGTTTTCCGAAAAATATAGATATTTGGATATTTGGATATATAAAACTGCTATCCGAAATTCCGGATATCCGAATTTTAAGAACTTAGCTAAAATAATGGGTCTAACATAAAACCATCAACTCAAATTTCGGATATCCGAAAACCGAAAAAACCAAAAACCGAACCGCAAAAAACCAAAAACCAAACCGAACTTTTGGTGCGGGGTTTGGTTTTAAAAAACTTAAAACTGAATTTTTGGTTCGGGATTTGGTTTTAGCAAAAACCGCCCCAAACCGCCTCATGCCCACCCCTAATAAACACCAGAGGAATAGAGTGCCACTGCACATATAACAATAGTAGCTACAATATTCAACCCACCAACAACAAACCATTTGATAGACGTAGATTCCTGTGCCTCCCTAACACCGCCGCTAACCCTCCAAAAAAAGCTAACCCCGCTGATAGGATAATAGCATATGCTATTACCTTCTCATAGTAATCAAGCCGTAGTATCACATTTATATAAAAATATGACGTTGTAGTCAGCAGAGCTCCTATCATAAAAGCCACAAACGAAAAAGTTGTGACTATCCACGGGTTTGGGGAGTGTCTCATGTCCATTCCCCCTTCTTGTTGCACGTCTAACTGAGATTTTACGACGAGGTACTCTCTCAATGCCATGCTTGCCCCTCCAGTTACGAAGCCAATAAACAAGCGCACATTTTCTTTGTGAAAGATATATTCTCTTTTCGTTGGAAAAGAATTGTCTAGAATCACCAAAGCTGGTCCATCAGGCCATAAATGGCTTCAATCCCAGCCGAACGAAGCCGTTGGGATTGTTTCAAGTAGGTGAAAAAATCTACATGGGCTTCTGGTGCACGGTCTTCAGCTTCAGCTCCAGCTCCTTCTTCAATTTCGTGAGGGGCTGCCTCTGATAAGTTTTGTGCGGGTTGTGATCGAAGAGCTAGGGCTTCATCCTATTGGGCCTCATCAACCGAGGCATCTTGGGTCTAAACTAATGCATCTTGGTCTGTTGGGCCGGTCAAAACCACTGTTGGGCGAGCTGCTAGTTGAGTTGAGGTGGGAATACTGATATTAACCCCTACCGAAATTGCTATATGATCAGATGCTGATGATGGTGATGGAGGAGGGTTTGATGCCATGGTGATGAGGAGGGATTGAAGGAAATAACTATATGATTAAATGAAGTTATAGTGAAGAAAACGTTGAGATGGCAATGTTTGGAAAATTTAGTCAATTATGTGGACTATTCATGTAACACCCCACCTTTTCGAAGCGTTAAACCACTAATTCCAACTTATCTCAGTGGAAGCGTTTACCCTTATTCAGTGTCACGTATTCTCCTGATCTTTAATGCAGCTTATCTATGTTTCAAAAATATTAAAAGAGTTTTGGGTTAGTCAAAGGCTTAATGATGCAATAGTGATGCAAGGGGGGGTCACTATTTTTGTTCTAAGCATAAAACTTATGGGGGTCGCAACCTTTTAAAAGTCATGACCCCAACAACTATGAAATTTACTAGGGGGCCATAACATTTGAAAAGTTATGACCCAAGTGACTCATGAAAGTTACTTGGGAGGGGGGACACAACTTTTTAGAGTTGTGAACCTAAAAATGATGAGGGTAAGTGAATAGGATTTTTTTTACCTTCACAACATTTTAGCATTCACCACTATTGAAAAATGGTGAACCAAAGAACCCTCACTACTTTTCTGCAAACCCAAATGCACCCTTACATGCACAAAATCGGGATTTTGACCATGAAAATTGCGAAACTAGTAGATTTTGGTGATCCTAAACGCAAAACTAAATCATCTAAACTTATCTTAACATAAAAGACACTCAAAATCGCAAAAACCCAACTCGTGTTCATCATGTTCATATACGAAAGCATATATCAATCAAACTCATAATGTAATGGATAAATAAAGGATAAGAGTTGAGTGGGAGGTTCAAAATCTGGTGGACCCCAACAACTTTTTAAAAGTTGCAAGAGGGGTCACTATTTTTGTTCTAAGCATAAAACTTATGGGGGGTCGCAATCTTTTAAAAGTCATGACCTCAACAACTATGAAATTTACTAGGGGGGCATAACATTTGAAAAGTTATGACCCAAGTGACTCATGAAAGTTACTTTCACAGCTTTTTAGAGTTGTGAACCTAAAAATGGTGAGGGTAAATGAATAGGTTTTTTTTTTTTTTTTTTTTTTTTTTTTTTTTTTTTTTTTTTTTTTAATTTTACCTTCGCAACTTTTTAGCATTCACCACTATTGAAAAATGGTGAACCAAAGAACCCTCACTACTTTTCTGCAAACCCAAACGCACCCTTATATGCACAAAACCGCAAAAAACCAAAAACCAAACCGAACTTTTGGTGCGGGGTTTGGTTTTAAAAAACTTAAAACCGAATTTTCGGTTCAGGGTTTGGTTTTAGCCAAAAACCGCCCCATGCCCACCCCTACCCAAATCCTTGCAAAATGTGTCTTCAATTAAAAAAGAAATATTAGTCTTTGATTGATTAAAAAGTAATACCTAGTATGCAGGGCCGTCTCGTTGTTTACAGAGGCCCCGTACAAAATATCGATAGAGGCCCTAAATCGTTAAAAACAAATTCTTTTGTAAGAATGGCCAAAGCTTATTTGATTCTAGACAATATTAATATGCTTTCAACTACTTGTGTATTTTACGAAACTTTTTATAAAATAAAGTATTTGTAAAATATAGCTCTTATTTTGGCCTTGCGATCAAGGATTGTAAACCAGAGTATTAAATATATAATATGTAAAAGTCAACGGAGTTAAATTGAAACATAATACTTAATATTGGGGTCATAAGATAAAATAATTAGGTGGTCCCATATACCATCCTTTTACACGCCACTAGGGTTATCTTCCCCATCAGGCATGCAAACTCCATTAATAAACAAACAGAAGCTTTAATTTTCAGTATGACTTCGATAGCAAGTTCATATCATTTAAAGCCCATATTACCCATCATAAAAGGCTTGTTATTTGCATAAAATCATCCGAAAATGAATTTATACTAATATCGACTTTTTCGACGTTCAGCCCCTGGAAAAATGAGGCCCTGTGCGGCCGCACATCCTGCACATGCCCAAATCCGAGCCTGGTAGTATATGATATGTTTCTTCAATTATAAAGCAAAATAACTTAAATGGTAAAAGCTATGAATTAAATTATTCAATGACAATCATAACAAAAACCATACGGGATGTTACAAACTACGAAAGGTGTAATCGTAACACCCTCTTTAATTAAATAGTCATTCCTCACTATCCAACAAGTTCAACGCTATTATTTTTACAGGATCACGATTTTTCTTCTTATAAGAAACGAGTATAGCTAGACTTCCACATATACAATAACGTCATATATTACGTACGTAACTCGGTAACTGCAATCTAATGTTTTACACTCATAAATTGTAAATATTTATGGCATGTTACTCTTTCTGAAACTTGTTGCTGAATAGTGGTAGAAAAATTCTCATGGCATAAATAAGTAAGCCTAACACAGATTCATCTTGTTTACTACAAATGAAAAAATACGAGTCATATGCCAAATGTTGTAATAGTCAGATAACTTAAGTATTATAGAGCGAGTATCACAGATTTATTGTGTATACAGATAACCTTTAGTTTTCTCAAATCTACTTACTTTTTTTTAGAATTAAAGTATTCAGCATTAGTTAACGCAACTGAGATTTATAATTTTAATGTAATGTAATATGAAATGTAAGATCATGAAACACCTATATAAAACTTGTAGGAAGAAACAATTTGAGTGCACCTTGATGAATCAATGAACAAGTTGATCACAATGATTTATCGGCAACATACTTTATAGAAATGAACCGTCAACTTCATCAAAATCATACTGAGTTCTTTCTTCATCGTCGCCAACCTATGTCTCCCTCTCTTGGAGTTATAGTATTGATCGATAACATATCGTAAAACAACGCCGCATCGTGTATTTTCAACTATATGATAGAGCAATGTAGAGAGAACCAACAAGTCCATATCCATTGTGCAGTGATATAATCTTTACAAACTACGAAATGAGACTACTATTTATAAGCCTCTAATTAGTGACAAGTATAAAGACGAGTTAAAGGTTAGCGAGTTAGAAATATACCTAACCACAATAATGACATTGACCAAAATTCTTAAAACGTGATAAGCTTATGAAGTGGTATTTAAAACATTAAATAGGTGATTAAAGGTATTTTAATAAGCTTTCAAAGTCCTTGTAAATACGTCAATGAACGTATGCGATACTACAAATAGATGTTACTTGACCTTGAGTCAAAATGTAAAGAAACACAAGTTTATACTTAAAACAGTTTTATTATTCCAGAAACTCAAACAAATGAATCACAACTGATCTCAATCAGTAACAACAATATAAACAGATCTGAATCTGCTATCACAAACAACTAGTTATAATACCCGTGCACGCACGGGTTTTTTCTAATTTTTTTAATAATATATTTTTATCTATTTTAAAACAAATAGTTTTATTTTTGTTTTTTTGTTTTAGTTATGTTTCTTAATTTTAGTTTATATTTATTTTTGACGGACATAGTGAAGGTTCATATATAATTTTTTCTAAGTTTATTCACAAAACTTTATAGTGTAAAGAATAGCTTCAGGCGCATGTGTAATACACGGGTCTTAGACCACTCCCAACGGTTAACTCAGCTTTAACCTTTAACACACTGCCACGTCAGCTTTAACACACCTTAACTCACCTTTATATCAATGTTCACAAAAAAAAAAAAAAAAAAAAAAAAAAAAAAAAAAAAAAATCACTCACCTTTATATCAAATATTTTCAAATTCAACCCCTAAACTTATAATAATACTTCATTTTTTAAAAACATAACATTCATTAAAAAACATAACATTACATACTTAATTAAAAAAAATTACAACGAAATAATAATAATAAAAAAAAATAAAAAAAAAAAAAAAAAAAAAAAACCCTACAACATAAAAATAAACACAATCCTAAATCTACTGAGGAGGAGGTTGGAGGTTGTTGTGAATGTTGGGTGAATTGGAGATTGGAGAAATTGGTGTTCAGGTTCGTTTGTTGTTGTTGTTCGTAAAATAGCATTGCTTGATGTTGTTCGTAAACTTGTTGGCTCGACATACCAAGTGGGTTCGGGTTTGAAGATGACACGGCGTTTGGGTTTGAAGATGACCCGGCGTTTGGGTTATTTCACCCGGTGTTTAAGAGATTAAAGAGGGTATCCTCGCCGTTGTCGTTTTGGTTGAAGCCGGACTTTTTTTTTTTTTTTTGGAAGGTTGAAGAAGATAGTGTAAGATGTAGTATATTGATTTGTGGAAGTGTGAAAAAAAAATGTGGTGTCAAATGGGTATTTATAGGAGAGAGAAAATGGTTTTGATTTTTTTTTTTTTTTTTACATATAGCCGTTTACATTAAACGGTAATAAACACAAGGGCCGAAGTTGTAACTTTTTTTTTGAATTTAACGGCTATTTCAGCCGTTGTAGGGGGCGGATATGATTTTTTTTTTTTTTTTACACATTACACCCTTAACGCAGCGTTAAGGGTTTAACGTGGTCCCTTAACGCTGCGTTAACGCAGGGACCTCCAACGGATAACTCACCTTAACGTGCGTTTAAAGCACACTTTTTTGCCCTTAACGTCCCTTTAACGCCTACCGTTGGGAGTGGTCTTAGAGCAAGGGGTATCATGCCCTCAGGTCAAAGTTTAACTCAGTGTCATGCCAGCGTCACATCAGCTTTAACCTTTTTAACCTTAACTAAAAAAAAACACCCCTTATCATAACTCAACTATAACTCAACCATAACCCAACAATTTACAAATTCAACCCCTAAACTAAAACAAATACTTCATTTAATAAAAAAAACATAACCTTATATTACGAATAAAAAAAAAAAAAAAAAAAAAAAAAAAAAAAAAAAAAAAAAAAAAAGAAGTTACAACCAAAAAGAAAATAATACGAAATAATAAAAATACGACATAAAGGAAACTACAACATATTACGAAATACAATTAAATCTACTAGCAAGGTTGCAAATTATATTTTTTGATGATTCTGTCTTTTTCCGAATTGATCCAAAACGCCACGTTTGGATCATTGTCGGGAGTTTCAAGCATAAGAAATTTCATCTCTTTCAACCTTGTTATCGTTTCATCTTTTACTTTAGCCGCCCGATACGCCTCTTGGGCGGTTTCCCGTTTGATACGATACTCGGATGTCATAGCCTCCCCGAATTGGCTTGACGAGCTCGTTCCTCCCGTACTCGCTCCCCTGGTACTTGTCGTGCTCTCGGATTTTTGTTTCTTCGAAGCACGTTTTTTTTCCCATTAGACGTGGTTGGTCATCATGACCGAATAACGCCTCGTTTGTTTGGCTTGGGACATCATCGGTTAAATCAAGCGCTTCCGGCGAGTCCCATTTTTATGAGCACGCAAAACATCCCACGCATCCTTGTTATTAAACGACGCTGTGTTATGCTTTTCACGGTACATTTTTCTAGCCCGTTTCTTGATATCCAACTCACTTTTGCCACTTTTTTCTGCACGTTGTGAACGTTTGTAGAACGCGTTGAACTTTGTGCAATCACGGTTCAACGTTTTCCACTTGCTTGTTAACATATCCTTGGTGCGTGCTTGATAATTGAGCCTATTGAACTCGTTGAGAACACGTCTCCAAAACCTATCACTTGGTTGTGCACGCCCGACCTTTGGATCCTCGGTAACGGCCACATAACACTTTGCATGTAGTTTTCCTCACATGGTTGCCAACGTGTTTTAGCATTGGCCGCGTCGAGATTTTCTTCAATTGGTTCAGGGTTTTTGGATATTTTGGCCTTTCGTTTACCACCTCGTTTGAATGCCTTTGGATGAGACGTAGGTGTTTCGGGAACTTCATTTGTTCCGGTTTGTGTTTGTGATGATTGGGAGGGCGGGTGTGATGTTAGGTAGAATTGTAGATTTTGGAAGTTGGTGTTTAGCTCGTTCCCATTGTAGAAATCATTCATGTTGTAGGTAAAGTTCCTCGGACGACAAGCCGAGTGGGTTAGAGAAAGGGATGTTGGTACGTGATGATGAACCCGCGTTCGGGTTTCAAGATGAACCCGTGTGTGGGTTATTCCAACCCATGAGATTCAAAAAACTATCGTCGTTGTTAAATCCCGACATTTTTTTGCTAGCAAATGGAAGTATATGAAAATGTGATTGAGTTGTGAAAGTGTGAACAAAAAGTTGTGTGTTAATTGGTATTTATAGTGGTAGAAAAATGTTTTTTTTTTTTTTTTTTTTTTTTTTTTTTAAAAAACTGCCCGTTTTATAGACGTTAGAGGGGTGTAAATGATTTTTTTTAATCAAATGGTAAAATGGACGTTACATGATTTTTTTTTATTCAACTTACCCTTAACGTTAAGGTGTTAACACAAGGCATAACGCAGGCCTTTAACTTGGTACCTCGCAACCATAACTTACCCCTTAACGCGCCTGCACCGCCTGCTCTTAATAAAATCAGTATTGATTTATTAACATTTATTATTAAGCAATGTTTAAACAACTTTCCAAATAACATGCCCTTAGAAATATACTAGTACTAAGATACTTAATAGTTGTTGAATGAATATTTTTAAATCTCAACAATAAATTTATGAAATGGAAGTACTTTTCATAGGGGCGTTGAACACAATGAGAAACATGTGGACTCTCTCTAGAGGTGACTTCTGTAAAAAATAAAAAGAATCAACTAACTAAAACAATGATTTAGTGTAAAAAATAATTAACAATGGTTCTTTTACATTGACAACACTACCATCACAAGCAAGGAGGCAAACGTTTTAACAACTGAATTGAAAATGAACAATTACTTCATGATCACGGACGTCAAAATGAACATCTTTCTTTATTAGACCTGAGCCAACACCTGTTGTAGTCATCATCCGAAATGGCGCTAACCAAGAAATGCTCAGCATACGTAAATTCACAAACTCGTATAAAAAACTTTAATATAATTATATAATATACCACTTGTTGAAATTTAGTTCAATTGAGGGATATGATCATACTTGAAAATGGGTTTGGAGGTACGGAGTGTACACCCATTAAGTCCCTGATTACCCTGACTCTGATAGTGGTTGGAAGTAACTCATTAGAAGGTTCAATCATTCACAGAGTTACTACTGCTAGTACTAAGTTAGTACTGCTGGAGCAAAGTTACTACTGCTAGTACTAAGTTAGTACTACTGGAGTTAGTACTGGTGGAATGAGTATGCAACTACTCAGACCTATTCAAGTGGCAGTTAAAACTGCATTTATGACCAGGTTTAATTGGTCATATAACCACTATTGGCTATAATGGGGATAATTATGAGGCGATTAATGGGCCGATGAATCATCATAATTCTAATTAACTAGCTATGAGTATTTTCCTATAAATTGAAAATCAATCATGCATGAGAAGATATAACAAAAAACATAAACACTTGGATGCGCAAAGGTTATTGATTTGTGCCTAATTCAATAACAAACATTTGGTCTTATCCCAAGTAGATATTCGTGATACCCAGGCAATAGGTTCGAATAGTTTACATTGAAAGTGATAACACGATTCCAAGTGATATCCGGTAACCATTCATTGGTACGTAGTTAGGTCATTGATTATCTTCACCCTGTTCTGAGCTTATTACCACCAACAATCAAAGTAAACTATTTTGTGATAATCAATGGCTGCTGCTGCTATGAAACACATGGCTTCAAACTTTGCCAAGCTTGATAAGTTTGAAGGGGTGGATTTCAGAAGATGCACTTCTTGCTTTCAAGCATGAGTATGGTGTATGTTCTGAGCACACCTATTCCTAATGATGGGGATGATGCTACTGTGAAACAAATGTGGAAGATGAGCAAATGGGAAAATGATGATTACATTTGCAGATGTTTAATCCTCAATGGTATGTCTGATTCTCTCTTTGGTATTTATCAGAATGTTGAATCTTCCAAAGAACTATGGGATTCCTTGGATGCCAAATATATGGCTGAGGATGCATCAAGTAAGAAGTTTATTGTGAGTAATTTCACAAATTACAAAATGACTGATTCAAAACCAGTTATGGAACAATACAATGAACTTCTTGGTATACTTGGAAGGTTTACACAACATAAAATGAACATGGATGGGGCTATTTCAGTCTCTTGTATCATTGACAAACTACCTCCTTCTTGGAAAGATTTCAAGCATACCTTGAAACACAAGAAGGAATAACTGACTCTTGTTCAGTTGGGCAGTCATCTACGTATTGAGGAATCCCTCAGGGTGAAGGATAATGACAAACCAAAAAGTAGCAATGCTACTGGTGCATCTGTTGTCAATATGGTGGAACATAACAACTCCACCAGGTACAATGATAACAAGGGCAAACGTAAACATCATGATAACACAAAGGCTGACCCTAACAAGAAGGCAACATCTACTTGCTGAAAATGTGGCAAAACTGGTCACATTAAAAAAGATTGCAAAGGTGTTAAGGTTGGTGGTAAAGCCAATGGTTCAGGCACTAGTGGTTCAGGGAGTGGTGGTTCTTCCAACTCACTTAAAGGTCAGAATATGTTTAATAAATCCTTTCAGATTTATTATGATACATATGTATCTGAATCTAACTATGTGCAGGATGATGATGTTGCGTGGTGGGTTGACTCTGGAGCAACTGTTCATGTGTGCAAAGATAGACGCTGGTTCAAGACTTACGAGTCACTGAATGATGGTTCTATTATTCACATGGGAAATGAGTCAACTACCCTGGTGCATGGTCGTGATTGTGTAGATCTTAGTTTTAGTTCTGGAAAGGTTGTAACTTTGTTTAATGTTATTCATGTTCCTGATATAAGGAAAAACTTGGTTTCAAGTAGTGTTTTGAATAATCATGGTTTTAAACAAGTTATTGAATCTGATATTTTTTTTGTCTAAACATGGTGTGTTTATTGGTTTTGGCTATTTGTGTAATCAAATGTTCAGGATTAATATTGTCACTGATATTGTTAATTCAGCCTTTATATCAACCTCTAAACTGAACGACTTTACCCTCTGGCATGCTAGAATTGGCCATGTACACTATAAAAGGATGCAAGATATGTCTAAGGATGGGTTAATCCCAGCATTTGACATGGACACTGAAAAGCGTAAGACTTGCATGTTGACCAAAATAACTAAGAAACCTTTTCAGGGTATAAAACGTAAGACTGAGCTCTTGGAGCTTATACACAGTGACCTTTGTGATTTGCATGGCACTCCCTCTTTGTGGAATAAGAAGTACTTTATGACATTTATTGAAGATGCTTCTAGGTTTTGTTATGTCTATCTGTTACATACTAAGGATGAAGCATTAGATAAATTCACAGTATTTAAAACTGAAGTTGAATTACAACTTGGGTCCCTGATCAAAAGATTAAGGACTGATAGGGGAGGTGAGTACATGGATACTCTGTATTTTCAGTCTGTTGGTATAATCCATGAAACGACTGCTCCCTATACTCCTCAGAAAAATGGTATCTCTGAAAGGAAAAACATAGTGCTGAAGGAGATGGTTAATTCCATGTTGTCCTATTCAGGGCTGAGTCAAGGGTTCTAGGGTGAAGCTATGTGAACAGATTGCTATTTATTAAATAGGGTTCCCAACAAAAGGAACAAGGTTACCCCTTATGAACTCTGGACTAAGAGAAAACCTAACCTGAACTTTCTCAGGGTTTGGGGTTGTAGGGCTGTTGTAAGACTCCCTGATCCAAAGCAGAAAACTTTGGGTGAAAGAGGCATTGAATGCATCTTTATTGGATATGCTGAGCATTCCAAGGCATATAGGTTCTATGTTATTGAACCTAATGAGTCTGTTTCAATTAACTCAATAATTGAATCAAGGGATGCAATCTTTGATGAGAATAGATTATCATCAGTCCCTAGACCAACTCAGAGGATTCCAAATGGAACTAATGATATTGGTACATCAGATGTCCTTGATGAAGTGCTATCAGAGGTCCCTGATGAGGTTGTGGTTCAACAACCTGAGCTCAGAAAGAGCAAAAGGATCAGGACTCCAAAGTCATTTGGACCTGAGTTTCAATTATACTTAATTGAAGGAACAAGGGATGAGGTCTCTGACCAACACTTCTATTGCGTTAATGTTAAGGATGACACCAAAACATTTGATGAAGCAATGAAGTCCCAGGATGTTGCTTTCTGGAAAGAAGCAATAAATGATGAAATGGACTCCATCATGGGCAATAACACTTAGGTAGAAGATAGGTGTGGTATTGTTTACATTGAGGTCCTTGAAGTTTTTAATTTCATTCCCGCTTTTTGTAAGTTTTTAATTTACACTTTGGACACCCTATGTTTTTTTGTTTATTTTTCATGCTACATGTTTTTCTCCGATTTTGATAAAATTGGATTCAATTTTGACTTTTTATTAACCGATCATATTACTTGATTTCTCCTACGTGTCAAAATTGAGCTCTGTTATAGGTCCAATTTTTTTCTTCACTAAGAATGATTTTGCAAAATCACTCAAAAAAAATGTAATTCTTTTATTATATAAATAAAAGATTCAAGAGAATCACTTATTAGTTCCTCATTAGACAACAACAATAACAACAAACCCAATCTCGGCGTGACAGGGTATGGAGTTCCTCATTAGACAACACAAGGAAAAACAATCCACTTAGGTAAACAAAAAAACCAATCAAGAATCCATATTTCATTAAAACATGTAAGCATAATCGAATGTTTCCTATCATTACAACAATTTTAATCATCTAAATTCCAGAACAAGACACGTCTAATTAATAAATATTCTAACTAGCAAAGACTTGCGAAAAATTAGAGTGAAAACCGCATTAAATCAACTAGATATGATGCCCGCGCATGCGCGGAGTTTTTTCTAATCATTTAAATAAATTATTATTTTTAATTTCGGGTTTTAATTATTATAACAGGACCTTCAAAACCATTGTACTTTGATTGAGGTATTGAATTATGGTTATTTACGAATGTAGTGGGTTTTAATATTAATTAGATTTGGAGGAGATGTTCTTGCGTCAATGATTGTGCGTGAATGAATGATAAGAGATCGAGTTTGATGGATGGAGGAGGAATTTGGGAATGTTGGGACTTCAAATATTTAGTGGGAATGATACTGAATTTTAAGTTTCAGCCCAAATCTTTGAAAAACTTGCTCCACCGTTTTCAAGTTTTAATTTTTTATATTTTGACACATATATTTTTGTAAGTTTTTATTGAATGATTACAAATCACATTCTTTTTTTGTAGAATATGGATAAATTTAAAAGTATTTAAGCTTTTCTTATTTAATATTTAAGAAAATAATAATAATAATAATTTGATTATTACTTAATAAGGTATGATTTGATTTTTTTGAAATGTAAAAGTCCCCACTAGAGGTTTTGTTTTATTATATAAAAGATGATAAAATGAATTGCATTATCGTCCAATTGCTTCAGTGTATATGCTTGATACATGTTAAGAACACTATAATGTTTTGGGTCTGGAGTTAATTATCATTTGAGTTCAATAATTTGTCCAACAAAAACGTAACTGTAATTTCAGCATCCAAAATTCATATAACTTCTTAACTTTTAAATTTAAATTTGAACATATATATTTTTTAACAAGTACTCTAAAACTTCTATTTACATACGCCATACTTTGTGTCTATACTTTATATAGGGCAAATTGCATAAAAAGGTACCCAACTTAGGTTCAATTTAAATTTAAGGTATCAAATTTTTTTTTTTTTTTTTTTTTTTTTCATTTCAATTTAAAGTATCCGAGTTTTTAAGTGTACAAATTGAGGATTTTTTTTTACCTACTAGTCAGGTGACCGATAATTTTCTTATGACTTGGCAGTAACTGCAGATGTGGCATCCTCGTTGGCAACGTTGTGGTTGGTTTTTTTTTTTTTTTTTTTTTTTTTTTTTTTTTTTTTTTTTTTTTTTTTTTTTTTTAACTGCAAATGGAAGTATATGTAAATGTGATTGAGTTGTGGAAGTGTGAAAAAAAGTTGTGTGTTAATTGGTATTTATAGAGGTAGGAAAAATGTTTTGATTTTTTTTTTTTTTGATTATTTTTTTTTTTTTTTTTTTGGTTTTTGTGTAAAAAAACTGCCCTTTTTATAGACGTTAGAGGGGGTGTAAATGAATTTTTTTTTAATCAAACGGCTATATGGACGTTACAGGATTTTTTTTATTCAACTTACCCTTAACGTTAAGGTGTTAACACAGGGCATAACGCAGGCCTTTAACTTGGTACCTCGCAGTCATAACTTACCCTTTAACGCGCCTGCGTTAAGGCTTGATCATGGGCAAATGTCATGATACCGCTTGCTCATAATAAAATCAGTATTGATTTATTAACATTTATTATTAAGCAATGTTTAAACAACTTTCCAAATAACATGCCCTTAGAAATATACTAAGATACTTAATAGTCGTTGAATGAATATTTTTAAATCTCAACAATAAATTTATGAAATGGAAGTACTTTTCATAGGGGCGTTGAACACAATGAGAAACATGTGGACTCTCTCTAGAGGTGACTACTTTAAAAAATAAAAAGAATCAACTAACTAAAACAATGACTTAGTGTAAAAAATAATTAACAATGGTTCTTTTACATTGACAACACTACCATCACAAGCAAGGAGGCAAACGCGTTAACAACTGGATTGAAAACAATTACTTCATGATCACGGACATCAAAATGAATCATCTTTCTTTATTAGACCTGAGCCAACACCTGTTGTAGTCATCATCCGAAATGGCGCTAACCAAGAAATACTCAGCATACGTAAATTCACAAACTCGTATAAAGAACTTTAATATAATTATATAATATACCACTTGTTTGAAATTTAGTTCAATTGAGGGATATGGTCATACTTGAAAATGGGTTTGGAGGTACGGAGTGTACACCCATTAAGTCCCTGATTATCTGGCTCTAATAGTGGTTGGAAGGAACTCATCAGAAAGTTCAATCCTTCACAGAGTTACTACTGCTAGTACTAAGTTAGTACTGCTAGAGCAGAGTTACTACTGCTGGTACTAAGTTAGTACTGCTAGAGTAGAGTTACTACTGCTAATACTAAGCTAGTACTGCTGAAGCAGAGTTACTACTGCTAGTACTAAGTTAGTACTGATGGAGTTAGTACTGCTAGAATGAGTATTTAACTACTCTGACCTATTCAAGTGACAGTTAAAACTGCATTTATGATCACGTTTAATTGATCATGTAACAACTATTGGCTATAATGGGGATAATTATGAGACGATTAATGGGCCGATTAATCCTCATAATTCCATTTGACTAGCTATGAGTATTTTCCTATAAATTGGAAATCAATCATGCATGAGGAGATATAACAGAAAACATAAACACTTGGATGCGCAAGGGTTATTGATTTGTGCCTAATTCAATAACAAACATTTGGTCTTATCCCAAGTAGATATTCGTGATACCCAGGCAATAGGGTCGAATAGTTTACTTTGAAAAGTGATAACACGATTCCAAGTGATATCCGGTAACCATTCATTGGTACGTAGTTAGGTCATTGATTATCTTCACCATGTTCTGGGCTTATTACCACCAACAATCAAAGTAAACTATTTCGTGATAATCAATGGCTGATGCTGCTATAAAACACATGGCTTCAAACTTTGCCAAGCTTGATAAGTTTGAAGGGGTGGATTTCAGAAGATGGCTGAAGAAGATGCACTTCTTGCTTTCAAACATGAGTGTGGTGTATGTTCTGAGCACACCTATTCCTGATGATGGGGATGATGCTACTATGGAACAAATGAGGAAGATGAGCAAATGGGAGAATGATGATTACATTTGTAGAGGTTTAATTCTCAATGGTATGTCTGATTCTCTCTTTGATATTTATCAGAATGTTGAATCTTCCAAAGAACTATGGGATTCCTTGGATGCCAAATATATGGCTGAGGATGCATCAAGTAAGAAGTTTCTTGTGAGTAATTTCACAAATTACAAAATGACTGATTCAAGACCAGTTATGGAACAATACAATGAACTTCTTGGTATACTTGAAAGGTTTACACAACATAAAATGAACACGGATGAGGCTATTTCAGTCTCTTGTATCATTGACAAACTACCTCCTTCTTGGAAAGATTTCAAGCATACATTGAAACACTAGAAGGAAGAACTGACTCATGTTCAGTTGGGCAGTCATTTGCGTATTGAGGAATCCCACAGGGCGCAGGATAATGACAAGCCAAAGAGTAGCAATACTACTGGTGCATTTGTTGTCAATATGGTGGAACATAACAACTCCACCAAGTACAATAACAACAAGGGCAAACGTAAACATCATGATAACACAAAGGCTGACCCTAACAAGAAGGCAACACCTACTTGTTGGAAATGTGGCAAAACTGGTCACATTAAAAGTGATTGAAAAGGTGTTAAGCTGGTGGTAAAGCCAATGGTTCAAGCACTAGTGGTTCAAGGAGTGGTGGTTCTACCAACTCACTTAAAGGTCAGAATATGTTTAATAAATCCTTTCAGATTTATTATGTTACATATGTATCTGAATCTAACTATGTGCAGGATGATGATGTTGCGTGGTGGGTTGACTCTGGAGCAACTGTTCATGTGTGCAAAGATAGACGCTGGTTCAAGACTTACAAGTCACTGAATGATGGTTCTATTCTTCACATGGGAAATGTGTCAACAGCCCTGGTGCATGGTCGTGATTGTGTAAATCTTAGTTTTAGTTCTGGAAAGATTGTAACTTTGTTTAATGTTACTCATGTTCCTGATATAAGGAAAAACTTGGTTTCATGTAGTATTTTGAATAATCATTGTTTTAAACAATTTATTGAATCTGATAAGTTTGTTTTGTCTAAACATGGTGTGTTTATTGGTTTTGGCTATTTGTGTAATCAAATATCCAGGCTTAATATTGTCACTGATATTATTAATTCAGCCTTTATGTCAACCTCTAAACTAAACGACTCTACCCTCTAGCATGCTAGACTTGACCATGTACACTATAAAAGGATGCAAGATATGTTTAAGGATGGGTTAACCCCAGCATTTGATATGGACACTGAAAAGTGCAAGACTTGCATGTTGACCAAAATAACTAAGAAACCGTTTCAGGGTGTAAAACGTGTTAGGTTTTATATATTTCATAGATTTGATCATACAAAACAAGAAGAATGAAACATAAGGATTACTGAAATGATAAGCAAAATACACCTAGCAGTTGGAACTGCTAGTGCAAAGAAGGTAGCAGTTGGAACTGCTAGTGCAAAGAAGGTAGCAGTTAGAACTGCTAGTGCAACAGTTAGTACTGCTAGTGCAACAGTTAGTACTGCTAGTGCAAATGAAGCTGCTGATCAGTGAGTCATACTACTGCTGGATGGATAAGGATGAATAAGATATTATCCTTAGATAATATCTAGATATTTGTTCAGTCAACAAAGTTGTAAAACAAGATACATGTTGTATCTTAATGACTGACACATAACAAGCAAGTAGTAGACAAAAGCTTATCAATTTTGTAATGACCTCCTTTGTACTATAAAAGGGTGATCATACCCTTTAGATAAAAGTGTGATTTACAAAGACTCTAAAAGAGTGCTTAGAACTAAAACACCAAGTGTGTTCAAATGTAATCACCAAGAAAGAGTGTGTGTGGGAACATTAGACATGGGGTCTGATGTTGTTTAGTTTTGTTAAGCCTCAAGGTAATCAAGGTTTTCCTTGATCCCTGTTATTGTTGTAGAGTAACCGTGCTATATTTGATCACATAGCATTGGAGCTGAGTTTAATAACAAAGAGAAAGTTTGGCAAAACCTTGTTGTGATAGTATTGTTTCTTTCATAGAATATTCCATCAATATTATCATCATGCTCGTCATAGACAAAATCCTAGATCAAAGGCTTAACAACCTAGAGCCCATAAACGATCACGTAACTTATTTTAGTAGATGTAAGTCGGTCTAAAATAAGTTTCCACAAAATGTGAGACTGAGCTCTTGGAGCTAATACACAGTGACCTTTGTGATTTGCATGCCACTCCCTCTTTGGGGAATAAGAAGTACTTTATGACATTTATTGATGATGCTTCTAGGTTTTGTTATGTCTATCTGGTACATACTAAGGATGAAGCATTAGATAAATTCAAAGTATTTAAAACTGAAGTTGAATTACAACTTGGGTCCCTGATCAAAAGATTAAGGACTGATAGGGGAGGTGAGTACATGGATAATCTGTATTTTCAGTTTGTTGGTATAATCCATGAAACGACTGCTCCCTATACTCCTCAGCAAAATGGTATCTCTGAAAGGAAAAACGTAGTGCTAAAGGAGATGGTAAATTCCATGTTGTCCTATTCAGTGCTGAGTCAAGGGTTCTGGGGTGAAGCTATGTTAACAGCTTGCTATTTATTAAATAGGGTTCCCAACAAAAGGAACAAGGTTACCCCTTATGAACTCTGGACTAAAAGAAAACCCAACCTGAACTTTCTCAGGGTTTGGGGTGGTAGGGATGTTGTAAGACTCCCTGATCCAAAGCAGAAAACTTTGGGTGAAAGAGGCATTGAATGCATCTTTGTTGGATATGTTGAGCATTCCAAGGCATATAGGTTCTATGTTATTGAACCTAATGAGTCTGTTTCAATTAAATCAGTAATTGAATCAAGGTATGAAATCTTTGATGAGAATCGATTATCATCATTCCCTAGACCATGTCAGAGGATTCCAAATAGAACTAATGATATTGGTACAACAGAGGTCCCTGATGAAGTGTTATCAGATCGAGGTCCCTAATGAGGTTGTGGTTCAACAACCTGAGCTCAGAAAGAGCAAAAGGATCAGGACTCCAAGTCATTTGGACCGGAGTTTCAATTATACTTAATTGAAGGAACAAGGGATGAGGTCTCTGACCAACACTCCTATTGCTCTAATGTTAAGGATGACCCCAAAACATTTGATGAAGCAATGAAGTTCCAGGATGTTGCTTTCTAGAAAGAAGCAATAAATGATGAGATGGACTCCATCATGGGCAACAACACTTGGGTGTTAGCTGATCTACCACATGTTTGCAAACCTTTGGGTTGCAAATGAATTTTCAAAAGGAAAATGAAGGTAGATCGAACTATTGAAAAGTTCAAGGCTAGACTAGTCATTCAGAGATTTAAACAAAAGACATGGATAGACTATTTTGATACTTATTCCCCTGTGGCACGTATCAGTACTATAAGATTGTTGATTGCTTTGGCATCAATTCACAATCTGATTATTCATCAGATGGATGTGAAGACAGCTTTCTTGAATGGTGAATTGGATGAGGTGTGTTAATACAAATAGCGTCTCAAAAACGTTATTTATATTATTTGATCTTTTATTAGTTTTGTTAATGACAAATAAAAGGAATATCTTTTAGCAAATAATAAATACTAGTTTAAGTCTCTTAAGTACATATTTTACACTTCACTTAATAACCAAGAATTACAAGTTTGCTTATTTAGTAACTTGTTTCCTTAAAAGGAAACTTTAATTCTAAAATCATTCCATGACATCATTGCATACATCACATACAATATCTTTGATATATCTTGTTTAGATTTGCAAGATACATAGTTGACATTTGAGGATCTTGGATGATTTGGTAAGATATGGTAAGATACAACTAAACCTTAGCTGTCACATCCCACGGATCCAAATCCAATGAAGGACGGATCCCTTCTGAGGGATCCGTGGGATCCGTGAGCTGAAGATCAGCTTGCCTATAAATAGCAAGCTGATCATTTGGCTTTCTCATCACTCATATAGCTTTAACACACATATTCATTCAGTACATATCTTACTAACATCATTCATAGTTGCATTTCACTTTGATCTTTCATTTTGTAGAAAAGAGATCAAGCATTCAAGGATCTACAGAACCGTAATCCTTTAGTTGCATTACTGTGTGATATTGTAGTTTGTTTCACACATCATATCTATCATTTGTAATCAGTGAGTGTGGTTAGTGTTTTAGTCCTTAAAGCACAAAGAGTGTAGGGAGTAGTTGTACCCGTGTAAAGAACTCAACATCTAGCTTAGTGTCGGTAAAGTAAATAGGCGACGTCAGGTTGGTTCTACCTTGTGAAAGAACCCGGTGTTTAGCTTAGTACCGGAAAAGGAAGTAAGCGACGTGTAAAGGTTTTCTCCGCCTAGAAAAGGAGTTTGTTTCTTAGTGAAAGATAAACCCTCGAGTAGGAAACTCGGGGAGTGGAGTAGGGCAAGGAAGAGAGTCCTTGTAGCCGAACCACTATAAACAACAGTGTCGTGTGGTTTGATCCTTCCTCTCTTTGTCTTTTGTTTACATTGTGTGATTATTTATTTGTGATTGTTTCCGTTGAAATTAACATATAGTAACAAAGCAAATAAAACTTAAAACGGTAAAAACTATTCAACCCCCCTTCTAGTTTTCCACAATTGGCATCAAGAGCTACGTTACTTAAGATCTTTAAAATATATTGTATTTTAAAACTTAAAACGATCCATGGATTTTGAAAACTTTAAAGAAGGGCAATCTATGTAGAGACCACCTCTATTTGAACCAAATTGTTTTATTTATTGGAAAAATCGCTTTGAGACTAATGTAAAGTCAAAGGATATAGATCTATGGTATATTATAGTTGATGGTGATTACAAACCTATTAGTAATAATATTTCGGGTGGTCGGGATGAAGGAGTTTCTCTTACTCGTCACAGTGATGAGCAAAAGAAACTAATTGCGAAAAATAATGAAGCCAAAATGATGCTTTATAATGCCTTACCTAAGAAAGAATATGAAAGAGTTTTTATGTGTAAAACGGCTAAGGATATTTGGCAATCTCTTATTATCACACATCAAGGGAACTCACAAGTAAAAGATAACAAAATTGATCTTCTTGTCCAACAATACGAACAATTTGTTATCTCTGAAGATGAGACCATTGATAGTGCGTTTGCTAAGTTCAATACTATTATTACATCACTTAAAGCACTTGATGAATCTTTTTCTAGTAAGAATTTTTTCAGGAAATTTCTAAGAGCACTCCATCCGAAATGGAGAGCAAAGGTGACAGCTATTGAAGAATCTAAAGATCTCTCAAGCATGACACTGGATGAGCTCATAGGAAACCTAAAAGTTCACGAAATGATTATGGAAAAAGACTCGGAAATTGTCAAAGGCAAAAAGGAGAAGATTAAGTCTATTGCCTTAAAAGCCAAAGTCGAGTCAAGTGATGATGATGAGTCTTGTTCAAAAAGTGATGATGAAGAGTATGCCATGGCCGTGAGGGATTTCAAGAAATTCTTCAGGAGACGAGGAAAGTTTGTAAAACCACCTCGTGATGAAAAGAAATCCTCTCGGAAAGATCGTGACGATAAGAAAGGTAAGGTTGATAGGAAATGCTATAGGTGTGGTAACTCCAGTCACTTAATAGGAGAATGTCCAAAGCCTCCAAAGACCAAATCTCAAAGAGCCTTCGTTAGTGGAGCTTGGAGCGATAGTGAAGGAGATGATGATGATGAGCCTAAGAACAACGAAATTGCACTTATGGCTAATGACACAGAAGAGGTACATTCTGATTCATACTCCTCTATAGATGACGAAACCTTAGAAGTAGAATATAACAAACTGTGTGACGTTACTTTAAAAATCATAAACAAAAACAAGTTTTGAAAACAAAGACAACACTTTTAGAAAATGAAGTATTTTGGCTTAAAGAAAAAGCAATACGAATTGAAAAAGGTAAAGATAGTAAAGAAACGTGTGTGTCTTGTCAAGAACTAAAACTTGAATTAGAAACCTTAAGAACCACACAGGAAGATTTGATCAAACAAAATTCAAAGTTTAAAAGGTTTGATAAAAACATAAGTTGTGCAGGTGAAATAATGAAAATGCAAAAGCTACCTCATGATAAAACAGGACTAGGCTTTATGAAACTAGGAACCTTAAGTGATCATAAGGAACAGACTGTGAATAAAACTGATTCAACCAAGTTGGACACTCACGGATCCGACGGATCCAAAAATTTGGATCCACCAAGTGTATCCAAAGGATCCGCGAGTACAGAAGTTGAACAGAAGGTTCACAAAGTCGACCGTTCCGAGTTTGTTAAAGTTACTAAGAAACCTAACAGTAGTATAACCAATAATAAACATAAACGAGCAGTATCTTTAGGAAGAGGACAAGCTAGAAATGAATATAGAGTTAAAACGGATCAACAGAGACCTCAAATGAGTTTTCCCAAACACCCCTTTCCAAAGAGTATAGTTAATCCACAACATACTTATCAAAATAATTGGAACCAAAACATACCTAGAAACTTTCATGGTCCTAGTTATATGTCATGGAACAATTGTCCACCATTTACATACATAAACCATGATAATGTCATGTTTAACCCAAACGGACCCATGAGATATTGGGGACCAAATGCTTGAGTCTTTTATGAACTTAGGTATGCTTGAAAGTTGATCTTGAACCTGATGAGTAGATCAAAGATAGTGGGTGCTCAAGACACATGACGGGAAACAAAAATCTTTTCTCAACCTACCAAGTGTATGACGGAGGTAATGTCACATTCAGTAGCAAGCTTAAAAGTAAAATCATCGGAAAAGGTACAATCTCTCATGACTCTCTATCTATTGATGATGTTGCTCATGTAGATAATTTAGGATTTAATTTACTTAGTATAAGTCAATTGTGCCGCAAAAAGTATAACGTCCTTTTCAGTGAAAATGGAAGTAAAATACTTAAAGATGGCATAACCGTAGGAAAAGGTGTTTTAAAGAATAATGTCTATGTTATGAAATTAGATAAAACACCTAAAGATAAGTTATGTCTTACCTCCTTGGACGAAAACTCAACTCTATGGCATCGACGCTTAGGTCATGCTAATATGAGGCTTATTCAATCTTTGTCATCCAAAAAACTCGTTAGGAACCTACCCAAGTTGAAATATGACCAACACTTTTGTGATGCTTGCAAAATTGGGAAACAAGTACATAATAGCCATAAGGCTAAAAACATGGTATCTACATCTAGATGCCTAGAATTATTACATATGGATTTGTTTGTGATGAAGCGAAAAGTGTACCGCTTTTAAGGGGTCATTTAAGCCCTAAATCGTATTTATTTGATCAAATATTGTCCTAAATCGTTCCTTTTGTCATTTTAGGTACTTTTGAGGAGAAATCTGGAAAAGGAGGCATTTTGGACGTTTTTGGAGCATAAAAGTGAAGAAAACGACAAAGTCTCAAAATCATGCTAAAAGTTACCTTTGACGGCGTCAGGATTATCCCTGGACGGCGTTATGGCTTGGCACGAAAAGGTGGATGTGAAATTTACTCATGATAAGCCAGAGAAATTTGCATGGGAATTCTGACGGCGTCACGCTTTAATCTGATCAAGGTCGTCACGGCTTAATTTAAAGAGGGACGGCGTCACCCCTAATTCTGACGGCGTCAACCCCTGATAAGCCAGAACGGATTTTGTAGAGCTAAAGAGGGACGGCGTCAAGAAGGTCATCCGGGAACCCTAAAAGCGGCGAGGTGACGGCGTCACACTCCATAACGTGACGCCGTCAGATCTGAAAGTCTATATATAGTTTTGCAATTTTTTGTCATTAGTGTGGAACTTATTGAGGAACTTTGTGTGTGAAAACCCTAAGACGAATTTGGCAGCTTTTTCAAGGCTTTTTGCCTTGAGATCTTCCATGTTACATTGAAGATAAGTTATCAATTAATCATTCAATATGTCTATGCGTTGTTTGATTCTATCTTGTTCTTGTCTTTTGTTTAACATGCTAGGCTAGATTTATCTTGTGTTTGCTTAGATCTAATGAAACCTAGCTATTGATTATTGGTTATTAGTGTGTTGTTAGTTGTATTGGATGATTGTTCATCTATGTTAGGCTTAAGAAAACTGGCTAACTTCCTATTCGGTAACTTGCTTGAACGTCTTAAGAAACATGAACCAATGCGTACTAAAGGTTTTTATGGTTGTATTTAATGCACAAGCGAATTCTAGTGATCCCATGTTAGGAGCTTCCTAGCCGGCTCGACATAGGAGTGAAGTAGGAGCTTGTAGAGTTGGGGAAGTATGTACGCCACCCCACAAATGGTATTAAGGAATACACCCGTCATCCACACAACTAATACACACTAATCAACCGGTAAAAGATAGTTAGGGAGTAAGGAAATCTAAGTAAACACATTTCTCTCTATATAAGTTTTACCACCTTTTCATTTTCAGTTATTTTATTTTATTTGCATTCGTAGTTATTTGGGTTAGTTGACTAGAAACTAATTCCGCCCACTCTTTCAAACCCGAGATTTTACTTGCTTTCATAAAATTATAAAAACATAAAAAAAGAATCTTCTCTCACCCTTAGACCTATTAGAGTAATTTTTCATACCTAACGAACACTATTCCCTGTGGAGAACGATCAATCCCCCGTACTTACCACTACACTATACTACATCGGTCAGGTACACTGCCTGGTGGGGTTGTAAGCCTCTTGAGATCCCTCGAGAGGTAAAACCAGTTGTAAGGTTGCAAAACCACGCATCAAGTTTTTGGCGCCGCTGCCGGGGAATAGTTATTGTTTAGGTTGATTTTCTATTTTATTAGGTCTACTCCCTAGATTCCTTTCTAGTGAGACTTTTTATTTTCTTTTTCTAGGATTATCTTTAGTCTATCTTATTTCTTTGTGCCCTTTGTTTGTAAAACCATTTTCATTTGTCACTATGGCGGATGAAATTCCATTTAGATCATTGACAATAGATGAACAATTATACTTCACAAAGAGATTTGTTTCCTATCATTCCTATGAATTGTTTCATGATCTTTGTGCTATCCAAATGAAGTTGGGGGTAAGGTTAGATGGGTTTAATGAATTCTATGCATGTGATACTTCTCTTAGACAATCATTATCTGGATCAATTCCTTTTAGTAAGACCCTTTGGATGAATTTTGAGGAAAGCTTCCTAACCATGACCCATAAGTGGAACGAATTGATGGATTCGTATGAGCAAAAAGACCTAGTTTCTAAGGACATGGACTTAGAGTCAAACCAAGATTCTGAGATGGTTAAAGTTGAGCCACCTAACTGCATGTCATGGTTAGGCACCACCATAGTACAAGATGAACACTTAGGTGATCTTGATAAGATGGACGATAGAGTAGAAAATCTAAGACCACCAAGTACCCCACAAGTCCTACCATCATTTGAGGCACATACACCGCCCGTGACTTACCCGAAAGAAGTAGAAGAGACTATAGGAACCCCAATAGAGGTAGAACCTTTGAACCAAACACAACTAGAGGATATAGGTTTGAATGCTTTTAGTGATCACAACCTTACTCTTAGTTCTATGGAAGTTCCTAGTTTTGATGAACCAGAGCCTCAACCAAAACCGTTACCTAATCTTCCATCTTTAGATGTGAATTTAGGAAATGAAAAAGGTCCCGATCCACCCATCAAACCATATAGTCGGGTAGTTTTACGTTGGAGGTAGTAGACTCTAAGCCTTGTAGAGAGGAAGCCAATATAGGAGTGAAACATGACCTTACATACTTACATCACCCATTCATGATTGATCACAAGAAACATTACAGGTTTAAACCGGGTTTATTAGGTCAAGATGGATTCCCAACTAGGAGTCTCTCGAAGTTGATAGAAGATGATCCCTTTTTAGGAGGAAACTCAAAATCACCCATTGACCAAAGTGAACTAGGCAAGGTTATGATGAAAGGAGCACACCCCTTTGAGCATATAATTCATCCACCACTCTTTCCTCACGTGGCATACTCCTACCGAGCTGGTGTGTATCGCTACTATCACCCGCACTTAATCCTAAGTGTAGGGAAAACCTCTCCTTTATCCATTAAATAAGAGTAGAGTCAGGCTCATGACTCGAACAAAAACAAGCGCTTCTTGGGAGGCAACCCAAGTTTTATTTGCTTTGTGTGTTTATTTATTTGTTTGTTTGATTTTATTTGTTTCCGTATGTGTGTTTAATTTTTATTATTATTGATTCATGTTCAAAACTAAATTGTGAAAATGCTTTATCTTGTTTTTAACTTCGTCTTAACTACATGTAAAGGTATTTTGCAAAAGATAAGTGTAAAGGAAATCCAAATCGGTTTATTAGAACAAATGAACATGAATCGTAATAATATTAAATGAACATACATATTAGTATTTGTTTGAGTCAAATGCTTGTATCGAGTCATAATGATGTTTTGCAGGAATTCCAGGAAGTAAGGTGTAGGTTTTTCCAAAAAATTTCCGGAAACGTAACATGAGAATTCTGTCAGATCATATCTGACGGCGTCAGGAATTACAACCTGACGGCGTCAGGTTTAATTTTCTGAAAATTTTTGAAAGTTTTGTTTTCATAAAAAGTTTTTATTAAATCTCTAACTTATAATCTCCAGGAATCTGCAAAATTATCATTCCACAAGCATTATATCCTTATATATAGATTTTATCCCGCCGATGTTATGCAGGTTTTCGTGTTTGTTTTCTCAGGTTTAACAGGTTATTTTGGACAAGGAAATGTTTTTGAATCAAGCTTTTGGCGATGCATTAGTCATGGAGCTTCAACATTACTTTGGAAGAAGATCTAACCGTGTTACTTCATTATCCACCGAACGAATCAGGGGAGTATTTGATTTCATTCTTTTACCTTTATGCTTTTACATTTGTTATTTGAACATTGGGGACAATGTTCATCTTAAGTGTAAGGGGGGGTAAAAGTACGATTAGAGAATGCTATTACGCTTGATTTTTGTGTGTTTAATAGTAGATGTGTAATAAAACTGAGATAAATACCTGTTAGGGCAATTTTAGTGCCAAATTTAAAATTTTTTACAACATTTAGGAGTGAAACTTTGATCTTAATGAGCGTCTCACGGATAGGAGTTATATAACTAGCACAAAAACCGTACCACTAAAAAATTTTCCACCCCCAAATATGTGAGGTTCGCCCCTAGAATTGGTAGGAAAAGCATTTATGCTATGATGTGTGTACCGGTAGCACTTAGATTCTAGAACTTGCGTTAGGACCATTCCGAGGCCACAAGTGAGACTACATTCGTGTAGTTAGATTTACTACATGATAAGAGGCATTAGGATTAACCCATTGTTTTACACCTGTGTTTTTTGTTATAATTACATTGGCTACATTGGTCAAGTAATTCTCCCACACCCTTTGCGTTGTACTCATTTTTAGTACACGATACCCCTAGTACACCCCTCAGAGCCTATCTTTTCGTTTCGACCTTTAAGCATTTTACTTAAAGGAAGAATTTGTTACACCCCACTAAAATGTACACCCAAATCGCCTTAGCCTACCTTGTATGCACTCATTTTTAGTGCATTATTGTGACAAGATTTGTGTAAACCTGATGCGCGTGATGTGTCGTTGCGGTTTAGCAGTTTTAATGCCTACTCAAGTTTTAAATTTATATTTAGCCGACTTATCAATAACACACACACTTAACGAGCAGTGTACCCGGTCAGTATGAAGATAATGGTAAGTAGAGTGTCGATCACTAAGAGTGGAACGTATTATCTAGTTATTCTAATCAGTATTTTAATATCCTAACGCAAGGGGTTTTCAGCCTGAGAGACTGGCACGATTTGTTGCAATTAAAATAATAAAATAAACCAATAGGCACGAATCAGCAAGTAGCACACACGTACACAGATAGATACTCGAGACAATAAGAGGGCTGTCCTTATAATTAAGTAGATTGTCACTTGTTTTATTGATAGCTTTATATGAAGTGTATGTAGTTAATCCTTTCTCGTTGGTCCTATTCTTATCGGCGAGTAAACCCTTAATGATTACTTATGTCTAAAAGTTATTCCTAAGTGATCAATTTAGAAACAACCGTGGGAGCCACATTATGTCCCGCAGTCAAATGCCCGCAAGCCACTAATAAACACAGAGGTTATCAATGCACTAATAAGTAGTAACCAAAGACATCAACATATAAACTTTAATTAATGAGAAAGCAGTTTTAAGGGAGTGCAATCTTTCCGTTGCCACATTACACAAGCCACCAATCTTGATGAATTAAAGTTTACTAACACAATAAAACAAAACTACTTAATGAATTAAACATATGCAGCACCTTCTTACAGCTCTTGTATCTTTGATTTGGGTGTGTCTTGTGCTGCCTCCTTGACTGAATTCGTCCTTTGTTCCTACTGTTCGGTCTTCGGTGTTAGGGTTTTTGGAACTCTTTAATTCGTCTGGTCTACGGGGTATTTATAGTTTCTGTCTGAGGGAAGATGCGGCGCATCTACTAAGTAGATGCGGCGCATGTACTTAACTTCGCGTGGGGTCCAAGATTATAATATTCAGGAATATTCGTACACCGCCAGAAGATGCGGCGTAACTCTTTATTAGATGCGGCGCATGTCCTCTTGTATCTTGGATCGTATCTGGTGATATCTTGATAGAGATGCGGCGCATGTTGAGAGTGAGATGCGGCGCATCTGGAGCAGAATTGACTTGATCTTGTCCATGTCAGTAGACTTTCACTTTATGCACGTTTTGCTCCTTAATTAGTCCAAAATAGCTAAGTTTCACCAAATGCTTGTTTTTACCTGAGAATTACAAAAGTAAACAATTAAGTATCAATCCTCATACATAATATAGCAAAGCAAGTCAAATTAATAGGATAAATGATAGTAATAAAATGTACTTATTTGAGTTCATCAAATATCCCCCCACTTGAACTTTACTTGTCCCCAAGTAAACCTTAGAATTTCATTTATGAAAATGTATCCTAAAAGATGTTAGGATTTATTTTTATATTTAAGCATGTATTCGTTTAATTCATGATCACACAACTAAACACTTAACGAATTAGAAGTAAAATAAAATAAGTCGATAAAATCAAATCTAATCGTTTAACTGTCCAGTCACGACGAATATTCTATCATAAGCTTGGCAAGTATACACATCTCCACCACTAAAGCTAAGGAATAACAAGTCTAAAGCGGTAAAAAGGGTTTTTAGGCTTAAGGGTTAATTATTCTCTTTTCACTATCGATCTCAAATTCCAGAAAAGGCGACAAAATCACAAATACATGATCGAATCCACGAACACGATACTTGCAATTGCTCAAATCCTTAACTCGAATAGGCTAAAGATAGGTCCAAACTTCACCAATAATAATATATCAAAAAGGGCGACAAAATCATAAATACATAGCCGAATCCACGACTACGATACTTAAGATTGCTCAAATCCCTAATCTCAATAAATCAAAGGTTCGGTTGGATAATGAATAATATAGGGTATGGAAAACATTTGGGATATAAACTGGTGTAAAATGAAAAATAAACAAAACAAAACAAATAAATTAAAATCCTAAGTGTGGTTAATCACTATCCCAACCATCCCATGAATAAGACTCATATCATTGAATAACTCACGCTTTAACACTTGAAACACACGCTTTAGGTAGACACGAATTATACTCAACAAAATCTTAATCAAAGAATAAACCTTAACTGGCGTTCCCATAACTGCCAATTCCCATTCAATCCATAGATATAATACAACAAATAGTGGTGATATCGACCACTTACATAACTTTACATAAGTTGGTTAAAATAAACATCCAACTTTTCTTTCTTTTTCTTTTTCTTTTCTTATTTTTTCGATTTTTTTTTTTTTTTTTTTTTTTTTTAACTTTAAACATAAACATAGATGTGTAAAATTTCACCACATCACTACAACTTTCTTTCCGGATAATTTTTATTCATACTTTTCATACTTCAGAAATAATGGTAATAGTGAAAGTAGTAAACACACGAAAAATAAACTCAAAGATATACAATATTTACTTTCACTTCAATTTGCATTGTGCAATTTCCCGACCTAACCATAGATAATGAATTACGCACGCGAACACAGGTAATGTAAGGAAACACACTCTTTGCCTATAGCAATTAACCAACCACGGATTCTAATCTACAGGGTAGGCTAAGGTGTAAGGGTGTAACGAAACATTTTAAACATAGGTGTAAGAAACGAAAGGAATGGCTCTGAGTGTTTTTCTAGGGGTATCTTACTCTAAAAATGAGAGTAACAAAAGGTTTTATACGGGGGTTAACTAACCAGTGTGGTTAGCTAATAACACATAACATATAAAGGCTATTTGGGTGTAATCCTAGAATTTTACCAATTTAGACAAGTCATTCCAATTATATAAATAATACTCATTATGGTGGTCTCGAATAGTATACAAGCCAAGTTCTAAAGTTTACAAGTCACCGGCACACTCATAGATTTGTGAATTTTGAAAAATCACAATTTTTGAAAATAACGTCATGTGTGCAGTTATGTAACTTAGATCTTAAACAAAAACATGCTAAAATTTTTTTTTTTTAAGTTTGATATATTAAGCACATTTTTAAGCATAATTTTTGAAAAAGTTTAGGACAAGTAATTGTTAAGTGTTCTAATTCTCCAATCCCCCCACTTAAGTTAAACAACGTCCTCGTTGTTTGTATAAAAGGTTAAAAACTGGAAATTAAAAGAATTAGAACAGAAAAACTCCCCTGAGATTTGCTCGGTATGATCCTCCATTAGTATAAGAGCAAAAATCAACTTCTTGTGGATTAGAACGTTAAAGCTTCATACTTGATGTATCCACAGGAAATCCAGGAAACTATAATACCACCAACACTTTAAAACACACCTAAGATAAGAAAGGTTCAAACTTGCATAATACATTAGTAGTTAGGAAAAATAAAACTTAAAAATTAAAACTGAAAATCATCAGGTCAGTCGATGCGCCGTATCTTATTGAAGAAGATACGCCGTATCGAGCCTGGAATAATACGGATCAGAATAAAGATGCGCCGCATCCTTAACCAGGGATGCGCCGCATTAAAATAAACTGATAAATAGTTTTAAAGTCGAAAATAAAAATGCAGAAAAATAAAATAAGATATGACCATTGCAGGAGATGCGTCGCATCTCAGAATTGAGATGCGCCGTATCCTCATGCGGCCTGGACTGACTCGACACAGAAAACAGAATAATAAAAGATAAATCCGGGTTGTCTCCCGGTTAGCACTTGTCTTTATTCCAGAGTCTTCAAGTTAGACTCACGTTCAGCACTTCATTAGTATCGATCATTTATTCCTACATGGCCACGTAGGATCCATCTAGCAACCGAATCGTCTCGTATATATTCAGATCCCAAATTCAAAACTCCTTTGTAGAATCCTCCCATCAATTGATATGGGTACTCAATTCCTCTCTTCATGTCATCATTACTAATAAAAAGGAATGGAGAGAATTTGTAGCAGACCCTATTAGTAGCATGTTTAAATCCAGGGTGAGTTCGGGGCATCATATAAGTGATAACGTCGCTTCCACATTGAAAGGTGATCTTTCCTTCAAATCGTTTTGCATTAATAGTGATCTCCCTACAAAATGGTTTTCCAACAATCACGTCACCCATATTGCTGTCACAATAGGTATTCATGTCTTCAATAACTACGAACTCAGTAACAATAGTGAAGCGTCCAACGAAGATCGGGACATTAATGAAGGCTCCAACTACATTCTTTCCTTTATACTCCTTTTTATTTCTCATAATAGAATTGTAAAAGCTTCTAGACATGACATTGATTGATAAAATAGGAAAGAAATTGGCGTCAATACACTTGTACCCAATCATGCATGGGAATTGTAAATTGTAAGCACAATTGGTGTTGATCCTTCTACCGTAATCCCAAGAACCATCATATCCCTCAAATTCATCGTAATTTCTAGTAGTAATAACGTTGACTCTTGGACTATCCACAATTTCTCCTTCTTCTAACTCAGATTCGGCATCAACCATGAACAGGTCATTGGATTCCAACGGTCCATTAAGGTCATTAAGTTCAATGTAGTCCCCATCGTGATGTTCGGGTGTTTTTTCATGCACTAATACTTCATTCATAAAATTGGCTTCGAAGTCGAAGTCAATTAGTTCTCCGTATCCTTCCATTATCCTTCTGAAACAATCACGAAAAGCATCAGTAGGATTTGCTCGAGAAAGTAATATATCAGATAATTAATAACGAAGACGGAATACGAAAAATTAAAGTTACTGATATCTGCAGACGATGCGCCGTATCCAAAGAGTTGGATACGCCGTATCTTATAATCGTTAAAATTTAATCAGACTTTATTCAGAAAATAGATACGCCGCTTTAGAATTTAAGAATGCGCCGTATCGAATTAATCAATCAAAAATCAGCTTATCTAATTAAAATTAAATGCGTCGTATTAACGAAAGTTAATGCGCCGTATTTTCGTTACGTTTAAAAATAAAAGATTTTTGATTCAGTAAGATGCGCCGTATCGACAGAGATCGATACGCCGTATCTGTTTAATAATTCGCAAACTGTTTTTAATTAAAATAATAGATACGCCGTATCTGCTAAAGCAGATGCGTCGTATGGCGTTAACGTTTAGAAATTTTTTTTTTTTTTTTTTTTTTTAAAAAAAGATACGCCGTATCTGCAAATGCAGATGCGTCGTATTACTTTATCGCTTAGAAAAATTTTCTTATTAAAAACAGATACGCCGTATCTTGGGGAAAAGATGCGTCGTATCGAATTAATTAAACGCGTTGTATTTTTTAAAAAAATTAAACGCAATACGCCGTATCTGAGAGATCAGATGCGCCGTATCGTTTGATTTTGCACAGTACAACGATAGCAGAACAGAAAAATACGAAAAATAAAAACAAAAATTAAACACACAAACAAAAATAAACACACAAAAATAAAAAGAAAACAATTAACACACAATACAACAAATATGCAAAATAGTACAATGATGCAATTAATCTAATAAAAAGAAAAACCTAATTAAAATACTAATCAAATTAACAGATAATAACAATTCACTCCCCGGCAACGGCGCCAAAAACTTGATGCGCGTGATGTGTCGTTGCGGTTTAGCAGTTTTAATGCCTACTCAAGTTTTAAATTTATATTTAGCCGACTTATCAATAACACACACAATTAACGAGCAGTGTACCCGGTCAGTATGAAGATAATGGTAAGTAGAGTGTCGATCACTAAGAGTGGAACGTATTATCTAGTTATTCTAATCAGTATTTTAATATCCTAACGCAAGGGGTTTTCAGCCTGAGAGACTGGCACGATTTGTTGCAATTAAAATAATAAAATAAACCAATAGGCACGAATCAGCAAGTAGCACACACGTACACAGATAGATACTCGAGACAATAAGAGGGCTGTCCTTATAATTAAGTAGATTGTCACTTGTTTTATTGATAGCTTTATATGAAGTGTATGTAGTTAATCCTTTCTCGTTGGTCCTATTCTTATCGGCGAGTAAACCCTTAATGATTACTTATGTCTAAAAGTTATTCCTAAGTGATCAATTTAGAAACAACCGTGGGAGCCACATTATGTCCCGCAGTAAAATGCCCGCAAGCCACTAATAAACACAGAGGTTATCAATGCACTAATAAGTAGTAACCAAAGACATCAACATATAAACTTTAATTAATGAGAAAGCAGTTTTAAGGGAGTGCAATCTTTCCGTTGCCACATTACACAAGCCACCAATCTTGATGAATTAAAGTTTACTAACACAATAAAACAAAACTACTTAATGAATTAAACATATGCAGCACCTTCTTACAGCTCTTGTATCTTTGATTTGGGTGTGTCTTGTGCTGCCTCCTTGACTGAATTCGTCATTTGTTCCTACTGTTCGGTCTTCGGTGTTAGGGTTTTTGGAACTCTTTAATTCGTCTGGTCTACGGGGTATTTATAGTTTCTGTCTGAGGGAAGATGCGGCGCATCTACTAAGTAGATGCGGCGCATGTACTTAACTTCGCGTGGGGTCCAAGATTATAATATTCAGGAATATTCGTACACCGCCAGAAGATGCGGCGTAACTCTTTATTAGATGCGGCGCATGTCCTCTTGTATCTTGGATCGTATCTGGTGATATCTTGATAGAGATGCGGCGCATGTTGAGAGTGAGATGCGGCGCATCTGGAGCAGAATTGACTTGATCTTGTCCATGTCAGTAGACTTTCACTTTATGCACGTTTTGCTCCTTAATTAGTCCAAAATAGCTAAGTTTCACCAAATGCTTGTTTTTACCTGAGAATTACAAAAGTAAACAATTAAGTATCAATCCTCATACATAATATAGCAAAGCAAGTCAAATTAATAGGATAAATGATAGTAATAAAATGTACTTATTTGAGTTCATCAAAACCCAAGTTAATTATCTAGTTGATTACATGGTTGCTAAGTCGAGTCATATCCTTGTACATATTGTTTTGGGACGATTGGGACTCATGGGTAAAGTACTAGTGTAATGGAGTAATGGGGAAGAACATCATTTATTACCCCCATATGTGCTAAATATTTTAAAAGTACTCCAAGTGTTTTAATTATCTTAATTCGAGTCATTAGATTAGTTAATTGTAAAGTTATGTAAAAGTTCAAGTGTAAGGGGAATGCAACGCCCCTATGATGTATTATTTTGGATGGTAGGGCAAAAGTGTATGCAATAAAAAAAAATCGAAAAAATCAAGAAAAATACAAAAAAAATGAGAAAAAGAAAAGTAGAAAAAACATACGGACTACCATCCCGTTTCATTTTATGTTTTTGTTATTTTCTTTCATTAGCTTAAATCGAGTCGAGTCTTGGCTTATGCAACATTGTATAGTACATGTAATTAATCAAGATCTTTAACTCGACACCAGTAAAATATCCTTTATCCAACAAAACCGTGTTTTCCTTTTCCCTACACCTAACGTTATAACCCATTTAAAAGCCCTCTTTGATAGTTTATCTTAGGTGCTTACGCCTAGTGGAGGAGGTTTTTGATCCTTTCCCAAGCCTATGGTAATCTATTTGCTATGACAGGTAGTGAGAGATATTATCCGTTTTCATTTATGAGATTTATTTTGATGACACTTGAGAGATGCGAGTATCTAAACACTACTTGTGAGGTGCTAGTTTGTAATCTCCGTGCTTATTATGATTAAAGTGGAACGATTATTTGTTGTAATTACTTTTATGTTAGCATTAAATGACCCCTAACTTGTATTTTGATTAGAATAAAAGCGCATTTGCTTGAGGACAAGCAAATCTCAAGTGTAAGGGTATTTGATGAAGCGAAAAGTGTACCGCTTTTAAGGGGTCATTTAAGCCCTAAATCGTATTTATTTGATCAAATATTGTCCTAAATCGTTCCTTTTGTCATTTTAGGTACTTTTGAGGAGAAATCTGGAAAAGGAGGCATTTTGGACGTTTTTGGAGCATAAAAGTGAAGAAAACGACAAAGTCTCAAAATCATGCTAAAAGTTACCTTTGACGGCGTCAGGATTATCCCTGGACGGCGTCATGGCTTGGCACGAAAAGGTGGATGTGAAATTTACTCATGATAAGCCAGAGAAATTTGCATGGGAATTCTGACGGCGTCACGCTTTAATCTGATCAAGGTCGTCACGGCTTAATTTAAAGAGGGACGGCGTCACCCCTAATTCTGACGGCGTCAACCCCTGATAAGCCAGAACGGATTTTGTAGAGCTAAAGAGGGACGGCGTCAAGAAGGTCATCCGGGAACCCTAAAAGCGGCGAGGTGACGGCGTCACACTCCATAACGTGACGCCGTCAGATCTGAAAGTCTATATATAGTTTTGCAATTTTTTGTCATTAGTGTGGAACTTATTGAGGAACTTTGTGTGTGAAAACCCTAAGACGAATTTGGCAGCTTTTTCAAGGCTTTTTGCCTTGAGATATTCCATGTTACATTGAAGATAAGTTATCAATTAATCATTCAATATGTCTATGCGTTGTTTGATTCTATCTTGTTCTTGTCTTTTGTTTAACATGCTAGGCTAGATTTATCTTGTGTTTGCTTAGATCTAATGAAACCTAGCTATTGATTATTGGTTATTAGTGTGTTGTTAGTTGTATTGGATGATTGTTCATCTATGTTAGGCTTAAGAAAACTGGCTAACTTCCTATTCGGTAACTTGCTTGAACGTCTTAAGAAACATGAACCAATGCGTACTAAAGGTTTTTATGGTTGTATTTAATGCACAAGCGAATTCTAGTGATCCCATGTTAGGAGCTTCCTAGCCGGCTCGACATAGGAGTGAAGTAGGAGCTTGTAGAGTTGGGGAAGTACGTACGCCACCCCACAAATGGTATTAAGGAATACACCCGTCATCCACACAACTAATACACACTAATCAACCGGTAAAAGATAGTTAGGGAGTAAGGAAATCTAAGTAAACACATTTCTCTCTATATAAGTTTTACCACCTTTTCATTTTCAGTTATTTTATTTTATTTGCATTCGTAGTTATTTGGGTTAGTTGACTAGCAACTAATTCCGCCCACTCTTTCAAACCCGAGATTTTACTTGCTTTCATAAAATTATAAAAACATAAAAAAAGAATCTTCTCTCACCCTTAGACCTATTAGAGTAATTTTTCATACCTAACGAACACTATTCCCTGTGGAGAACGATCAATCCCCCGTACTTACCACTACACTATACTACATCGGTCAGGTACACTGCCTGGTGGGGTTGTAATCCTCTTGAGATCCCTCGAGAGGTAAAACATGTTGTAAGGTTGCAAAACCACGCATCAGTTTGGCCCGTCGGCTATACAAAGTTATGGAGGAAATTTTTACACTTTAGTCATAGTAGATGATTACTCTAGATATACATGGACAAAGTTTTTGAAAACTAAAAATGAGGCATTCGACAAATTTGAAATTCTAAGCAAGAAAATTCAAAATCAAATAGGAAGTAATATAGTATCTATTAGAACTGACCATGGTCGAGAATTTGACAATGAAATCCAATTTGGAAATTTTTGTGATAATAATGGAATAACTCATAATTTCTCGGCTCCTCGTACACCTCAATCTAATGGTGTAGTAGAACGTAAAAATAGAACAATTCAAGAAATGAGTAGAACTATGTTAAATGAACAAAACATACCACAAAAGTTTTGGTGTCACGCTGTAGATACTTCTACATATATCCTAAATAGAGTTTTAATTAGACAATTTTTAAATAAAACTCCTTATGAAATTTATCGAGGCAAAAAGCCTACATTAGGATATTTTAGAGTTTTTGGAAGCAAGTGCTTCATTTTAAACACAAAGGATTATCTCACTAAGTTCGACCCAAAGTCGTATGAAGGTGTATTTCTTGGGTACTCACAAAACAGTAAAGCATACATTGTATTAAACAAGGAAACATCAAGAGTCGAGGAATCGTTGAACGTAACATTCAACGAAAGTCCACCTCCCTCTAAGACATCACCTTTGGTAGATGATGACTTAGTTGAAAGTCAAATGGTTAATGATATAGAAAACATTGAAAATGACAATGAACCCGTAAAAGGAGAAATAGTCAATATTAAAGAAACTAAAAGTCATCCATTAGAAAACGTCATAGGAAAACTTAATGAAAGAACATTAAGATCCAAAGCTCAAAATGAAAGTAATTATTTTTGTTTTATTTCAACTGTTGAACCTAAAAATATAGACGAAGCAATAAAAGATGAATCTTGGGTAATTGCTATGCAAGAAGAACTAAATCAATTTATTAGAAATGATGTTTGGACATTGGTCCCTCCACCTAAAAACCAAACCATAATCGGCACCAAATGGGTCTTTAGAAATAAAATGGATGAAAATGGTATAGTATCTAGAAATAAAGCTAGGCTAGTAGCTCAAGGCTACAATCAACAAGAAGGTATAGATTACGATGAAACCTTTGCACCCGTAGCTAGACTTGAGTCTATTAGAATATTACTTGCATATGCATGTGCACATGATTTTAAGTTATTTCAAATGGATGTTAAAAGTGCTTTCTTAAATGGTTTTATAAATGAAGAAGTATATGTTGCACAACCTCCCGGCTTTGCCGACTTTGAAAAACCAAATTATGTTTTCAAACTTAAGAAAGCTTTATACGGACTTAAGCAAGCACCAAAGGCTTGGTATGATCGACTTAAGACTTTCCTAGTTGACCATAAGTATACCATGGGCCTAGTAGATAATACTCTCTTCACCAAGAAAAAGGGATCACATATTATCATAGTCCAAATATATGTGGATGACATTATATTCGGTTCAACTTGTCAAGAGTTATGCGACGATTTCTCAAAAATCATGCATGACGAGTTTGAAATGAGTATGATGGGGGAACTAAACTTTTTCTTAGGTCTCCAAATTAAACAATTAGAAGATGGGATATTCTTCAACCAATCAAAGTATATCAAAGATATGCTTAAGAAGTTTGGTCTTGAAGACTCAAAACCCATGAGAACACCCATGTCCTCCGAAACCAAACTCACTAAGGATGAAGAAAATGAATCCGTAGATAGCACTAAATATAGAGGAATGATTGGTAGTTTACTCTATCTTACGGCTAGTAGGCCTGACATTATGTTTAGTGTTTGTCTATGTGCACGTTTTCAAGAAGATCCAAAAATGTCCCATCTTGAAGCCGTTAAAAGAATATTTAGGTACATCAAAGGTACTACACACTTAGGATTATGGTATCCCAAAGGAACGGGTGTAGAAACCATAGTGTATACTGACTCAGATCACGCAGGTGATTATGTTGATAGGAAAAGTACTAGCGGTATTTGTACTTTTGTAGGATATTGTCTAACATCATGGTTCGCTAAGAAACAAACTGCCCTCGCAATCTCAACAACAGAGGCAGAGTATGTGTCTGCAGGAAAGGCGTGTCAACAAGCACTGTGGATGAAACAAGCTCTCGTCGACTATGGAATTGAACTCAACAACATTCCCATTCTTTGCGACAACAAAGGTGCTATCGATCTAAGCAAAAATCCAGTCCAACACGCTAGAACCAAACATATTGAAATACGCCATCACTTCCTTCGCGACAATGTACAGAAGGGAATCATCTCAATTGAGAAAGTTTCCTCAGAGGACAACATTGCCGATATTCTCACAAAACCACTTAAGCGAGAACCTTTCAACTATCTTAGACTTGGATTAGGATTAATGGAACCTAGTGATTAGGTAAAACATTAGTATAAACATTAGTTTAGCCACACACGACACTAAACCAAAACATGTGTTCTGATCCGCGGATCCAATCGATAACAAGGACGGATCCTTTGTTTTGGATCCGCCGGATCCGTCGCATGCTGAGTTCAGTTTATTATTAAATAAACAAGAACAACTACTATTCATTCCTCACTCCAAAACATATCACCTTACTATACTCGACACACACTTAATCTCCATCACAATTTAGACCATTTTCTTCCACAAATTTGTGCTTCTAACATCACTGTAAGTATTCTTATCATATTTATACTCCTAATCTGCGTCTAGGATTTCCATTTCATGCACAAAACCAAAACTTGGGGTATATGCATAATTCTTGAAAAATCATGAAGCATATTTATTGCATTATACTTAAAAACATGTTTTTCTTAGTTAGGAATTGCATCTCATAGCATATTGTCTTAACTTAACAAAAACCCCATGAAATTTTTTTACTAAAATCTTCTAACGACTAGGTAAAATGATCTTTTTTGAACATTGTTCATACAAATGCAAAAACGTTATCTTTTAGACTTCACTTGCATAATGTCTCTTGAATGCTAAAGGGAATACATAATTAATATGTATTTTCGGGTACATTCAACCGTAGCTACATTGAAATAGGAGCGTTTGGGTTATCTCTCGTTTATAAAACAAAACTTGCATAAACTAATTTTTCTTGCATCAAAAGGAGTCGAGATAACCGCACCTCCACATTGTCCCCATGTAGGCACACACTAGGAATTTTACACTTCCTTTGATCATTTTAACTAAAACTATGTAACTTTTGTACTTAGGAAAATCATGCCTCCCGCAACCAACTACGATCACAAAAGAACCGTTAACTACTTACCCGATGTCCACAAAACCAAAGGTCTAACCAATGCCCAAATCGAAATTTTCAAAGCCTTAGAGAAAAAGTATGTCCATGAGGGTAGAGTCGTAGATTCACCGTTCTATGAAGGAACACAACTTAGGGAACAATTAGCCGCAATTCGATTTGATTCTCTTTTAGATATAGATGAACCAATTGTTCCTAGGTTCATACTTGAGTTCTATGCTAGTGTAGGTCTTAGTTCGAGTGACCAAGGTTACTTAAGTCTTCATTTTACTCTAAATGGAAATCTTGTCAACATCCCTCTTGATCAATTTGGTGAGGTCTTAGGCATTCCAAACCAAGGGACATGTATTTACTCGGACATATGGTCCTTAACAATCTTAGAATCCAATCTCGATAGGACGGCACCATATGTCACTCCTCTCGAATCAAAAGAAGTGATTAGGGAACATCTCTTCATTCCTAAGAACAACCCCACAAGAATGTATCGTGGTCGTGAAGTTGCTAGAGATCCATTTGCAATGGAGCTTAATGAACTCAAACCCGAATTCAAGAAAATGGAAGATGTCTTAAGGGCTAATGTGATGTGCACCATAGGAAACCGTGATCACATCAATGCTTGTCTGTGTCATATGATGTACAACATCTCTACTCATCAACCCTTCAATCTTGCTTATTATGTTGCCAAAAGAATGTGTGACATTCCGGTTCTAAGCAAGATTGCAATGCCTTATGGTATGCTCTTAACCCGACTCTATAGAGCCTTTGCACCCGCTCGTCCAAACCATTTAGGCTTTGTTCCGGATTACAATGAAATTGAACATACCTTCGTTCCTTTGAGCGACTTTAGAGTTAGTGTTGATAAAGGCAAACGTCCTCGTGTACCAACATCATCCTCATCATCTTCAATGAGTGAAGATGATGGATTGCCAAATTCTAGGATTCCTCCACCCGAATACTTGAGCCATCTTCCTCCAATTCAAAATGAATCCGCTGAGTATCGAAACATCAAAGGAATGGTGAAGAATCTTGGTCGTTGGATGATGAAATTGCACAAGGGGATGAAGAAGTTGAAGAAGAAGCTTAGTTGATGGAGTGTTTGGTTTTGAACAATGTTGGATATTGTGATGTTAAACTTCTATGTGTCTCGACTTTATCTGATAATACTTGTTATGTATGTGTAATAACTAACATTTGCAGGTAGATAACCATCATGGTTATCAATTTTCCGGGTTATAGCCTATGTTTGGCATAACACCTAAAACGGTAAGTTTCTAAGAACGGATTAAACTATGAACAAACGTATGTTAATGTTATCATATTTTGTTGTATTGCTATACATATTAGATGTTAAGTAAGGTCTAGGTGAATTTTCGGGTTTTCGTCGAAAAACGCGAAATATGACATATGTTCTGTTTAGTTTTTAAATTTTAGGCATACGGATCCGGCGGATCCCAAACTTGGGCTCCGCCAAGGCTTATCGTTGGATCCGCCATCCGCCAACTTGCGGATTCGGCGGATCCCTGAATAAGGTTCCGCCTTTGATTCAACTTGGATCCGCAGGTTACCCAGTAAAATTCTAAAACTTTTTTGACTTATCTCGATTCTTAAATCTTAGTGTTTAGTATCATTTAGGATTCATTCACTGATCATAATTCATCTTAGAATCATTTAGGAGTTCTTAGAAACTTAGGAACATAATTTCCCACCAAAATTTAAATTTTTGAATTTTAGGTGTGAGTTACCAAACTGATACAAAGAAGGAACCCTTTTTAGGGATCCGTCAAATCCGTGGAAATATCAAATCATCAGATTTTCCACTATCTCCTTGTATTAACTGCAAATCCACAACACATTACTCAACCAAAGCTCAATGGATTGACTTCCTTGATATGACCTGCACAAATTTTTGTTCCAAATCATTAGAAACCAACATTCTCTATTGGATTCACATCAAATCCAAACACACAGACTCACAAACCTTCTGTCTATAAATTAGCACTTTAGGATCTTCAATTCACATCACAAACATCTCTTCTCCTGTACATTTTAGCTATCATACTTCACCAAAAAGTCTCAATGACAAAATCAAACAACTCCTCCACATCCAAGCCACTAAAACGAACAGCCCGTATGAGTGTGAAACATTGTTGTTTCATCAACATTCACAACTCATCCTCTGAAGAATCATCACCACTAAACATATCCTCACCCATTGCTAGTGAAAACTTCCTTACTTTATCCACTCCAACTCCCTCACATGTAGTCATAAAAACACCACCTCCTACCATTACTCCTGTAGCAACCACACCACCACCCGCTCCCGCTCCTGCTCCATCACAGTCTGAGAAGTCTGCCTCATCACCATCCTCACCAAAACTCCAACCCATGGAACTATTTAGGACACCACCAACATCTCCACAACCTTATCTTGAAGAGTTAGAAGATCTTCCACCTACATCAACCAATCCTCCACCAATAAGTCTTGAAAACTTAGAACCTATGCTATTTCATCCTCTCCATCCGGATATTCATGGTCCTCTATACCGAGAAGCACCACAACCTCGTCCAGAAATACCAACACTATCACCAAGTTCAACACTCATCGCCATTGATGAAGCGATGTGGAGCAACATTCCTCAAACACAAGAGGAGATAAGTGCGGAGTTAACACAACTCTATACTCTCTCGGGTATGGTTGACCATCGCCTTCATGAAGCAATGGACATTCAAAACATCCTTATGAACTCCCTCCAAACACCACAACAACCATCAAACAACAACAACAACCAACCACCATCACCACCACCACCACCACAAAACTTGGAGCCTAGTCTTCCTCCCGGCTTCTCAAGTCATGATTGCGCACATTGTGAGAGAACGGCTCACTTGGCCCAAAGGACCAACATCTTGGTCCATGAGCTTCAAAATGAGATGAGGTTCATCTTGAACCATGTTCTTGAACGTTTAAACGCCATCTCTCATCCTCCTCAATAGGAGCTTTCTAGACTAGTTGTTAGGACCTTTTAAATTGTTGCTTTAAGACTTTTTATTTCTTTCTAGGATGTCTTTTTATTGTACTTGTAACATCATTTCATCATTGTGACTTTTGTCACAAAATTTTCAATATCTATGAATGTGATGTTTTATGCTTATGAGTGATCAACATATTTCATATTATCATTATCATTGTGAACTAACATCATTATCTAACCTATATTATACCTTGATTATGATTGCTTTAGGTAAAAATAATGATCAGACACTTAGTTTTGACTTTTAAAAGTCAAAACATATTAAAAGGCTTGTTTGGAAGAATACTTCACAAGCATTCTACTTCTTCATTGAAGTCATTCATTACTAACACTTCATTTGCAGCATATCATACCCTTCAAAGTATACGTTGGTACTCGAGAAGTGAGGAGTATACATCAAGGGGGAGCATCTCATAAGAATTTCATAAACTAACCGTTTGTTTTGTAGATTCATGCATCATTTCCTTGATTACTCCATCTAGGGGGAGTATAAAACAAGGGGGAGCTTTAAAGTTCTCAAAATCTCATTCCGCTACGCTACTCTTTTTTGTTTCGACAAAAAGGGGGAGAAAGGGACTAAGTTTGCATCAACTGTGATTCATCAAAGTACACACATTTTTATAAAACTTTTTTTAAATAAACAAACTTAATATATATTTTTAAGAACTTATGATATATTTATTCTCTTGCTCAAAAATATACCTTATGTTTTGTCATCAACAAAAAGGGGGAGATTGTTAATACAAATAGCGTCTCAAAAACGTTATTTATATTCTTTGATCTTTTATTAGTTTTGTTAATGACAAATAAAAGGAATATCTTTTAGCAAATAATAAATACTAGCTTAAGTCTCTTAAGTACACATTTTACACTTCACATAATAACCAAGAATTACAAGTTTGCTTATTTAGTAACTTGTTTCCTTAAAAGGAAACTTTAATTCTAAAATCATTCCATGACATCATTGCATACATCACATACAATATCTTTGATATATCTTGTTTAGATTTGCAAGATACATAGTTGACATTTGAGGATCTTGGATGATTTGGTAAGATATGGTAAGAGACAACTAAACCTTAGCTGTCACATCCCACGGATCCAAATCAAATAAAGGACGGATCCCTTGTGAGGGATCCGTGGGATCCGTGAGCTGATCATTTGGCTCTCTCATCACTCATATAGCTTTAACACACATATTCATTCAGTACATATCTTACTAACATCATTCATAGTTGCATTTCACTTTGATCTTTCATTTTGTAGAAAAGAGATCAAGCATTCAAGGATCTACAGAACCGTAATCCTTTAGTTGCATTACTGTGTGATATTGTAGTTTGTTTCACACATCATATCTATCATTTGTAATCAGTGAGTGTGGTTAGTGCTTTAGTCCTTAAAGCACAAAGAGTGTAGGGAGTAGTTGTACCCGTGTAAAGAACTCGACATCTAGCTTAGTGTCGGTAAAGTAAATAGGCGACGTCAGGTTGGTTCTACCTTGTGAAAGAACCCGGTGTTTAGCTTAGTACCGGAAAAGGAAGTAAGCGACGTGTAAAGGTTTTCTCCGCCTAGAAAAGGAGTTTGTTTCTTAGTGAAAGATAAACTCTCGAGTAGGAAACTCGGGGAGTGGAGTAGGGCAAGGAAGAGAGTCCTTGTAGCCGAACCACTATAAACAACAGTGTCGTGTGGTTTGATCTTTCCTCTCTTTATCTTTTGTTTACATTGTGTGATTATTTATTTGTGATTGTTTCCTTTGAAATTAACATATAGTAACAAAGCAAATAAAACTTAAAACGGTAAAAACTATTCAACCCCCCCTTCTAGTTTTCCACAAGGTGGTTTATATGAACCAACCTCAGGGCTTCATCATGCCTGGCAATGAAAAAAAGGTGTGTAAACTGATTAAGTCTCTCTATGGACTAAATCAGGTACCTAAGCAATGGCATCAAAAATTTGATGAAGTGGTTTGTCAAATGGTTATCTTCTTAATCAAGCTAACAAATGTGTATATAGCAAATTTGATGAATCTGGTAAATGAGTCATCATTTTCCAATATGTTGATGACATACTGATCTTTGGCATTGACCAAAATCATGTTGACTTGACAAAGGAAATTTTGTCATCAAAGTTCTCCATAAAGGACATGGGGGAGGATGATGTTATCCTTAGTATAAGGATTAAACATGAAAGTAACAAAATTTCTATCTCTCAATCTCATTACATTGAGAAGGTGTTAAGGAAATTTAATTACTTTGATTGCACTCCAGTGAGTACTCTTATGGATTCAAGTGAGAAGCTGATGCCTAATACTAGTAAGACTGTATCTCAACTAGAGTATTCTAGGGTGATTGGCTGCCTAATGTATGTCATGACTTGTACAAGACCCGATATTGCTTTTGCAGTGGGTAAACTGAGTAGGTATGCTAGTAATCCTAGTGCTCATCACTAGCAAGCAGTTCAGAGGGTACTGAAGTATCCGAAAAAGACTATGAATTATAGTCTCTCATATACTGGTTATCCTTCAGTGTTAGAAGGATACACTGATGCAAGTTGGATCAGTAACACTGAAGACAATTCATCTACAAGTGGTTGGGTATTCCTACTTGGTGGAGGTGCAATTTCTTGGGCATCCAAGAAGCAAACTTGCATCACCAATTCAACAAAGGAACAATCTAAACCCGTTTTACAAAAATTGATGAAAACGGCGAGCAAACATGGGGCGAACAGGCATTTGCGCTCCATATTCTTATTCTTGTAGCTAAAAACGGCGAGCAAACATGTGGCGAGCAAGCATTTGCTCTCAATGTTCTTTGTTTTGTAGCGAAAAATCCTTTGTCTTCTTTTGAAAACGGCGAGCAAAAGGGAAGGGCGATCAAATATCAAATTCTCGAAGTATCGATTTCGGTAAACGCGTTTGAAAGTGTTTATTTTGTAATTGAGTGTGAGAAGTATTTTTTGTGGTAATTGAATTTTCTTTTAACCTATACTTAAATCACTACATTACGTAAAGGTATTCACACAAACAGTTCATTCGTAAGAAACAAATTTTATTTTGCAACTCAAAACCCATTCATTCACAAACAACAAGAGCACAAACTTCCTCATTAGACCGATCAAGAATCCATATTTCATTGAAACATAAACATATAACATAATTGAATGCTTCTTATCATTATAACAATTTTATACATGTACATATCAATGAATCATCTATATTGCAGAACAAGAAACCGTCTAATTAATCTATACTACATATAAAACATGAATGACTCTCTCTCCTCTTGGTCTTAAAATTAAGACTTACAAGTTATAATGCTTATTGTACAATACACAAAGCACTATTAATGATCTTTCTCATCAATCTTAATTTTAAGACTTACAAGTCTTAAAGCTTAATGTACAAAATACAAAGCACTATTAATTTGGTCAAGATATTTAATGTAGTCAATTAATTAATTGGTCAATAAATACAATTAATTTAGTTATTAAAACACCCTTTACATAAGAAATACAAATTATCAAGCATATTGTACAACCAACTTAAACACAATTCCTGCATTAAATGTTACTATTACAAATAATAAAGCACATTATACAAATATTCAAGCACGAACGGGCAACGGGCCAAACGGGCTAGAGCCCGAACGGGCACAGGCCAAACGGGCTAGAACCCGAACGGACACTGGTCAAACGGGCACGGGATAAACGGGCACGGGCCAAACGGGCACGGGCTAAACGGGCACTGGCCAAACGGGCTCATGTTATACGAATGACTTTAAAAAAGACCAAAAAAGACGACATAAATTCCTTAGTTAAGGAGTTGAAATACGTCACATGAAATTTTTGATATCCGTAAATTTATTATTAAAAAGAATATAATAAACTAAAATACATGATTCACCGGAAAATATTATTTCAAGGTACCCGCAGCCGCAACGCGCGGATACCCTGCTAGTAAATATTGTAACTAGCAAAGAATAACGAAAAATTATAGTGAAAACCACGCGCAATAAATCAATGATAAAATGAATTGCATTATCGTCCAATTGCTTCTTTTTTTTTGAACAATAACTTTCATTAAAACAAACGGCTAGCCCTCAAAACGGGGACCGCCAATTACACGCAAACATACAAAGGGTACTTCGCCCAATCCTTCCAAACTAAAGATTTAAATTTTGATCTATACTTTAGCCATAAAAACGCCCTAGATTTTACTTCGGCCACCACGTCCCTCGTATGTCTCGAGTTGTCTTGAAAAATCTTACCATTTCGTGTCTTCCATATCACCCATACCGTGATCATAACTATACCCCGAACAATCTTTTTTCTCCACTTTCCGCCATGAACACTCTTATAAAGCATCATAAGATCCTCGAAATCGTATGCAAAGAAAGGCGTTAAACCACACCAATGACAAATAAGACTCCAAACCTCATAAGCGAAATTGCATCCAACAAAAAGATGATTAATATCTTCAATACTGTCAACACATAAGGCGCAATTTGAGTCCGGAACCCCTATTCTTCTCAGCATCAAAGCTGTCTTGGTTGGAATTCTGTTGAATTCCGCTCGCCAACTCAAAAGGTTCACTTTAATCGGGACCCATTTCTTCCATTTCATCTTGTGATCACGACTAGAGTCACGACCTTGTCTCATAATTTTCTTCATATTGGCAACTGAAAAAGATTCATTCAAACCATCATCCCAAAACCATTTGTCCGTCGAGCCTACTGGAGTGAACGAGAGCAGCATCCAATCGAGATCTTGAAGCTCCGAAAACTCAGCAACCGAAGCTGGATATCGAAGCCAGCAACCTGTAAAACGAACACCTTCTTGCGTCTTTATTATACGATCATGTACCCTGCACCCCTTGTTTCTGTCCAACCTGTATAAAACTGGCCACCTCGTCTTTAAAGTTGTCGAACCTAACCACAAGTCTGTCCAGAATCTAACATTATCTCCTGGGCCTACTCTACAGCGCAAAAACTGAACCAGCCTTTTACCTTGTATAGACAACGCTTCTAAAAATGTGACGATAGCCTTCCAACATCCTGACAAAGATCTCTTAATCGGCAGAAAATCCCAATGTCCCCGACCCCCATGAATCGATTCGATCACTTTGCGCCATAAAGAATCGTTCTCAGTATTGAACCGCCGCGCCCATTTTACAAGTAAAGCCGTATTAACATCTACCAATTTAGATACTCCCAAGCCGCCATCTTTTTTTGAAGTACATATCACCTCCCATGCCACCCAATGAACCTTCTTTTCCTCACTCGAACCAGCCCAAAAGAATCTTTTCATTAAACTTTCGATCACCTCCACTACTTTCACCGGTGCCATATAAATTGAAAAGTAGTAAATGGGTAGACTCGAAAGCACCGATTTTATTAGAGTCAATCTACCCACCATGGAAAGAGTTTTGGCCTTCCAAGAAGCAAGCCGACTTTGAATCGACTCTATTACCGGGCTCCAATTACATACTCGCTTCATGTTTGCACCAACCCGAATCCCCAAATAATCAAAAGGCATCGAACCCACCCTACACCCAAGAATATCCGCCATCCTAACCACTTCCCCATCATGAACCCCTATACCAAACAAATGGGATTTATGAATATTAATTTTAAGCCCCGAGCAAATATGGAATATCCGAAGCATCCTCGCCACCTTCTCTATATTGTCTTTGGACCATTCTCCCACAATCAATGCATCATCTGCATAAAAGAAGTGAGAAATCGGCTTAACATCATTTGCAAACCTGATGCCTTTGAACTCCCTCAACTCCACGGCTTTAGATATTAAACAATGGAGGACTTCCATAACAACTAAAAATAGAACCGGTGAAAGAGGATCTCCTTGACGAACCCCTTTTTCGCATTGAAACTCAAAAGTAGGGGCTCCATTAACAAGAACCGCCGACCTTGCCGACTGAAGCACTCCTTGAACCCACGTACACCATCTCCTCGGGAAACCCATCTGATCCAAAATAGATAACAAAAACGCCCAATTGACATTGTCATATGCTTTTTCAAAGTCAATTTTTAACATAAAAGCCCTCTTTTTTGTCTTCTTAATCCAACCAATAGTTTCGTTAATCAGAAGTGGTCCATCTAAAATGAAGCGACCTTTGAGAAAAGCCGATTGTGTATCCGAAATCACCTTACCCAGCACTGTTTTAATCCTTGTAGCCAATACTTTTGATATAACCTTACTTACAATCCCTATCAAGTTAATGGGCCTATAATCCTTCAAACCCACTGGAGTCTTTGATTTAGGGATCAAAGTAATAAAAGAGGAGCTACAACCCCTGTTTATAATCCCTGAATCAAAAAATTGATCCAGTAATCTCACAAAATCCTCCTCAAATAAATCCCAAAAAAACTTAATAAACCGGAAATTAAAGCCATCCGGACCTGGAACCCTATCCGGACCACAATCAAAGACAGCATCCTTCACTTCCTCTTTCTTGAATCTGCTAACAAGCCCCTCCGCACTATCTACATCCAACTTTTTAATGTTACTACATATCAACTCAGGTCTTCTCTTCATGTAGTCAGCAAAATGGCCTCTAAAATGTCTCAAAACCTCTCTTTTAACTAAGGAAGGTTTTGAGATCCAATCCCCCCCAATCAGCAAACCATGAATGGCATTCGCTGCCTTTCTCCCATTAATCACCCCATGAAAGAAAGCAGTGTTATCATCCCCTTCCATCGCCCATCTCACCCTAGACTTCTGTTTCAAATCCTTCGTCTTACACATATTCAACTGATCCAACCCCCTTCTACACTCCTCCCAAACCCACACTTCTTCTTCTTCCAATTCTCTAATTTCCATAGTCTTTTCTAGTTTCTCACTTTCTTCTTTCATCATGGCAAAATCATCCCCCTCCTTCTTAAGAATCCCTTCCCACCAATCCTTAAGAAACTGTCTAAGATGTCTAAACTTCAAATTTAAAACCACGTCCGGCGGCCCCTGAAACGAACAAGTGTCTAGCACCTTTTTCACAACCTCTTCACACCCATCTCTAAGAAACCAAGAGTTGAACCACCTAAATGGCTCAGGACCAAAATTCGAATCCACCAGAGTTAATAAAATCGGACAATGATCAAACGCTTCTCTAGGCAAAGCCCTCAAAGATGCCGTAGGCCACCTATTAAAAAACGCCTGACAAACAAGAATGCGGTCAATTTTGCTCATCTTAAAATCATTGCCTCTTCCTGTTAAACATATGAATCTATTCCCCCTCATAACATACTCCTGAAGCCCCAAATCATCAATGAACAAATTAAAATCCATAGCTACCCTTTGGTTGAAATTGGAATTTTTTCTTTCTTCCGGGAACCTCACAGCATTGAAATCTCCCAAAAATATACAGCTACCACTACAACCCCTAACTACCTCCTCAATTTCATCCCACAACCTCTTCTTAGCTCCTGTCCTTTGCGGACCATAAACATTAAAAACGTTCAACAACGAACCATCAGCCACTATAGAACCAGTGACCAACAGAAAATTTTGCCTCTTAATCACCACATTTCTTTTAAAAACTTTCGGGTTCCACACACTAACCAACCCCCCCCCCCCGATCTTCCAGCAGCATCGACACTATCAAACTTAAATCCCCCATCACCCCAATAATTAACTAACTCATTTCTATCCAAATCCCCCACCATAGTCTCCTGTAAACCCAAAAAATCTACCCCAAATTTCCTTCTCAATCCTCTAACCCACCGATTTTTTCCACAAACCCTCACCCCTCTAATATTTAAACATAGAAAATTCATTTATTACCAACCTGTAATCCTTCACCACAGAGCGAATCTTGTACCACACTTCTCTTATTTTCCAATTGAGCACCCAAGAGAACCCCCAACCGTATTGTTTCATCGATTTCTTTTTTTCACTATTGTCATCTTCAATCGTATCCCCTTCCGAGGAAATAGCATCCGGTCCCTCCAAAGGTCCCTCCAAAGTTGCATCATCAATGATATTCTCCACCTCCTGTTCCTTCGCCAGTCCCTCTTCAGTATCTGTTTGTAAAGTCACTTGATCCTTCTGTTCCCCATCATTAACAATCTCAACTTCATTTAAGCCCAGTAACTTATTGAGCCCAAAAATATCATCTCCCTTGGGCTTTTTACCCACTTTATCTTTTTCTAGACTGCTTGAATAATGTGGATTGGGCCGGCCCACCGGTGACTCGAACTGTTTTTTCTTTCTTTTATTGACATGAGAAATAGATTCCTCCATCCTAAATAACTCCCCATCCTCATTTTCAAAATTAAATTGATTACCGGGAGTAAAATCCCCATCAATGATTGTTTCCTTAAAAACCTCCGCATTAAAAGTACCATCATTAACCACATTAATAGCTTCCATAATTACCGGAGACTCCATAACCGTTTCCTCACCGGAACCGCCACCGGATTTTCCATCCCCTCCCACCGGAATACCATCCTCCGTATCGACTCCATCGCCCTGCCTGTTCTCCGAACTTCTTACCGGATTATCACCCGGATTCTCCACCGAGTAAAATTCCAGCACCCAGTCACCATACTCCTCCGAAACCCAGACTTTATATTTCCTCTGTCGCCAAATCAAGGTTACTTCTTCCGCCACCTTCTTGCACTCTCCGATTAACACCCCCACACACTCGATAGACAAGTCGAAATCATCTTCCGACCTTTTTGGACTATGAATCACCTTGCCAAAGACTCCTCCAATAGCCTCTATAATCTTTGTAGACCTTAACTGTAGAGGAATACCCATAATCTTCAACCATGCCAACCTCTCGAAACCAAAAGATTGACCTTCCCATATATCCATCGATGAGAAACGTCCGAGAATTTCTCTAGCCGAAGCCAAAACCTTGTTTGCCGATGCTTTGTCATCAAAAGATAACAACACCGAAAGGCCACCCAAGTATTGTACCCTACCCAAACCAGGACAAATCTCATTTAGAATGACATAGATGCTTTTAAGAGCATCCAAGTCAATCATTCTGGCGATCAAAGCTTTCCCGTGTAAATCTTGATAAACGTTTGTCTGATCATTCACCACCACCTCTTTGCTACTTCCATGTTTACCCAGAAAGGTGTCTTTAAAAGACCTACCCCCTGTGTTAAACATAGAAGCCTTCCCATCTCTATGAATCCCAAAATTACCTTCATCAGACTTCATTGGTTTCTTCGGTTCCTGCCCAAATTCATTTTCCGTATCTCCCTTCATCGATTTCTTCGATTCCTACCAAATCTCCCCCTCCTCTAACGTAAACTTTGCTACATTAGCCTTTAACCAACAATCTCTAATCCGAGTGTGACAAATCTTACGTATCAATTCTCCTTTATCTTTGACATCTAGAAACGATACAAAACCAAAACGATTACCTGCCTTGTCTCGTTTTCTAGCGATGTAAAGATAAAAAATATTCCCATACTGACGAATGAATTCCGAAAGATCATTCCCGCTACACTTCTCTGGAAGATTCGTTACAAAAACCTTGGTGATCCTACCTTGAATAGACGCCGGAATAGCATAACGGCGTGGAGCCATCCGTTATAAAAGTCTATTTATACTAGCCTTTTAATTGACTTTCCAATTTGAAATTCGTCCAATTGCTTCTGTCACTAAAAGTACATGAGTCAACATTTAGTTACCTTATTAATTTGTTTTTGACAAAATCATTCCAACCTTACATCCCACATAGGTTAAAAATAGAAATGTTCTTTGGTTTATATACTAGAGTGTATCTGATGGATACGTGTTAAGAACGCTATAATATTTTGGGTCTCGAGTTATCATTTGAGTTCAATAATTTGTCAAACAATAACTCAGCTGCACTCTCGGGATCCAAAATTCATACAAATTCTTAACTTTTAAATTTATATTTGAAATTTATTTTTAACAAGTACTCTGAAACTTCTATTTACATACACAAAGATTCAGAGGCCATACTTTGTGTCTATACTTTAAAATTTATATGATGTAGTTATCATTATCAATAAAGTAAAATAACGATTTACCTAAGGGCTAAGACATTTGGTATATTTGGTACTTGAAAAGATAAATGAACACATGCATAAACTGTATGGATTGGAATACCAAATATGCACGAGACAACATTTGGGTACATTATTAAATTATTTTGACAAAACCCACTTTAACCTTGTATCCCACATAGGTTGAAGAATGAACATGTTCCTTGGTTATATAGCGTAGTGCAGTGGCAGATCTTGAAGTTTTTAGTGGAGGGGGCCGAAAATTTTTTTGTCCTATCTTTATATTTCGGTTAGTATAATCGGGGGGGCCGACTTAATAAATATAAAATTTTTCGGACGAAATACGGATTAATCATAGAACCGGGGATTATTTCCAAGAATCCGAAGTTGGAGCGGGGAAAAAAATCCTCCCCCCCCCCCCCCCCCCCCCCCCCCCCCCAACTAAGATCCGCCATTGGTGTAGTGCATACAAATCAATGTGTTAAGTAGACTAGTGTGTCTTACTTAAGTTCAATAATCAACCCAACTTGAGTGTATTGATTTCAAAATTTATATAACTTCTTAATTTTGTATTTTTTCAAAATCTATATAAATTCTTGGTTGTTTCTTAACGAATACTCCAAACTTTTATTTGCATACACAAATATTCAGAGTCCACAATTTTTGTTTATATTACTAAAAAGTAGATGATGTAATAACGTAATATAAGGATTTAACAATAACTTTAAAAGAAATATTAGACCAACAAAAGAGATAAAACACATTTAGGGTGCGTTTGGTTGGGGGTTATGAGGGGGAATTGAATGATAGAAATTGGTATGTTTGGTTGTCATGGTGGACCCTTTAATTGGGAATCAAGAATCAAATTTTGATTCTTTTCATTCCCCATCATTTTGGGTGGTATCAAAAAAATTTTAGAGGTTTTTTTTTTTTTTTTTTTTTTTTTTTTTTTTTTTTTTTTTTTTTTTTTGTCTTTTTCAAATATAAGTAGACCCATCTCCACTATTATCTCACACCCTTTTTCTATATATAATTAAATTTATAATTTTTTTTTTTAAATAATAACTTATCTATTTTATAATATATTTTCTATCTTTTAAATCAAATTCAAATCCGAATCCGAATCCTAAACACACCTACAAACCAAATGCACCCTTAGTAAGGGTTAAGTCACCTGGTATAACTTGCTACTTATGTGGCTTAGCCCGGACTGGGTTTTTTGGGCTTGATCTTTTTTAGGAAGTAAAAGAACGGTTTATGTTTTGACTGGGCTTTATGCATCTATACATCATAGTGAATTAGTGATAGTTAAAACTTAAGTCTGTAGGGTCTATTTGTCACTCGATCTAACATGTATGCCCTTTTGAGTTTTGACTAGTTTGTGGAACAAAAAGTATCTTTTTATGATGGGAATATAAAATGAAACTTCAACTTTATTAAACTGTAAATCACATGTATTTAAGGTAATTTGTAAGTTTATTTATTGTGTATTAAATACATTTTTTTATATAAAAGGAATGTTTTTTGATTAATAAATACATTTTAACCAATGCTCACAGGGCACTAGTTAGACAAACCCTTTTATGATTGACGAGGTAATTGGTCGCTTTTGCGGTCTAACAGCCTTCGCTACTTTCAACCAAAACTTTTACCTAAAACTTGCATGTAATAAACATGAGTCCGAATAAATAAATAAATAAATAATAATAAAAAAACTGCAATTACAATTACATTTGACACTAAAATGCAAAACAATTAAATAAATAAAATAAATAAAAAAATGCAGAACTAAGAAAGAAACTACAAAGTACAAACTGATAAATTATATGACAAAATCATTAATATAACAAAATCATTAAAAAGCCTATTAAGTATGAGCTTAATTACAATGGGCTTATTTGTATACTTTTATGGGCTTAAAGTCTAAGGTTGGTTTTATATGAGCTCATCAGTTTCAAGATAGACATGTTCGTTCAACCTGACCTTTTCAGAGCCTAACCTTTGGTTGGATTTTTTTTTTTTTTTTTGAACAAATCCATTTTATTAAACCAAACAAATACAATACCTCACAATGATAGATCATTTAACTATCCACACCATTACACAAATACCAACCACGAGGTGTAGAAGACACTAGCATCAGTATACCAAAACTCTCAAACTAAAGATACATACTGACATTAATAAATGACCACCTTATCACTAACCAAACACCCCTTACTCACATACTACACGCATTAGAGACCTGAAATTAGCTCGTTTAAAGCTTGTCGTGAGCCCATAAGCCTAGGCTTACAAAACTTTTTGATAATGATAAGTTGGGTCTTAAGCTCCCATAAGCTAGTGTCACTTGTTTGCTAACCTACGAGTTCATTCCCATTGCGCACACGAAACTATTGACAAATGACGTTGACCTATGATATAATTGATATTGACTCGTCTTCTTACTTTAAAGTGTCTCAACATCATAACGGTGTCCTTAAAACCCAAATTTCAAACTTTAGTATTCCAAATTCAACAAACTTTGATTGATGTTTTGACCTTAAAGTTTGCTAACATACATGTTATTGCCAACTGCACACAAGAAACTGTTGACACTTGACACATGACATCGACCCATTTCCTAGATACTAAAGTTAAACTTGCCGAACATATTTAGATGTAAATTTCACAGAAGCTAATAACCATCTATTAAAACATTTTCTTAACATAACTGAAATGGTAAATTGAAAATAGTTGTACTTAACTCATGATACATACATATAATGATATAAATATTTCTTAACGGTACCACCGACACTAAACTTTAGGGCATGTAACTCAAGAAACAAAAAATGAGTTGCACACTTGCACTATCGTCAATTTACCTCTCAACTATAACTAGCAAAGAATAACGAAAATTAGAGTGAACCCACATAAAAGAAATAGAAGACCAACAAAACAGTTTAAATCCATGTACTAATTAACCTTACCTAGGATCATGGCTTGGTGACCGTGAGGTCTCAAGTTCAAACCCCACTTAGGTCATCTTTGAGATATTAGGAAGTCCCTCTATGAGGGCTTGGCTTTGGAATACTCAGGTCAAGTCTGAGGGGGCAGGGTTTACCCCTATTAATCGTCGTGCCTTCGGGCGGATTAGTAGGGGGTTCTCCCCCCATCGGGTATTTGAACAAGGCTTTCCACTTCGAGGGAGCTCTCTAGCGCGGGCCCGGTTAAGACAACGTAAGCTAGACCTCTCGCTATTGAATCGCGACACGAAGTTTCAAAAAAATTCACCTTTCAAAAAAAATAATTAACCTTACCTAAGAGCCAAGTCATTTGGTATATTTGCTACTTCGTCTAACACGTATGCATTTAACTAGTTTGCTAACAAGTTCATGCTGCGCGCACACAACTATTTACACGTGATATTGACCAAGTCTTCTTACTTTAAAGCATCTCAACATCACAAAAGTGTCCTCGAAAACAAAATTTCAAACTAGTTTTCCAAATTCTACAAACTTTAATCAATGTACTGACCTTAAAGTCTTCTAACATAGTACAAGTTATTGCCAACTGGACAGAACAAACTGGACTTTGACACATGATATTATTGACCTTTAATATCGACCCATTTTCTTAGTTAAAATTTTACATACTAAAGTACGAATCACCCTTTTTGTCACATATATATGGATGAGCCAAAGTTCTGCAAGCTCCAAGGAATGAAACCACAAGAATTTAGAACGAAGCTATTGGAGGGCAATATCGAGCTAAATACCTTAATTTTGAGCATAACAATAAAACCCAAAATCACTACTTTCAACTTTTAAAAGATAAACTAACACATAAATAGTTTAGATTGGAATACTAAAAATGCACGAGTCAACATTTACCTTATATCCCACATAGGTTGAAGAAAGAACATGTTTTTTGATTATATACTAGAGTGTGTAGCAATAATATTTGTTAAAAGCACTATTATGTTTTGCATATGGAGTTTTCTTTCGAGTTCAATAATTGAATTGGACACTAAAGAATTCTTCCTGAGCAAAATTTGTATAAGTTCTTAACCTTTTAAATTTTATTTGAACTTAATTTTGTTTCTTAACAGACGTACTCCAGAAATTTTATTTTCATCATGAAAGCTCCTTGGGTTGAGCTCGAGATTTGCCTTATTACCTTAGAGCCGAGCTTGAATTCAACTCTAGCTGTTTACGTCCCTAGTCATGAGCTTCTCGCCTTTATTCTAAACGTGGCACAAGGATTTTATTTTCTTATAATTTTGTTATTGTTTTTATATATATAAAGGGTCTTCACTATGTCAGCCTTTACTATATATTATAACTAGCATCAGTATACCAAACTCTCAAACTAAAGATACATACTGACATTAATAAATGACCACCTTATCACTAACCAAACACCCCTTACTCACATACTACACGCATTAGAGACCTGAAATTAGCTCGTTTAAAGCTTGTCGTGACCCCATAAGCCTAGGCTTACAAAACTTTTTGATAATGATAAGTTGGGTCGTAAGCTCCCATAAGCTAGTGTCACTTGTTTGCTAACCTACGCGCACACGAAACTATTGACAAATGACGTTGACCTATGATATAATTGATATTGACTCGTCTTCTTACTTTAAAGTGTCTCAAAATCACACGGGTGGCCTTCGATCTCAGCTAGGGCGCGACAGAGGAGCTTCGAGTAACTTTTTTCTTTGCTCTTCGACAGCCCTAGGGGTTCCAATTCGGGTCGGGTTCGGGTTGGCGGGTTCGGGTTGTCAGGTTGGCGGGTCATAAAACCCCAACCCGAACCTAACCCATTTAAATCATCGGGTCAGCTACGTCAACCCTAACCTGGTTACACGTAACCCGAACCTGACCCATTTAACCCGTATATATACTTGGGTTGACGGGTTAAATAGGTTACACGGGTTGAATATGTTAAACGGGTTTCGGGTTGACCCATTTAACCCATTTTATATACAAAAGTTAGCACATTACACTAGTTAAACGGGTTAAACGGGTTAGCGGGTCGACCCGTTTAACCCATTTAACCCGTATAATTAAATATAAATAATTTTTAATTTAAGAAAAAAATCTTAAACGGGTTGGCGGGTCGACCCGTTTATTTTATTCTCAACCAGAACCTGACCTGTTTAATAAACGGGTTAGATATGTCGACCCAAACCTGACCGGAAATCTATTTAGCTCAACCCGAACCTGTTAATTTTCGTGTCGGTTTCAGCTCAGGTTTCGTGTCAGGTCAGAAATTGTCACCCCTAATCTCAACATCACAAGGGTGTCCCTAAAAACCAAATTTCAAACTACTTTTTTAAATTCAACAAACTTTGATTGATGTTTTGACCTTAGTTTGCTAACATACAAGTTAAATTCAACAAACGTTGACATATGTTAAAAGAACAGTCAAAACACATTTAGTAATTAACCTTACCTAAGGCTATGTGTGTGTATATATATATATATATATATATATATATATATATATATATATATATATATATATATATATATATATATATATATATATATATATATATATATATTTTTAAACGGCTAACCACCTACGATCCCAGCATTCCCCATTTTTAAGACACCCCATCGGCTAAAGAAGCGCTCGAGGCGCACGGGGCTCGAACGCCTGACCTCCCGCCAAGGAGGAACCACCCTAAGGTGTAAACTCCCTACCAACTGAGCTAGGCTCCGTTGGCTAACACGTATGCATTTGACTTGTTTGTGGAACAAAGAGTGTTTTTTGTGATTAACAAGATTGGTGGTTGCTTTTGTGATCTACTTTTAAAGTACTTTGAACCAGAACTTTTTTTACAAGTCAAAAACATGAGTAGCACTGGTGGTGGTACATAACCTTTGTGTTATAATTTAAATACCATGGCATTCATATAAATAAATTTACAACATCAAAGCACATAGCGGAAGCAAAAATCAATAATTTAACATGTAAATAGATTAGCCGAAAATTAAAGGTACATACCTTTGATCCTAGCAAGAACAAGGATCTAACTTCAAATCTTCTTCTTTAATCAAACTATAGGATTAACGAGAAACTCCTTACTGTTTTGTTTCTCAATCCAAGATTGTGTTAACTGAAGTAAGTTAACTACCAAGTCTTGTACACACGTACTATAAACGATCAAAGTTTGATGCTAGTAAAAGAACACGATTTAAACCAAACAATTTTGTTTAATTAAAAGCAAAGGATCGACACCCTCAAAGGGTTGTACGATCGGTTCTAGGCAAGAAGAAGAGGAAACAAACTTTTAGGGTTATAGCAAGTATGCACTATGTAAAAATCAATAACCCTTGAGTTTGTATTTATAGGCTATGAAACTTAGAGGACAAGTTGGTTAAGGAATGGGTTTGGAAACCCTTAGGCCGATCGGCCCACCCCTTCCAATGGGGATTCCGGAACCTTCTTGTCTTGTAATTTCACTTACAGTCCTTCCTTTATTCACTAACGGTCGTTAGTCAATTCCGTTAATTACTTAACGTCCGTTAGTCGTTATTTCGTGTCCAAATAATTAAATACATAACATTTATATATATTAATTATTTCATTGATCATTCATACGTAAAGTGTGCAATCCCATGGTCCCGTGTTCGATTCTAGTCATACACGATTTAATATTTTTCCATAAACTCTAACAGCTCCCACTTGGAAATCTATTAAAAGGGTAATGACATTGGTTAGCGTCTAGCAACACGTCAATGCCCCTAGTACAACTCGGGTGGTGGTCTCCAGGAAAAACCATTCGATGATTCATCATCATACTCATCCTTTTGTTTCTAATACTACATTAATAAAGATATGGATCTCAGTCATTCTTTATTAATAATTTTGTTTCTCGTTGTTTATGATTGAGCAAGATTACCAAATCTTCTGAACCTATTCAGGGGAGATCTTGGGTGTGGTCACACATACATCTTACTAATCCTACGAGGAGCCCAGCAGTATTAAACTCCAAACAATTTGAAGGAACAAATTCTATCTTGACTACGAGCATAACCCACGCACTTTGCAACACTCCTGAAAACAATCCTTATAGCTACCAGTTACGTATAGCGGTAAATTGAATCACAGAAATGCACTACATGCATGACAGTTATCTGGCATCTCAAGTCTGAGGATAACTATATTCGCATGATTTACTTGATGACAAGATCCATAAAGTAAACTCATGAGGTTGGGATAAGTCCTATATTCAATTCTTTGAATATCATGTGAAATTGGTATGACAACGCATCAACATACTTTCAAGTATATTCTACCAATACTCAGATTTGTCTTAGTTTAATGATATTCCCATATCATTAATCGACAACGGACAGTTTAGAATAAGTAAATTATTCAAGGATATAAACATGCAAATATAGTATATATTATTAAGAAAATGACAATCAAACATAACAATTATTTTATTTCATTAAAATAATAATTGTTCAAAAACATCCCATTATCCAAACACTAATCACAGATGGGCATGAAACTACTAGCTAAACGAAGTCCTATGCCTTCAGCATGTTGATTAAGCTTTCCACCAGGTAAAACCTTCGTAAAAGGATCAGCTAGATTGTACTTTGTGTGAACTTTGAGTAACTCGATCTCGCCTATCTCCACTTGTTCTCTAACATAGTGATATCGAATCGGGAAATATCTGGCGCCCTTCATGATCCCAGGCTCATTGGCAAATGTAATTGCGGCTGAATTGTCACAATACATCTTTATAGGTCTTTCGATTGAGGGCATAACGCCAAGCCCTAAAACGAATTTCCTAATCCAGACGGCTTCCATTGCAGCTTCTGAAGCAGCAATATACTCGCTTTCTGTTGCAGACATCGCCATAGTACTCTACTTCTTGCTCTTCCAATCCACAACACCTCCATTGATGACAAAGACATAACCCGTCTGAGACTTCGTATCATTTTTATCACACTTCCAAGAAGCATCGCAGTAACCTGTAACACACAGTTCTGCATCTGGATTTCCCCCATATACTAAAAACATATCCTTCGTAGCTCTCAAATACTTGAGAATATGTTTAACAGCAGTCCAGTGGAGCTCACCTGGATTCGGCTGATAACGACTGGTAATGTTCTGAGCAAACGCCACATCGGGCCTTGTACATCTCACCGCATACATTATAGATCCCACAGCTGAAGCATAAGGGACTCTACTCATGCGTGCCACCTCTTCAAGTGTTGAAGCACAAGCTTTGCTACTTAAGCCATGTTCTACTTGCATTGGCAAATATCTCTTCTTGGAATTTTACATACTGAATCTCTTCAATATTTTATCAATGTAAGCACTTTGGCTTAAACCAATCAACCGCCTTGATCTATCTCTATAGATCTTGATTCCCTGAATGTATGTTGCTTCTCCTAGATCCTTCATGGAAAAACATTTCCCAAGATAGGCTTTCACCTCATTCAATCTTGGAATGGTTTTACCCATGATCAATATGCCATCAACATATAGGACTAGAAAAATCACATCACTCCCACTAGCTTTGTGATATATACATGGCTCATCGAGATTCTGAGTAAATCCAAACCTTTTGATTTCTTAGTAAAATCTCTTATTCCATTGTCGTGATGCTTGCTTCAATCCATAAATGGATCTTTGAAGTTTGCATACACGGTTTGGAAATTCTTGATTCACAAACCCCTCAGGTTGCGCCATATAGATATCTTCATCTAGGCGACCATTTAAGAAGGCGGTTTTGACATCCATTTGCCAAATCTCATAATCATAGTGTGCAGCTATGGCTATGAGAATCCTAATAGCCCTAATGTCAACTACAGGAGAAAAGGTCTCCTCGTAGTCAACGCCATATGTTTGGGTAAAGCCTTTAGCTACCAAACGGGCCTTATAGGTGTGTACATTGTCATCCATGTCAGTTTTCTTCTTGAAGAGCCACTTACTCCCAACTACCTTGCATTGGGAGGAAGGTCTACTTCAATCCAGACTTCATTATCTTTCATGGATTGCATTTCCCCATTCATAGCAATATGTCATTTATCATTTTCAGGATAATTCATGGCAGCTCTATAATTAGCAGGCTCTCCAAGGTCCCCTAATATAGTTTCCTCAACCTCTACGTTAAGACATACTTCAATCCAGACTTCATTATCTTTCATGGATTGCATTTCCCCATTCATAGCAATATGTCATTTATCATTTTCAGGATAATTCATGGCAGCTTTATAATTAGCAGGCTCTCCAAGGTCCCCTAATATAGTTTCCTAAACCTCTACGTTAAGACATAGACGTTCAGGTGCTCTCACAGTCCTTATGGATCTGCGAATGGGAATTACTTCAGGTGGAGGACCCAGACTTTCCGGTTCCACAGGAAGTACGCTAGTGTTTTCAGAAGGTAATGTATCCTCTTGATCATCTTCCAGATCATAGATCCTTCCACTGAATTCTTGAGATATGAGATCCTTTTCAAGAAAATCTCCATACCTAGCAACAATTACTTTGTTTTCAGGTGGGTAGTAAAAGTAGTAACCCATTGTTTCTTTTGGGTATCCTACAAAGATACACTTCACAGATCTCTGTTGGAGTTTATCTGCTGAGTCACGTTTAACAAACGCCTCACAACCCCAGACCTTTAAATAAGACAAGTTAGGCGTTTTCCCAAACCATAACTCATAAGGTGTCTTATCAACCTTCTTGGTCGGAACCATATTTAATATGCGAATCACAGATTCCAAAGCATAATCCCAAAAGTTTAACGGCAGAGTAGTAAGATTAAACATAGATCGTACCATATCCAATAATGTACGATTCCTTCTCTCAGATACCTAAGGGTTAAGTCACCTGGTATAACTTGCTACTTATGTGGCTTAGCCCGGACTGGGTTTTTGGGGCTTGATCTTTTCTAGAAAGTAAAAGAACGGTTTATGTTTTGCCTGGGCTTTATGCATCTATACATCATAGTGAATTAGTGATAGTTAAGACTTAAGTCTGTAGGGTCTATTTGTCACTCGATCTAACATGTATGCCCTTTTGACTAGTTTTTGGAACAAAAAGTATCTTTTTATGATAGGGAATATAAAATGAAACTTCAACTTTGTTAAATTGTAAATCACATGTATTTAAGGTAATTTGTAAGTTTATTTATTGTGTATTAAATACATTTTTTTATATAAAAGGAATGTTTTTGATTAATAAATACATTTTAACCAATGCCCACAGGGCACTGGTTAGACAAACCCTTTTATAATTGACGAGGTAATTGGTCGCTTTTGCGGTCTAACAACCTTCGCTACTTTCAACCAAAACTTTTACATAAAACATGCATGTAAGAAACATGAGTTCGAATAAATAAATAAATAAATAATAATAAAAAACTGCAATTACAATTACATTTAACACTAAAATGCAAAACAATTAAATAAATAAAATAAAAATAAAAATGCAGAACTAAGAAAGAAACTACAAAGTACAAACTGATAAATTAATATCTATATTATAGCACATGTAATACGACGTCGCAGAGTCTACAGTGGTGAACAGTAGCCACTGGGCTGCTACAGTAACCGGCCCAATTTTTTTTTTTTTTTTTTTTTTTTTTTTTTTTTTTTCGTACCAACCGGCCTCGAAAAATTATGAAACTTGCACCATTATTAACGAAATAGTTTTCCCAACAAAACCCGCAAAAAACCCGTGAGGCCGCAACGCGGCCGACCGTCGCCCGACTCGTTATATGACAAAATCATTAATATAACAAAATCATTAAAAAGCGTATTAAGTATGAGCTTAATTACAATGGGCTTATTTGTATACTTTTATGGGCTTAAAGTCTTAGGTTGGTTTTATATGAGCTCATCAGTTTCAAGATAGACATGTTCGTTCAACCTGACCTTTTCAGAGCCTAACCTTTGGTTGGATTTTTTTTTTTTGAACAAATCCATTTTATTAAACCAAACAAATACAATACCTCACAATGATAGATCATTTAACTATCCACACCATTACACAAATACCAACCACGAGGTGTAGAAGACACTAGCATCAGTATACCAAACTCTCAAACTAAAGATACATACTGACATTAATAAATGACCACCTTATCACTAACCAAACACCCCTTACTCACATACTACACGCATTAGAGACCTGAAATTAGCTCGTTTAAAGCTTGTCGTGAGCCCATAAGCCTAGGTTTACAAAACTTTTTGATAATGATAAGTTGGGTCGTAAGCTCCCATAAGCTAGTGTCACTTGTTTGCTAACCTACGAGTTCATTCCCATTGCGCACACGAAACTATTGACAAATGACGTTGACCTATGATATAATTGATATTGACTCGTCTTCTTATTTTAAAGTGTCTCAACATCATAACGGTGTCCTTAAAACCCAAATTTCAAACTTTAGTATTCCAAATTCAACAAACTTTGATTGATGTTTTGACCTTAAAGTTTGCTAACATACATGTTATTGCCAACTGCACACAAGAAACTGTTGACACTTGACACATGACATCGACCCATTTCCTAGATACTAAAGTTAAACTTGCCGAACATATTTAGATGTAAATTTCACAGAAGCTAATAACCATCTATAAAAACATTTTCTTAACATAACTGAAATGGTAAATTGAAAATAGTTGTACTTAACTCATGATACATACATATAATGATATAAATATTTCTTAACGGTACCACCGACACTAAACTTTAGGGCATGTAACTCAAGAAACAAAAAATGAGTTGCACACTAGCACTATCGTCAATTTACCTCCGATCATAACTAGCAAAGAATAACGAAAATTAGAGTGAACCCACATAAAAGAAATAGAAGACGAACAAAACAGTTTAAACCCATGTACTAATTAACCTTACCTAAGAGCCAAGTCATTTGGTATATTTGCTACTTCGTCTAACACGTATGCATTTAACTAGTTTGCTAACAAGTTCATGCTGCGCGCACACAACTATTTACACGTGATATTGACCAAGTCTTCTTACTTTAAAGCATCTCAACATCACAAAAGTGTCCTCGAAAACCAAATTTCAAACTAGTTTTCCAAATTCTATAAACTTTAGGGCCCGTTTGGTTGAGGGGGTTTGATGTGGGTCCAAGGGATAAAGGTAAAAAATGATTGTTTGGTTAGAGATTTAGGATTTGCCGGGCCCACCATTAACCCAATTATTTGCTATCTACAAAAGAAGTATATGAAGGTGGGTTTTGGTAAAAGGTTCGAGTAAATTACTGACAAAGTGTACGTGTTAACATATTATATGTGAGTGAAGATTTTTAGGCCCACTAAAAGAGATCTTTTTATATTTAAATAATTTTTTTATAATTTCAAATATATTTTTAACTAATATAACAATAAATAATATATTTTATAATACATTATTATATATTTTCTCTCTTTTACTTTTTCTTCAACCCAAATCCTAATTTTTAACTTTATATCCAAATCCTAATTCTAATCATAAACCCACCTACAAACCAAACGGGCCCTTAATCAATGTACTGACCTTAAAGTCTTCTAACATAGTACAAGTTATTGCCAACTGGACAGAACAAACTGGACTTTGACACATGATATTATTGACCTTTAATATCGACCCATTTTCTTAGTTAAAATTTTACATACTAAAGTACGAATCACCCTTTTTGTCACATATATATGGATGAGCCAAAGTTCTGCGAGCTCCAAGGAATGAAACCACACGAATTTAGAACGAAGCTATTGGAGGGCAATATCGAGCTAACTTTCTATTCATTTCCAATAAAACCTAAAATCACTACTTTCAACTTTTAAAAGATAAACTAACACATAAATAGTTTAGATTGGAATACTAAAAATGCACGAGTCAACATTTACCTTATATCCCACATAGGTTGAAGAAAGAACATGTTTTTTGATTATATACTAGAGTGTGTAGCAATAATATGTGTTAAAAGCACTATTAGAGCAAACGGTGTAATTTTCTTTGTCGCTCGCCGTGCCTACGCCATATCGCTGTCCCTCGCCATTGCACCCTGCTCCTTCGCCATGCCTAGCCGTTGCTTTCTTGCTCGTCTGCACGACGAGTATAAGATCTGTACTTATTAGTGGTGTGGTCCAAATGAGTAAGTTGTGGTATGTTATTGGAAGGGGGTTGTAAACGGAGGTATGTCATGGTGACGTGGCACCCCGTGAGGCCCGAATGAGGAGATTTTGCTTGCCATTGCACCTATTGCTCTTATGTTTTGCATATGGAATTTTCTTTCGAGTTCAATAATTGAATTGGACACTAAAGAATTCTTCTTGAGCAAAATTTGTATAAGTTCTTTGAACTTAATTTTGTTTCTTAACAGACGTACTCCAGAAATTTTATTTTCATCATGAAAGCTCCTTGGGTTGAGCTCGAGATTTGCCTTATTACCTTAGAGCCGAGCTTGAATTCAACTCTAGTTGTTTACGTCCCTAGTCATGAGCTTCTCGCCTTTATTCTAAACGTGGCACAAGGATTTTATTTTCTTATAATTTTGTTATTGTTTTTATATATATAAAGGGTCTTCACTATTTCAGCCTTTACTATATATTAATAAATGACCACCTTATCACTAACCAAACACCCCTAACTCACATACTACACGCATTAGAGACCTGAAATTAGCTCGTTTAAAGCTTGTCGTGAGCCCATAAGCCTAGGCTTACAAAACTTTTTGATAATGATAAGTTGGGTCGTAAGCTCCCATAAGCTAGTGTCACTTGTTTGCTAACCTACGAGTTCATTCCCATTGCGCACACGAAACTATTGACAAATGACGTTGACCTATGATATAATTGATATTGACTCGTCTTCTTACTTTAAAGTGTCTCAAAATCACACAGGTGGCCTTCGATCTCAACATCACAAGGTGTCCCTAAGACCAAGAGTAGTGGCCTAGTGCCCTTTCAACAGGCGTTGGACCACCCAAACCACCGTTGAAGCCGGTTGAATCTGTTTAAAAGCAACACTCGTTGATCCAACAACGGGCGTTGATTTATTATTTAACACAAATATAGCCGTTGAAGGTGTCTTTAACGTCTATATTTGATTTAAATAATCACTTTAATGCTTTTATTTTACCTATAAATATAACCATTTTATCTCTTTTTTTTTTACACCTTCTTTCAACTTATTTCTTCATTCTACACAACAAAATCACAATGAATACCAATCATTTTAACATTCCCGGTTTTGGCTCAAAAACGAAAAATTAGCGGCAAAGATTGAAGCAAGAAACAAGATGATCAAGTTGGAGGAGGATTGTCAACTAACCGAAGATATCGAGTACTTGTCAAAACCGATACCAACCGAACCCGGTTTGATACGAGACTTGATGTTGATGAAAATAGATAAAATCAAAGAAAAATATGGAATAACTGAACCCGTTAATCTTAAAGTTTTTTAGTTTAATCTAGGATTTTAATTGTTGTTTTATTGTGTTCTTATTTTAAATCAAGTTAACAAAAAAATAATAATAATAATAAATAAAGTAATGATTATTTGGTACCATTCAACGCTCCAACCCATTACTCCTAAATTTTTAAAAATGCCTCATACGACACACATGACGCTTTTCAACATTTGCCCCAACCCACACCAAATAATTCTCACACCACTACTCTTGTCTAAAAACCAAATTTCAAACTACTTTTTTAAATTCAACAAACTTTGATTGATGTTTTGACCTTAAAGTTTGCTAACATACAAGTTAAATTCAACAAACGTTGACCTATATTAAAAGAATAGTTAAAACACATTTAGTAATTTGTAAATTCTTTATTTGGTCTTAAAGTACAATGTCCCCACCCTTATTGTCCCCACCAAGGTTTTTTTTCTTTAAATACCCTTGAGGCGGAGGTCGCCCAAAAATATTGGGCGGGTATTATAATAATGTGACATGTGTCCCTAGTGTTGTCCCCACCAGGTACAATTTATCACATGCATTTCTTGGGCGACTAGGCCCACAAAACTTGGGCGACTTGATCTTTTTGTCTTTTTCCTAAAAAAATATGGTCTTTTTTTATTGTTTTCTAGTACATATATCTTGGGCGAATGGGTCCCACTGTTCTTTATTCTTGGGCGACTTGTTATGTATGTAGTACACTTTATTTTACTGGTACTTGTGCCAATACAAAAACATATACACAAATACATTTTATGTAACACCCCCATTTTCGGATTACGCAGCGGAATATAAGCTTGGGGTGCTACTTCATGGTTCACAGTCATGAAAATTGAAAACGACTCGAAAAGAGACGTTTTTAAATAAAAATTGTTATCATTCATTTATTTAATATCAGAGTACATAAGATAGGTCCCAGTGGGAGGTTCAGAAATACATGATAAAAGTTACATTATTCATTGAATGATAACAAAACGGACACTCTTTTTAAAAGAAAGTCCACCGCCACTCCGTGCCAAATCGTACTTCCAGTTACCTGAGATAAACATGCTTAAAAAGTCAACACAAAGGTTGAGTGAATCCATAGCGTTTAAAGTTATAATCAGTTTGAACACAAGCCAAATGAGAGAAATCAGTTATATCACAGTTCGGAATATTGCACTAAGCCTCATGACACACAAAGCGTTAACAGGTTAAAAATTACCCCATAATTAAATGTAGGTAACCTTGCCCCGGGTAGGAGTCTGCCTGAAACTCTTTATTAAACTCAAATATAATGCATTTGGTCACTTAGCCAGCAACACAAATGGGACGTCAACTGCCAATAGATCTATTCACTATATTCGCGCTCACCCGCAGGTGATTAATGGTGCATGATAACAGGGTCTTTTAAAATAATAGGCAACAGTTAACTTATTGCAATAACAATCAGGAAAATACTTGTGTTCGGTTTAATAGCATGTATCTCCCCACAAGTTTGGAAAACATATAAGAAAAGTGGGACTATGAACTCACCTGAGCAGTCTGGATGGAAAACAAAAGCTAAACAAAGTTGATAAACGTCTCCGGCTTGCAACCTGGGTTGTTATGTCAATATTTAGTAATCATTTCTGATGATTATAATTCTTTTATTCGTTTCGTTTCGTTGTTTACTTCTTTCGTTCTTATATTTGTTTGTTTGTTCGTTAAAATTATCTTTCGTTTGTTTAATATATTCCTCTGTTCATTCATCAATATAATATACGTATTACGTTAATGTTAAGAAAATAAAATGGAAATGATAAAATATTAATTTATAAAAAGTTACTCTTTAATCCTTAAGGTTTGGTCAAATGACAGTTTATACCCCGGACTTTTGGAAAATGACAGTTTCTACCCTTAAGTTTTAAAAATGTCATTTCCTACCCTATTTATGTGTTATTGACAATAATAACCCTTGATAATATTTATTTACAAAATTAGTCTATTAAATTCTTATTAAATAAAAATTCGAAAATCATGGTTTGGCTAGAGTTTTGGACATCGATATCTTAACGAATACTAAATGAATTTTCGTGTTCTCAATTCCTATAAAAAGGCAGCTGGGTCGACTTTAAACATGTCAAAGATCATAATTTTATAAAATTAGTTTGATGGTCAAATTATTTTCCAAAAGTCGAGCGCATGGGATGAAAATGAGACAAGGGTTAAATAAAATTTGAAAATATAACTTAAGAACTAGCGAGGGGGCCATGTGTGAACACGAATAACTTTTAACTCGTTGGGTCGTTTTTCAAAATTCTTCCTTCTAAAAATACTTAGCTGGGTCGTCTTTAATATTCCAAAATATGAGGATTTTTAGAAAAGGTTTAAGGGTCGAATATAGGGTGCAAAGTAGGGCAGTTGATCAATTATTATTTGAAAAATCATAACTGGTAATATAAGTTACATATTAGAGGTTTTGGGCAGAATTCAAGACTAGATAACTTCTAGCTCGCTAAACCATTTTTGAGGATTCTTGTTTCTAAATAAAGTTAGCTAGGTGAACTTACTATATACCAAGATTCAGATTTTTTTTGAAGGTCTCTAAGGGGTCGATCCACAGGTCACAAGTAGGAGAGTTGGGGCGATAAAACAAGAAAAACAATAACTGGTGGTTTACTTTTCATGAGTAGCGATTTTTAACAAACTTCAAGACTCGATATCTTACTAACAACTCAACCATTTTTAATAATTCTTTTTCTTATCATTAACTAGTTGGGTCAACTTTAATTGTGCCAAAATTTAGAATTTATGATGATCAAATAAGGGTCGAGAAATAGGTCACAATTTGATTAACTGGTCGAGCAAAACAGAACAAAATAACTGATTATTTAACTTTCTAATATTAGCGATTTTGAACAAACTTTAGGGCTTCATAACTTAATGAAAACTTGATAGTTTTTAATGATTCTTTGTCCTGTCATTAGCTAGCTAGGTGAACTATATCTATACCGAAAATCATAAATTTTAAAGATCGTTAGAGGTTCGGTTTTTACATTGAAAGTTGGGTGCTGAGGTTAATTTTCTACTCGACAAAACTCAGAAAAACTTATCAGATATGGGTTTTTGGTTTTTAAACGTTTTATAATTAATTTTTATGCATGGTGTGATATTATTACGTATACTTTAACATGTTTTATTATTCTTTGATTTGTTGTTACTAGGAATCAAATATGTAGGGTGCGTTTGGTTTGCTGTTTTGATCAGACAAGAACAAAGAAAAAGAAAACTTATTGCTTTTGATCATATTTTATTTTAGTGGTTATTACTTGATGTTTTTAGGCATATATAAAGTAAAATAAACTGAAATTAAAAGGATTAGAGTACTTACTGTGATATATAGTTCGACTAGGGTTTCTATGGGGTAATTGAGTTGTATCTTGATTTCTAGTGATGTCTCTTCTCTTCTATGCTTCCTAAACTTTTTGTTTGACTTGTATTATGGTTATTTGATCAGAATGGAAATGGCTGGAATTGCTTTGGGTGTGTCGAATGGTTGTGGGAAATTGGATGTATTTGTGTTGTTATTTATAGAAGGAGTTAATTTAAGGTTTTCTGAGTTTTATGGTGAGGTGGCTGATTTTAGGTTGAAGGACAGGTGTGAGGAGGGTTTTTGAACATGTAAGCTATGGAAATGAGGTGATGTGGAGGTTTCTTCACCTTACAAGTCATCAATTGATGATGTCATTGGTGATGTGGAGGAGGGGGAAAGGTATCTAGTGTAGGTAACATTAGGAAGGTAACTTAGTTGGAGTTTTGGTTGTGTTCAAATCAGTTTTCCAGGAGGGGGGTCGAATAGGCTTAATGGTGTTATACAATAGGTTTAGGAAGAAGTACTTTAGGTTAGGGATTTAGTTAATTTAGTTAGGTCATGAGTTTAGTTACTTAGAAAATCACTTAGGGTTTTATGTTTGACATATAAGTCGAATTTTTAGAAATAAAAGGAGAAATAGGTTTTGTGCTTAGGGGGGGTGGTAACATATGCTTAATAGGGTTGTACCATAATTTGTGTTGTGAGAAAAAAATATAGTTTTAATAGTTTGTGTAGTTATAAAATTTATATGTTAATTTTTATTAGGTTAAAAAGTAAATAAATATGATTTTTAGTTTTTGTGCATTAGATACTTGTACATTAGGTTTAAGGACTTGTAAAAATATTTAAGGAGTTTAGGAAAAATAATTTATAATAGTTATGCATGTATGGTTTGTATCTTATGCTTTAAAAAAATATAGATAGGATTTTAATAAGGTTTTTGTAATTAAATGATTTTATGCATAAAAGGCTTGTACATTGACTTTAAATGACTTGTACATTCATATTTTATAAAAATCTTATAAATCTAAATTAAGTTTTGTAAGTTTTGTACATAAAATTATAATTACCTGAGATTAGGGTTTTACCGGGAGTTATTATGGAATTAGGGTTTCTATGCTTTAGAGACTTGTACATTAATCAGATAATTTGTATTTTAGTATTTCTAGGGTTTTATTGTTCATAAATGTTGTTATGGTAGTTTAGGGTTTTATAAAATTATCATTAGTTAAGGAATATTCAGTTTTAAAATATATATTAATGAAATAACGTAAAGTGATAAGTGGAATCACATAACATTTTAGATTAAAGATGTTTACTTATTTGAATACGAAATCAGTTAAGGTTGGGTTGCAAGCATGGTTATTCGGGATGTGATCTCCGTCACATAAGATAATAGTCACAATCAAAATAAAAAAAAAAATTTACACGTAGAAAAGGATAACTATTCTAAGAGATAGTTTATTTAAATGAGGGATTTTTCACAGTGGTTACAGTCACCCCCCGTTAAGGGAATCTCGTCCCGAGATTCGACATGTGTTGGTTGGAAAGTTGAGAAAATTGATGTATAGGGATAATTAGGTTCAGATTTCTATCTTATCCAGATAGAGAACGTGATAAAAGAAAATCGTACAACGATTTGGTTGAGATGAGAATTTGATATGCTTAAAATGCCTGTCCAATTCATTACATGATTCTTCCGGAATTATACATAGTTGATCAGGTTATGTATAATTGAGGACCAAATGATGTAATGTTTTGTTCAGCCCAGTGATAGGTTAGGGATTTTAGGTACAAATGGGATATCCTTAAAACAAATTTTAGGGTTCGAGTGGAATTCTCACGGAATGGTAAAAACTAATGTTAATCAAATTTCTAGTGAGATGACAGTGTGTGACTACGAACAAAGCAAGTGAAGTAGAAACGTAATTTTGATTATTATGGAAATATTACAAGATAGAGCTTTCATACGGTAGAAAAGATAGTTAATACACTTAAGTTACGTCCATCGTAACTAAAGTAGAGTACAATAGGAAACATGCTTAGGAAGTTTACAATACGATTTATTTAGCTATAACAGGAATTTCTCTTTTGTCTACATAAGGATGCCATTCCTTGACATGGTCGGAATCTTAACGAGTTTTTACTCTCTTGCACTAGTCTTGGTTCGTTTGTGCGTTCCCATCTCCTAGCACATATGCTCTTCCACGGGCACCATTATTCTGGTCAGCTTTTGGTTTCGGGCACCGGCTCTTGTAATGTCCCTTCTCACCACATCCGTAGCAAGTTATAGCTTCTGGCTGTGGATTTGCTCCGGTTGCTTTACAGTCTTTGGTCTGATGTCCAACTTTTCGACAATTTGAGCATCTAATGGTGCATGGTCCGTAGTGGTGCAACGAGCATTGATTGCAAAATGGTTTTGTTCCGACATAACCATTTCTCTCAGCAGGTGTGGCAGTATAGGCTTTGGTTGTCTCTTGTCGACGATTCTGTTGGTTGTTACGGTCGTGCTGGTAGTTGTTGTGGTGATGGGAGATCCTTCTATCATCAACCTTCCGCTTGTGATCATCATTTGCTTGAATGGAATTTCTCTTGATTTCACGATCCATCAGCTTCTGGGCTGTGGTCATTGCTTCCTCCAGCGATTGAGGATTTGAAACAATAACGTTCCCCTCGATGCTTCGAGGTAACCCTTCAGTATACTTCTCTAACATCTTCTCCAGATCAGGCACAATATTTGGACATAGGAGAGCAAGCTCCTGAAACCTCCTATTGTAAGCCTTGATATCTGTTCCTTTTACTGCTAACGGGTGGAATTCATCCTCCAATTTCTTGATTTCGGTACGAGGACAATACTTATTTAGCATCTTCTTCTTGAGATCGTCCCACGTGATTTGATGAGCTGCTTCTATTCCCATTGTCCGGGAAGTAGCAGACCACCAAGACAAGGCATCATCTAACAAAGTCCCTGTCGCGAAGGCAACTTTGCAGTCATCAGAACACCCGCTCCTTACAAAGACCACTTCCATACGTTCAAACCAACGAGCTAATTCTGTAGCTCCTTCTGTTCCTTTGAAGAAAGTTGGCTTGCAATTCATGAAATCTTTGTAAGTACACTTGCGAACATTTGCTGGCTCGATTTCTCCATTGGGTCGGCTAGTGCTTCCAGTACGAGCAAATTCTGCTGCTTGACTCTCCAGGGCTGCAGCAACACTATCTGCAACAAGCTTTCGGATAGCAGCTTGGGACATGGGTGGTTCGGGGGAAGTGCGAGGCATATTTCTAGTAATACGATGAGAAAACACACGTTTGAAATTTGACCATGTTAAATTAACAAGGTAAAATCTATGTTAATCATAAAGTCACAACATGTCCAAATACTATCATACGCGTATGTAAGATGATCATTACTGGCCCACATTAACCGATACCGTACACAGCAAAAATCAAAACCACATATAGTCATAAATAACTTGCTAACTCGTTATATATATAACAAAGTTAGTACAAGCGTCATATTTATGCTATATATCTCATGGCCAAGATATTGTACAAAAGCTGGTAGATATAAATCTGATTTTAGTGGCTACCAAAAACTCTTTCGAGTCAACTTTTCAGTTTGACGATCATGCTGACGAGGATATATATATATTCTTAATATTTTTCTTGCATATCTCCCACTATTTTCTCCAAAATAGTGATCTTTGTCTGAGCTGTCATCAATTCTTCATTTTTCTTCTTCATTTCTTCTCTTCTTTTCTAACATCTTCAATTCGTTATAGGTATTTCTCGTCTCAGCTGCTCATGACGGTCTTCTGCCTTCTCACAATTCTCGTCCATCTTCTGCTTCATGGTCTTTGAATCTTCAACTTTATATTTTACACCCTTGATGCATTCTAGAGGTAACTTGTCGAGATGATCTAAGCAGTCTCGATCCGTTCTTCTTGCCGTTCTATTTGCGTCAGCAGGGTGGAGATAGTTGGCTGTCGTTCTTGTGCTGATTGCGAACATTTGCTCACCTCAAAGACTCGCAATGGAATAGGGAAGTCGGGAATAGGTAATCGGGGTAAAGTTTGATATCGGGCGATAATGGTCCTAATTTCTTCACTAAGTTTAAATGGGACAGATGGATAGAAAATTTTAGATAATAGTGGAGGTGGAGGTAAAGATATATGCAGGAACTAACGGTATATGTGTAGGAAAGTGGATATGGTAGTGGTGACAAGGATGTAGGTATTATCATGATGTCCGGTACTATCGTGATATTTTTCCAATATCCGAGTCCGACATAAGAGGAATAGAATGGGTAGGGAAAGTCAGGATTCTGTAACCACCCGGGAATGATAAACATTTTACTATGTAACTAATAATTAGAAATAAACATATATAAGTAACGTTTCAGTGGCGTTGTGGCACGGAGGACTTTTTAGTTAAGTTTGTGAAAATCGGTTATAGTCCAATGTTTGAAAACATTTGGTTCTCTATAACCACAAGCTCTAATACCAATCTGTAACACCCCCATTTTCGGATTATGCAGCGGAATATAAGCTTGGGGTGCTACTTCATGGTTCACAGTCATGAAAATAGAAAACGACTCGAAAAGAGACGTTTTTAAATAAAAATTGTTATCATTCATTTATTTAATATCAGAGTACATAAGATAGGTCCCAGTGGGAGGTTCAGAAATACATGATAAAAGTTACATTATTCATTGAATGATAACAAAACGGACACTCTTTTTAAAAGAAAGTCCACCGCCACTCCGTGCCAAATCGTACTTCCAGTTACCTGAGATAAACATGCTTAAAAAGTCAACACAAAGGTTGAGTGAATCCATAGCGTTTAAAGTTATAATCAGTTTGAACACAAGCCAAATGAGAGAAATCAGTTATATCACAGTTCGGAATATTGCACTAAGCCTCATGACACACAAAGCGTTAACAGGTTAAAAATTACCCCATAATTAAATGTAGGTAACCTTGCACCGGGTAGGAGTCTGCCTGAAACTCTTTATTAAACTCAAATATAATGCATTTGGTCACTTAGCCAGCAACACAAATGGGACGTCAACTGCCAATAGATCTATTCACTATATTCGCGCTCACCCGCAGGTGATTAATGGTGCATGATAACAGGGTCTTTTAAAATAATAGGCAACAGTTAACTTATTGCAATAACAATCAGGAAAATACTTGTGTTCGGTTTAATAGCATGTATCTCCCCACAAGTTTGGAAAACATATAAGAAAAGTGGGACTATGAACTCACCTGAGCAGTCTGGATGGAAAACAAAAGCTAAACAAAGTTGATAAACGTCTCCGGCTTGCAACCTGGGTTGTTATGTCAATATTTAGTAATCATTTCTGATGATTATAATTCTTTTATTCGTTTCGTTTCGTTGTTTACTTCTTTCGTTCTTATATTTGTTTGTTTGTTCGTTAAAATTATCTTTCGTTTGTTTAATATATTCCTCTGTTCATTCATCAATATAATATACGTATTACGTTAATGTTAAGAAAATAAAATGGAAATGATAAAATATTAATTTATAAAAAGTTACTCTTTAATCCTTAAGGTTTGGTCAAATGACAGTTTATACCCCGGACTTTTGGAAAATGACAGTTTCTACCCTTAAGTTTTAAAAATGTCATTTCCTACCCTATTTATGTGTTATTGACAATAATAACCCTTGATAATATTTATTTACAAAATTAGTCTATTAAATTCTTATTAAATAAAAATTCGAAAATCATGGTTTGGCTAGAGTTTTGGACATCGATATCTTAACGAATACTAAATGAATTTTCGTGTTCTCAATTCCTATAAAAAGGCAGCTGGGTCGACTTTAAACATGTCAAAGATCATAATTTTATAAAATTAGTTTGATGGTCAAATTATTTTCCAAAAGTCGAGCGCATGGGATGAAAATGAGACAAGGGTTAAATAAAATTTGAAAATATAACTTAAGAACTAGCGAGGGGGCCATGTGTGAACACGAATAACTTTTAACTCGTTGGGTCATTTTTCAAAATTCTTCCTTCTAAAAATACTTAGCTGGGTCGTCTTTAATATTCCAAAATATGAGGATTTTTAGAAAAGGTTTAAGGGTCGAATATAGGGTGCAAAGTAGGGCAGTTGATCAATTATTATTTGAAAAATCATAACTGGTAATATAAGTTACATATTAGAGGTTTTGGGCAGAATTCAAGACTAGATAACTTCTAGCTCGCTAAACCATTTTTGAGGATTCTTGTTTCTAAATAAAGTTAGCTAGGTGAACTTACTATATACCAAGATTCAGATTTTTTTTGAAGGTCTCTAAGGGGTCGATCCACAGGTCACAAGTAGGAGAGTTGGGGCGATAAAACAAGAAAAACAATAACTGGTGGTTTACTTTTCATGAGTAGCGATTTTTAACAAACTTCAAGACTCGATATCTTACTAACAACTCAACCATTTTTAATAATTCTTTTTCTTATCATTAACTAGTTGGGTCAACTTTAATTGTGCCAAAATTTAGAATTTATGATGATCAAATAAGGGTCGAGAAATAGGTCACAATTTGATTAACTGGTCGAGCAAAACAGAACAAAATAACTGATTATTTAACTTTCTAATATTAGCGATTTTGAACAAACTTTAGGGCTTCATAACTTAATGAAAACTTGATAGTTTTTAATGATTCTTTGTCCTGTCATTAGCTAGCTAGGTGAACTATATCTATACCGAAAATCATAAATTTTAAAGATCGTTAGAGGTTCGGTTTTTACATTGAAAGTTGGGTGCTGAGGTTAATTTTCTACTCGACAAAACTCAGAAAAACTTATCAGATATGGGTTTTTGGTTTTTAAACGTTTTATAATTAATTTTTATGCATGGTGTGATATTATTACGTATACTTTAACATGTTTTATTATTCTTTGATTTGTTGTTACTAGGAATCAAATATGTAGGGTGCGTTTGGTTTGTTGTTTTGATCAGACAAGAACAAAGAAAAAGAAAACTTATTGCTTTTGATCATATTTTATTTTAGTGGTTATTACTTGATGTTTTTAGGCATATATAAAGTAAAATAAACTGAAATTAAAAGGATTAGAGTACTTACTGTGATATATAGTTCGACTAGGGTTTCTATGGGGTAATTGAGTTGTATCTTGATTTCTAGTGATGTCTCTTCTCTTCTATGCTTCCTAAACTTTTTGTTTGACTTGTATTATGGTTATTTGATCAGAATGGAAATGGCTGGAATTGCTTTGGGTGTGTCGAATGGTTGTGGGAAATTGGATGTATTTGTGTTGTTATTTATAGAAGGAGTTAATTTAAGGTTTTCTGAGTTTTATGGTGAGGTGGCTGATTTTAGGTTGAAGGACAGGTGTGAGGAGGGTTTTTGAACATGTAAGCTATGGAAATGAGGTGATGTGGAGGTTTCTTCACCTTACAAGTCATCAATTGATGATGTCATTGGTGATGTGGAGGAGGGGGAAAGGTATCTAGTGTAGGTAACATTAGGAAGGTAACTTAGTTGGAGTTTTGGTTGTGTTCAAATCAGTTTTCCAGGAGGGGGGTCGAATAGGCTTAATGGTGTTATACAATAGGTTTAGGAAGAAGTACTTTAGGTTAGGGATTTAGTTAATTTAGTTAGGTCATGAGTTTAGTTACTTAGAAAATCACTTAGGGTTTTATGTTTGACATATAAGTCGAATTTTTAGAAATAAAAGGAGAAATAGGTTTTGTGCTTAGGGGGGGTGGTAACATATGCTTAATAGGGCTGTACCATAATTTGTGTTGTGAGAAAAAAATATAGTTTTAATAGTTTGTGTAGTTATAAAATTTATATGTTAATTTTTATTAGGTTAAAAAGTAAATAAATATGATTTTTAGTTTTTGTGCATTAGATACTTGTACATTAGGTTTAAGGACTTGTAAAAATATTTAAGGAGTTTAGGAAAAATAATTTATAATAGTTATGCATGTATGGTTTGTATCTTATGCTTTAAAAAAATATAGATAGGATTTTAATAAGGTTTTTGTAATTAAATGATTTTATGCATAAAAGGCTTGTACATTGACTTTAAATGACTTGTACATTCATATTTTATAAAAATCTTATAAATCTAAATTAAGTTTTGTAAGTTTTGTACATAAAATTATAATTACCTGAGATTAGGGTTTTACCGGGAGTTATTATGGAATTAGGGTTTCTATGCTTTAGAGACTTGTACATTAATCAGATAATTTGTATTTTAGTATTTCTAGGGTTTTATTGTTCATAAATGTTGTTATGGTAGTTTAGGGTTTTATAAAATTATCATTAGTTAAGGAATATTCAGTTTTAAAATATATATTAATGAAATAACGTAAAGTGATAAGTGGAATCACATAACATTTTAGATTAAAGATGTTTACTTATTTGAATACGAAATCAGTTAAGGTTGGGTTGCAAGCATGGTTATTCGGGATGTGATCTCCGTCACATAAGATAATAGTCACAATCAAAATAAAAAAAAAAATTTACACGTAGAAAAGGATAACTATTCTAAGAGATAGTTTATTTAAATGAGGGATTTTTCACAGTGGTTACATTTTAAACTAAAAACACAAATACAAATATTTACCTTCAAACTCAAAAAACTTTTAAACCAGAAACTCACACACTTCCGAAACGAAAAAAAAAAAAATTAAACCCAGAACGCACATTCAAATCACAAACCCTAAACATTAACCTCCATTGTTACGCACAAACAAAGCTTGATTTTCTCTTTCCATTGAAACCCTAATTTGATCAATGGATTCAGGTAGTACATCGACGTCAACTCCATATACAATATCCGATGCAAAGGTAACTGTCAGATCTAGATTAGAGCCTATAAATAAGATTAGAGGTTTGTTGAATACAGCTAGAGCTACATTGTTTAGGAAAACTGTTTTTGGTCCATGGTTAGACATCCCCCCATTTTCTGCTGATGTTCATTTGTTAAATTATTTTTATCAACGTGAGGTGAATGCTGATGAAAGTGAAGAGTGCCCTTCGCTTAAATTTAAAATAGGTGATAATTTGCTTGAATTTGGACGTGAACAATTTTGTCTCATAACTGGCTTTCTCTTTGGCCCTATTGCGAAAGAAGAAACTAATGTAGGTTCCCTTGTTCATGGTTTAGAACATAGTCCATTCTGTGATCGATTGTTTCCGGAAAACAAAAACCGTAAGTTAAAGAAAGTAAAGGGTGAGCAGCTTTTGGCATTGATGAACCCTGGTAATGTGTGGGATGGTTTAAGTGATGAGGATGCTGTTAGGGTGTGTTTGTTAGTTATGGCAACATGTGTATTCATAGGTCGGGAAGGAAGGTTCTACATTCCTGACCATCTTTTGGCAATGATTGAGAATTTTGATGTTTGGAATTCTTATCCCTGGGGTGAGTACATGTGGATACATTTGTATAAAAGGACTCTGAATGTTGTAAAGAGGCATATTGAAGGTGAAACAAAGAAGCCAGGAAAGAAGGCTGTAGCAAATAACCCGGGAAAAAAATCACCCAATAAAGAGCAAACATACAACCTGTATGGGTTTGTATGGGCCCTCAAGGTAACAACGTTCCATTATTAACGTATATATGATTGTTATTGAGAACATAGATATCATAGGTTATAATGGGTTAGCAAATAATAGGTAAATAAGATGCAGTTGTGAATCATGTTATCGTGCCTAAATTTAGATTATTTTGATGATTATTTCAGATTTGGATTTTGGAAACTTTCCCGAACAGTGTGCAGTTCTGGATCAAAGATTCTACAAAGACCCCCCGCGGTTTAGCATGGTCAAAATCTAACAACTTTGAGAAAAAACATTACCCTATTCTGTTTGATCCGGTAGGTAACCTCTGTGTATGTGTTGTCTTTTTGTATTTCTTGTTTGTATAGTTTTGAATCATGTTATATGTTTACTTTGTTGTTTTTATAGGGTTTTAAACCATTGGAGAAGCTTGTTCTAAGAAATGACGAGATGGTCTGTCCGTGGTACACTCGTAGCATGGAATATATCAACGGGCTACAGTTAAAACTTGTGGTTGTTTTACCTTTGACTGAACCATTGAATGTGGGTGGTGAAGGAATTGAGGCTGAAGAAAACATAGGTAATAAAGTTCCAGACGTGTTGTATAGTGATGGCATTGTGTTGTTAGGTGATGCCCCGACTGGACGAGATGTTGATGGTGACGAAGATTGTGGAGGACGAGATGTACATGGTGATGGACACGGTGTAACCGGCAATGGTGCGGTAGGTACTGGGTCATACAATGAAGAAGTTCAGACTGCGAAGGAAAGATCCGTGTTTGTAAATGAACATCTTGTGGAGGGTAACACAGTTTCGGACGCTGGTAAGGATCATATGCGAAATGAGGTTGATGTTATTAAGTCATCAGTTGTATCCATTGAAGATCGTGTTGGGGAGGTTGATGTTAAAGAATTATATCGTGAGTTAGACGTCGTCAAGAGAAGAATCCAGGTTATTGAGAATGTTTTACAAATAGACAATTCAGAACAGTCGACTTGTATTCGTAGAAATCCATCTGATCGAAAGTGTGAACAAAAGGCAAAAGAGTCGACCTTTTGTATGGAAAATGACAAGGCCGAACATATAGGTGGTGACAATAAGGTATGAATACAACTCTAATGTTTTATTCTTTGTATTAATTCAAATTGAATATAATTTACTTTGTATTCACGTCTATTATGCAGGATTTTTGCCAAGATTTGAATGCTGACACTCCTGTGAATCCCAGTGTTGGTGAACCCGACGTCCAAAAATTCTTGTATACGGACACGGAAGGCTACACAGGTCCTATGACGCAAGTTGTCAAAGGCATTTGTTCTGTTCAATCTGATACAGCTGATCATTTAATAGAAATGGAGCACACAAAAAGTTGCGATTTTGGTTCGTTACCAAATTTGAATGCTGCATTCTCCTCATTTTGTGATGAGGGGATCAATCTTACACCTAACGCTGTATGTTTCCTTCGTCACCTTTAAAGTTAATTTAGTTATACTAGTATTGTCTTTTAAATATACCTGTGTTGTCTTTTAAGTATATATCATTTTTGTTATTTAAGGATATCATGGATATGGTTGTCGATGATCCAAAAACTGCGATACAACAAGAACTCCCTCATGATCAGGAGTCCGGAAAAACAGAAGACATGGGTGGTGAAATTGGACATATAAAACAAGAACCGTCAAGGGTTCTCGCTGACATGGATAAACATGAAGAACCGTCGTTCGACCTGTCAAAGGCATCATAAGAACTGTCTGGCGATGTTGGTAAAACAAAAGAACCTGGTGCGGACGTTGATGAAGTTATTTGCATTGATGTTGAGGTCGAAAATGACGATCTACAGATATTCTTCATTTATTGTTTAAATCCAAACCAATATAAGAAGAAGTAAACAAGGATTTATTTAATAAGTAGCATGCACTTATATATTACAACCCATATAGTCAATGACACCACGCACATACATATTGCGACAACAGAATACTATATATTTGATGCACTAATGCCACAACCTTCAGTGAAACGATTAATGAGTGCACAAACATGCGTCTCACAATGGTAACATACTCTTGAGCCTCTGAATGAAGACATCAATTTACTCTCTATTGCTAGAATGAAATGTAAAATTTATCAGCCATGTGTCCACTATTTAATAGGAAAAGCAATTTCATAGTCCTCTTGATGCAGTAAGTCACATGTACACAGTGCACATTTTGTCCACTCAGCCTTAGCAAAACCCAAGCCACAAAAAATGGGTCAGATGCAGTTATGATAGATGTTTTGAAAATAAAATCCCAGTCAATCATGATAGTTGGTTTTGTCTAATTAGCCAGATGACAAAAGACAAATGTATAGAAAAAATGCACTAGAAAAAACTGTAGACTTATGTTATGAGCTAATACGTAAATTTCTTACAGGTTCCTAATACGTTCCCGGATGACGTGAACGTTGTACTTGTGCAAAACGTAAGATCCATATTCAATGCCAATAAACGAAAGAGGAAAACAGGAAAATATAACAACTCCCCTTATACCAATCTTCCTGACACTACTCCTAGAGTTTTGCGAAGGCGTTCATGCAGAAACAAATATCAAAAAATAACCCCTCCTAAAGCGCCTGATTTTGACCAAACTTTGGGAATACCACCATTGGAACCATTTGCTGAGGTATGTAAAAGTTTAAACATGTGTTTCCCGCTTTTTTTGTATGACGTTAATCTTTAAATATATATTTCTCTTCAAACTGAAAAAAATATGCTTGACTATGATATTTTTATTTCAGAACCTGGAAAGAGCTCCAAAGGCGAAGAGAACAGAGGTGAATGTGCCAGATGCGATTCAAAACTATATTCAAACAAAAATGGACATTAAGTTCATGTTTCCATGGGGTGGTGAAGACACGCTCGCTGATGTCCGTTTCTGGAAGTGTTTATTTGCCATGGATGATTGTAGCTCTGGGTGGCTTAGGGACGAGGTACGTATAACACAAAGATGGGATTAATTTTTTAACTACAAGTTTGATCGTCTATGACTATTGATTTTAAACATTTTTTTAACTGTACTGAAAATACAGCATATAGACTTATGGGTAGACTTGATGTGGACATTCCGACCAGCAGATGCCGATTGGGCCATGGCCGGTGCATTTTTCTGTCCTGCTGTCATGGGCAATATGCTACGACCATATTGGGCAAACGGTATAAAGTATCCAGTGCCTTGGACGGATGTCGAAAAGGTCATCATAACTTACCCTCAGATGAATTGTGTTGTTTTTTCTTTTCCTTTTTTTTCACTATGTTGTTCATCATGTATACTGCTAATAGTTGTTTCCGTTTAACATAGGTACTTTTTCCAATAAACGAACCCGGAGTGCACTGGGCCACAGGTGAGCTTCAATTACGTACAGGTGTTGTGATAGTGTTCGATTCGCTTCGCAAATTTACTAGAACTAGAGACTGGTGGAATATCACCATGCCAGCTGCTTTTGAAAAGTATTTGGTAAACTACCTTAAAGACGAGGGTGTTTTAGAGGCAAAGGGAATACAAGCGGATGGTTATGCGTTAAGTTGGAAACAAGGAAAGGATGTCCCCAGCCAAGGATGTTCTTATGGTGACTGCGGTGTATGGGTTTGTATAAACCTCTACCGTTTGGCTCATAATATGCCTTTAAAGGTAAACAAACCTTTAAGTGTAGGTTTAGCTTATCGTGAACGAATGGCGGAATACTTTTGGAAGTACAAGATTCTTTATTCCCAACCCAAAATTTGTCATGACCCAAAACTGGTATAGCTTGTAAGTATGTCGTTTCATGTAAAGTTGGTAGATGTAATGTATGGACACCTTAATGTAATAATTAGTTTATGGTTAGATGTAATGTATGGACACCTTAATGTAATAATTAGTGTGTCCTGTAATTTTGTACAACTTTTTGTATACTTTATGTTTAGAAAAGCAATGCTCGATTGCTAGGTAGGTCAAAATTTTATACTTGGGTGTGTCCAATGCAATTTATATCCCAAGAAGATCATATCATTAACCATGTCCTTGATATACTAGACAATAACGCAAGAACGAAACAAAAGATACATAACATAGCAAACATATACAACCAACACAACCATGATTGAAAACATAAAAACTAGCTATTTGAGGAAAACAAAAGATATTTAATATGACAATACCATGTCCTAACATGATAATACCATTATAGTTAATACGTAAAATACAACACATGAAAAACATAAGTACTAAGCAACCCAAGAAAAGCATGATTGTATCATGAAACTCTGATTTCCTCTTCAAGGCCTTCATTTCTTGTTCTAAGAGTCCAATTATTTCTGGTGAATCTTCTGAATGTGTCACAACACCACCACCTGGTTGATTTAGAAGTGATTTTTTCTCTTCATGCTCTCCCCAAAACAAATCTTTGTAGTATTGGGAGGGGAGCTCGGGGTCAAGAAAACCATAAACTCCACATCTATCCATAGGACATCCTTTGTACCTTCTGCCTGGGTTTTTATGCGTCCAAGATGTTTTGATATGCATTTGATAAGGCGGATTACATTTGCAATGTGTCATGTTAGCAACATCGTGGTATTCGTACTGATTCCTACGATATGACCTACTCGAGGAGGAAGATGAATGCATGAGTTTCACTTGTTTTGCGTATAACAAACCACAATGAAATGGTTAAAACAATGGGTATAAAGTGTTCCCTTGTATTTATATTGGACCTCAACATAAATACACTAGCACATTAGATGGTATATGCACATCATTAAACAAGTACACTTGGTGGTTGGTTACCTTTAATATTTTTGGGCGACCAGGCATAATATAAGGAAGGAAGTTATAAAGCAATACAAATTGTGTAGATGGCTGTTTATTTGTGGTATGACCTATTACAAGTATATCCCATGTTAAAACAACAAACCAAGAAGACGTAAACATCTTATGCTTCAAATCAATTACCAATCGATGTTAATATTCCGTCGTTACCCGAACAAGTTATTCATCCCACACCAAAGGTTGAAGCCTATTCTTTTCACAACAAAGATGATTCGCTACCTATATGGCAAAAAAACTCTTTTAAACATATGCCCCTCCCTCCCAAAACCCCGAATCCAGTTGTCAAATGCATTGATAGAAATATCCTGAATGGTAATAATGATACAACCTTTTACAAGTTTAGGGAGTTTGCTAATAAGGCAGATTGCATGTTTAATATCAGAAAGAAATCATTAATAGAAAGGTTTGAATACTGTATTGTTAAATCCGATAAAACGAGGTACACCGTACAATGCAAAAAAGAAGGCTGCCCATGGAGAATATACACAAGGCGAGTGCTTGGGGGTGATGAGTTCTATGTAGCAACGATAAATGACGTTCACACTTGTTCACGTACTGAATTTTGTCCTAATCATCGTAATGCTACAATTAAATTACTTAGTCAGCTACTATACGACAAAATGAAAGATCATAGCAGGGTATATAGGGTCAGGGACATACAAACAGACCTTAGGCTTGATTGGAAAATAGACCTTTCGTACAAACGCATCTGGGGTGGAAGGAACTTATCATTTGAGTTGTTGAACGGAACACCTGAGGATTCGTTTGAGCAGTTGCCCTATTATTGCCACAACTTAAAGTTGGCTAACCCGGGTACGGTAACACACATTGAAACAGATGACGAGGAACGATTTAAGTTTGTTTTCATAGCATTTGGTGTTGCGGTAAGCCTTGTTTATTGTTACTACTATTTAAATGTTTATATACTTATTGAAATTTACATAGGTTTACTTTTTCATGTTTTCTAGTTTAATACTAATATACTATTATTGAATCAGATTCGGAGTTTTATAGCCTTCATGCGGCCATTGTTAATAATTGATGCAGCGCATTTGAAAGGGAAATATAAAGGAACCAACTTGCTTGCTGTTGGTATGGACGGTAACAATCAGATTATTCCAATAGCTACTGGTGTTTGTCAGGGTGAGACGGGTGCATCATGGACATTATTTCTCACAAAGTTGAAAGAATGTATCGGTGTTGTTCCTGGGTTGGCTATTATTTCTGATAGGCATCAATCTATAATCCAAGCATGTAATACAGTTTTCCCAGAAAGCTTTCATGGTCATTGCTGTCGTCACTTGATGATGAATTGCAATTTGAAAAGCGACTTAGTGCGGTATCTATTCTGGAAGTCATGCAAAGCATATAGTATTGAAGTCTTTCAGAAAACAATATCTGAGCTACGGGCTAAAAGGCCTCAAGCGGTAAAAAAACTCGAAGAAGCAGGGTTTGAAAAGTGGTCAAGAGCATATTGTCCAGCAAATAGATACAATTACTTGACTTCAAACAGTGCAGAATCAATAAATGCTCTAACTAGACTAGTCCGAAGAGTTCCAATAACGATGCTCATGGAGTATTACAGAAGGCTTTTACAAGACTGGTATTGTGAACGTCGGGAAAAATATATAGGTAAATGCTTACTTAGGGGCTTTTTTGATATAACTTTTAGTGTATAATTCATACATTTGTAGAATATTCACAATTATTCTTTTGTGTAATCAACCGTTTAGACGCACCGGAATTTGAACTTACAGACTGGGCCGCTATGAAGGTGCACCAAAGGATGTACAAGAGTGAAAAATGGGAAGTTAGAGGCATCGCCATGTGTGCTGTGTACCAAGTAATAGACCCTTATAATTCTCATATTGTTGATTTTCTAAAAAGGGAATGCACTTGCAGGTATGTAGTACAGACCCACTCATTAACTAATCAGCAATTTATTTATATATAACTAGCATTTGTTTATGTTCAACTTGCAGGCAATGGCAACTTTCGGGTATACCTTGTGGTCATGTATGTGCTGTGTGTAGAGCAGAAGGTTTGACTAACTGTAACCAATGGCGTTACCTTGGTTTACTAAAACCAACCTCAAAGGAACATATCATGAAATGGTTTTTCCTTTGCCTGACGAGGCGAATTGGCATAATCCAGGTAATTTACCTAAGGTTAAACCTCCGGTGATGGTTAAGCAGGCAGGAAGACCAAAGAACAAAGACCGTTTCCTCTCAAAGAATGAGGATCCGAAAATTAAACATTGTGGAAGGTGTGGCTGCAAATCGCACACGCGTGACGCGTGTATGCAACCATTGCCTAGGTCAGATAACGGGAAAGCAGTTTTTTATTCTAGAGAAACCCGTAAGCGTAAGTCAGGTAGCGACAAGGAAGAGATAGTAGAGCCAAACACAGTTAAAGAAACAGAAGTTATAGTTGAGCCGAATACGGATGTGGAGGAGTACTTTCAGAATGGAAGAATATACCAAGATTGGGATAACTTAGATTGGCTAGATGAAGCATCTGCCAACCTTTACGAGGGTGATGCGGTCTGGGGCGGTGAAGCATCTTCTTCCGGCATCAACCTAAATGATTACCCGGGTTCATATAATCCTCATCACTTGGACGATTTATAGTTTCTGTTTAATTTAGTTAAGTATTTGAAAACTTAATGGTTATTGTCTATTTGATAAATTCAATGTGTGGCAGTTATTTGTCTAATATATGTTATGTATTAGGATAAATTCATTTTATGTATAAGTAACAATTCATACGATATTACATTACGACACAAAGTTAATTAAAACATATTAGTGACATAAATATTAAAGGCATTCATTTAAACAAACAAGCGTTTAAACATGATCGCGCACAAAACACTTTTACTAGTACAATAAAACGATGACGCGGGACATACAATACAACAACCGATAGCCTACACCTATTATCAACTACGACCCAAGAAAATGCACATCAACTTAATACATGACTGACTTACTAAACAATAAAACGATCACGCGGGACATACAATACAACAACCGATAGCCTAAACCTATTATCAACTACAACCACAGAAAATGCACATCAACTTAATACATGACTGACTTAATAAACAAAAGCACACATATGACAATCAGTGAGCCCCAAGATTGAGAGTCGTATCAACGAGACCCGGATAAACAAGTGACTCGCAGTACATTGTCCTATCAGCATGGGTTTGCAGAACTAGTGACTCACAAAAGGGCTTGATAAAAAATGATCCTGCATCTCCCTCGATACCGAGGCCATGAAAGTCTCCGGTCGCCAGCCTGTATAGTATCAGAGATGCAGAAAAACCTACTTGGCTTGGAACTTCAACAATAGGGTCAATGTTGTCATGAAATCCAATCAATTTCAGTGTAATTGGTGAGGGGATGTCTAGTAGCTTGCTAAACGATGAGATTGTTCCACCATCAACTGATAACACCCATATACAGAACATACAGATGTCATCCCCTTGTATGTTGCCAGAAACAACTAGGTTTTCACCTAGGCTAGTCACGTAGAATGGCAAGGGAAGTTGACGGAGTAACTCGTCAGGGATTGTTAAAATCTGGAAACGGTACCTTAGCAGGTCAAAATAGACAATAACATAGCTCTTGTAAGAGGTTGCATCGTTACAAAGGAGCTTTTCATACCCACACCAGTAGATATGACGACCAATGTTTGCTTGACTTGCCTTTTTAATTCTGAAAGTGTGTGGAAGCAAACACTGACTTTCTAAGAAACTCCATTCTCTTGTTGACAACGTGAAAATTTGAACAGACCAAGGTTCTTTTGGATCAAACGGGAATGCAATTTTTAAAATTATTGGATCAAGATTATGCGGACGCACCCCAAAGCCCAAAAGTCGTTTTTCATACTCTTGACCCAAAGTGTAATAAGGGACATATGCTCCTACTGATTTATGGACAGATGGGTTCCAAATAAACCCCATGAAATGACGGACTTTTGGTCCAAACGAAAAACCCCATACGCCGTGGGACCATCCTATGGGTATCAAACCAGAAAAGCTTATGTTGGAGTCAACAGGCGTCACATCGAAATTTGTATCGACAAAACGGGCGTAACCTTTGAACCTAAATTGATGGATTAAAATGTATGAAAAAGTTGAATTCATGCGAACCCCGAACCGGAAAGTGAAATGCATTGTGTCAATGCGGGACCTCCACATCTTGCAAACAGTTTGGCATTGCGCTACAGCCTTCAAAGAAAGCCTACGGACAATGTCCATTTGAACTTCAATTGGTATATTGTCAGACATTTGATCAAAGTGTTTTATTTTTTAGTTTGATTTTTTTTGTGACAAAAGAAGAAACTAGATAATGAAGTTGATGGTAATTGTTGGTGTAAATTAGTATACATACTTTGTAGTATAAATAGAACAATATACCTTGATCATTTATGCCATATACCAACTAAATATTGTTAGTGATACTTCAAATTTATGTATCTTGTACTAGATATGTACTTTAATTTTATTTTAAAAGACTTAAGTAACACTTGTTAGGAGTTGACTTATGGATATTAAGGCACATTTAAGTGAATATCTATTGACAAAGTACATTGACAGGTTCACACAACCTTAATATGAATCTACTGAAATTAAATATTCTTGGGCGAATTGAGAATTCCTTGGGCGACCTCAACATTCAAGGCATATGTGCAGTTTAGTTAAAAACAAAAAGAACTTTGAAAGATTGGAAATGGAATAAAAGGGAAAATGTTGAGCATAATTAATGTTGGGCGACCAAACACATTTTTGGGCGACTACTAGATTACCAGTCATATATTTAATATTTCCAGTCATGTGTTTCATCATAAATAATCTACTATGATATTTGCATACATTATAAGTGACTATAAAAATGCAAAGACTGGAAATTGTCGTAATAAGTGAGTAGAAATATGTTTACCTCATAGCATTTTCCTGTCTACAATTTTGATATCCACATGAAACCCTTGCCATGTGCAATCGTCTAAATGTATGTGACTGCTGCATACAAAATGTTATCTAAGTCAGCGATAACCATGATTAAAAGATAAAACCAACAAATAACAATCCAGAATTTATAAAATGGTCTTACGATTGAATTGAATCGTTCAATGTCATACCGAAGAACGAACCATGAATGGTCAAAACTTCTCCATACGTTTATAACGTCAATTGAAAAGTCGTCAAATATACTAAATGTCCAGAGATACAAACTTGTTGCAAAATACAAACACAAACTTGTGGCATAATACATCATTGTCTAGTTGTTAAAGCATCTAAAGTTGTAACCCAAAACAAATTATGTTGGACAACATACTAAACTAAACAACCCTACCAACTATACACCCGATGTTTGTAAAAGAACCTAGACATTTGTTCACGGTAAGCTAATGCTGCCTGAACAGGATCATCCACATGCAGCGACTTCCCATGTGCCAGTCGGTATAAGACAATGCAAGCCCAAACACCACAATCACCAAACAGGCCTCCCTGAGAAGGAACATTTTTTGCATTCTTGAAGGTGATTGCATATGTTGTAGGATCTATTCCTTTCATCTCGAAAATTTTGCATTGTTCTAGAACAACTGGAAGTCCAACCTGTAGGTAGATGTTATGTATAAAAAACCGCAACATGCAGATAAAATAATGCAACAGATATATATAATAAAAAATAGTAAGGGTAAACATTCTAAAAAGTTACCAAGTTCATAAACAAAAACATACACCGAATACAAAAGATAATAGATTACAACATTGTAATTCTAAAAATCTAATACACATCCTTATCATCATGTGTTTGAAGAATTAGTGACTCGCAGTTGAGATTGATAAAAAATGAAGCATAATTTCCCTCAGCACCGATATACATATAGGTCCCGGAAGAAACATTGTAGACTACAAGATTCATAACGAATCCTTCTGGGTTATGCACTTCAAGTATCGGGTTTTCGTCATTCTGAAATCCAATTAACTTCAATACAAATGGAGTAGTAATGGTGATGAGAGATTGAAAAGATTGTATGGATCCGCCAGCAATCTCTAACATCCATATAGAGAAAACAAAGTTGTCATCAGCACTTATGTTTCCGGAGACCACAACGTTGTCTCTAAGGTTAGATACAAAGAAGGAAACAGGTAGTCGGACTAGCAATTGGTCCGGTATGTCTAAAACATTGAAACGGTGGGTAACCAAGTTAAAAGACACCATCATATAACTCTTGTACTCGCTACCATCATTAGCAATGAAACTTTCATACGCACACCAGAAGATGTGCTCATCAACCACTGCTTGACTGGATTTTTTTAGCCGTATAGATTGACGAGGCAAAAACTCATTTTCCAAAACTTTCCATTGTTTAGAGTTGAAGGAGAAAACTAAGACACACCATGTATTTTCAGGATTGAATGGATAAGCAATTTTGAGAATGGTTGGGTCTAGGTTGTCAGGCCGAATCCCAAAAGCCAAAAGACGCTTTTCATACGCTTGTGCAGTGCTCATATAAGGGATGAGTGTCCCAACCGATCTCCTAATGGATGGGTTCCAAACAAATGCCATATAGTGAGGGAGAATTGGACCATAAGAAAAAGCCCAAACGCCGTGTGACCAACCTATAGGTATCAAGTAAGAAAAGGAAAGGTTTGTAGGAACAGGTGTGAATGCGAAATTTTGGCACACATAATGCATGTAACCTTTCAAAACCTGGCGAAATTGTATCAGATATGGGAAATGCATGTCCTGACGAACACCAGTGATAAAAGTGAAATGCAAGGTGTCAATGGCGGCCTTCCAACTCTTGCATACACTACGGCTTTGAAGTATGCGACTAACTGGAAGCCTACGGATAATATCCATTTGGACCTCAATTGGTATGTTGTCAGACATTGATAAAATTATTTTATATGGTTTTGTAACTATATTGTGTGTGTAGAATAATGAATAGAAGAAGAGTTTAAATAAACCTTGTGCATTCATATCAAAGACCTACCATGTCTTTAAGTATTAACTCAGACTTGTACTTTGAAAGGAATACTTTAAGACTTAAATTAGGATTGAAGGTGTTGACTTATGTTACATTTAAGAAGTTGGTTTGTCTTGTGTACAACCATTTTTTACAATTTATATAAATTTAAATTATAAACATATATAAAATGTATTTTGATAATATTTTAGGAAAAAGATGCATGTATAATATTTTAGCAAATGTATTTAAAATTAAACTATAATTATTTACTTGCATTTATAAAGTTTTACCTCTAGCCGTGCCCGCATTTTTAAATACCAATCACGCCACTCAGGTTCATGCTTGTAACCACTGTCGTAAAAAGTTACGACCCCTGACTTGATATGGAACCGGGCAACAAACCAATGTTTATCTTTTTCGTTGATGGGCATAAAAACCTGGAACAAAAAATAAATTAAATACAACTCATATATATTACTAGCGTCTAAATAATTATATGTATAAAAGTAATACCTGCTCAACATGGGCCCATGGAATTTTGTACTTATCTCCATTAGCATACCATATGGGGATGGAATCCTGCAATAGCAGCTGAACAAAGTACGACGTTACCATAAGCCAATCAGCTTCAGCGGGTCTGAAATGCAACATGTATTCGACCCAAAGCTCTATATGCTGTAAAAAAAAAAAAAAAAAACGGTTCATGAGACACAAAGAAATGTTAAATGATATGTTGAGCTATGAAATATCTAAGTACTGCTAAAAGTCAAAGTACTGCTACTCAAGTCAAAGTACTGCTGTTTGATTAAAGTACTGCTGCTCGTTAAAGGACTGCTATGCAAATAGTTTAAGGACTAATGTGTAATTCTAGAATGTTCGTATTAGATTAGAGTTATAATTAGAATTACTTGTTATTCAAGTTTGTAAACCGACTAGGGTTTTCCTTGTGCCTATAAAAGGATCCCTAGGTTGGCATTAGACATATGCGATTAGTGATATACGATTATTAGAAGTATTAGAGTTTAGAGTTTGTTAGTGAATCTGTGTAAGAAAGCAGGTTCAAGGTTTTAATAATATTCAAAGTCGTTTATTAATTCTTCTTAGCTTTGTTGAAGTAGATTCCGCATACTTAGCAAAGTATATCAGTGTTTCATTATTAATAGTTTTGAATTCATTCAAAGTTGTTAAACAGTAGACAAGCTACAAGTTAGTTTGGTCAGAGTATATCGATCCAACAAGTGGTATCAGAGCTTGTGTGGAGACTCTGATTAAGAAGAAACCCTTAAAACCGATTTATCAACAAACCCTCAACAATGTCGACTGAAGCTGCACCTATCCCATCCATCACTTCACTCAGAATTCCTATCATCAAGAAGGGAGAATATGATCTCTGGAGCATGAAGATGAGGCAGTACCTTGCTATTACTGACCATGCTCTATGGGATGTAATTGTCAATGGTAATGTTGTTCTTGATGAACCTTTACAAGTTGAAGGACAACCCAAACCACCTCAACCAACCTTGCCAGCAGCTACAAAGAGAAATCAAGATAAGGCTCTCAACATACTGCTGTCTGCTATTCCTGATGGTCACCTACTGAAGTTCCATGATGCTAAGGATGCAAAGCAATTATGGGCTGCGATCAAGACAAGATTTGGAGGTAATGATGCTTCAAAGAAGATGCATAGAAACTTATTGAAGCAGCAGTTTGAAACCTTCACTGTTGGTGAAAGAGAAAGTCTTGATGCTGCCTATGACAGATTTCAAAATCTACTTAGTATGCTAGAACTGTATGGAGCAGAGGTATCTGTTGAAGATGCAAATTTGAAGTTCTTAAGGAGTTTGCCATTTGTCTGGCATGTGGTTGCTACTATGATTAGAGGACAACCTGGATTGGAGTCTATGGACTTTGATGATCTCTATAACAATTTGAAAGTGTACGAGCAAGAGATGAATGGTCACAGTTCTCAGAAAACTCACAACATAGCTTTTGTGTCTTCTGAAAACAGAAGCAGTACTTCCACTAAAAGTACTGCTTATCCTTCTCAAAGTACTGTTGGTGATTCACAGCATGTTTGCACAACCACAACTACCCCCAACCCATCACCAACAAACAACACCAATTCTGATGAAATTGTATGTTCCTTCTTTGCACAACAAGCCACTTTACCTGTTACCTATCAAGAAGACTTGTTGCAGATTGAAGAAGATGCTTTAGAGGAGATTGACATAAGATGGCAAGTAGCTATGATCACTGCTAGGATCAAGAAGTTCATGAACAAGACAGGAAGGGGAATTGATTTCAAAGCCAAACAAGGTATAACTTTTGACAAATCCAAGATTGAATGTTTCAATTGTCAAAAGCTTGGACACTTTGCAAGGGAATGCAAGTTTGCAAAATATCAGGCAAACAGGATGATTGAACAACCCAAGGTTGAAAGAAAGGAGGTTCCTATTACTGAATCACAACCAAAAGCTTTGGTGGCTCAAGAAAATTTAGCAGAGATTGACTGGAGTGCTGAATTTGATGATGAACCTGTAACCTATTCTATGGTTGCAATGGAAGAGTTTGATTGGGGCACAGCTTTTGATGAGGAACCTGGATATGCTGCTTTGGAATCAAGAGATGGTCTTGGAAGCTTTGACTGGAGCATGGAGGATGAAGATGAACCTGTTCAGATTGCTATGGTAGCCACTTCACCAAGTTCATCCAATGTCTCTGAGGTATGCTCTAAGTGTAATGATGTTTATCAAAAGTTGCTTAAAGAATATGTGACTGAAAGAGATAATTGTAGAACAGCTAGGTCTGAGGTAGCTGGTTATCAATTAACTTTAGAATCACTGGAAGCCAAAATATTAACACATGAAAATAATGAAATGGCTTGGGCAGACAAATATGAGCAACAAGATTACCAATTGAAATTAAGTGAATGGAAGTTAGGATGTAAGGTGTCTGAATTAGAAAAGATTACTAAGGAAAGAGATACTTTGTTAGAAAAACTTGGTAGTATTAAACAGGCTGGTCTATCACATGTTTAATTTGTTGAAAAACAAAGAGTCATAAACAGTAGAGCTGGACTAGGTTATGGTGAAGATAGTAGTTCAGATGAGACCACACCTAGTGCTAAGGAAGAGATTCCACCTAGTGATGATGACCTTACAAGCTCAGAAGAAAACACATCTAGGAATGAGGAACCAATTAGTGAATCACCTCCTGAGTTTAAGAAAGATAAGGAGTACCACTCAGTTCCTCCACCCACTGGTCAGTTTCAACCTCTTAGGACAGATGTTTCTCGTTATGGTGTAGACAACCTAGAGTTTAGGAAGAAGCTTACTGGTCAATTTAGTTCTGAGAAACCTAAGAATGATTTTCAAAGGGGTAATGATCAAAAGTTTCCTACAGCTTTTCAAAAACAAGCAGTACCTCCAAAAACTTTTCAAAGTACTGCTGGACATTCAGCAGTACCTCCAAGAGAAACTTTTCAAAATACTGCTCACTATAGGAAATCTTTTAATCATAGAAGAGGATTTGGGAATATGGAGAGAAAGTTATGTTATGTATGTTATAGTCCTGATCACTTGATTAAGCACTGTGACTTACATACAGAATACTTAAGTCAGTTTCCAAAGAATAGATCTACCACCCATAAGCCTAGAGAGACTAGACCAGTTTGGAATCACTCAAATAGGGTCAACCATAGTAACTTTTCAAAAGACTATAGGTACCCTCACCAGAAAAGAATGTTTTCCAAATCACCAGTACCTTCACACACTGATAAGTCTCAAGAAGTACCTTCTCCAAGGACTGATAAGTTTTCACCCACTCATGGTACTGCTAACACTTTTTCACATAGAAGACCTAAGAGATTCAATTCATATAAAAGGTCTTACAACTCAAGCAGAGTACCTCAATCAGAGAAACCTAAGGTCAAACGAAATTGGGTTAAGAAAGAAAGTACTGATGGAGAACAAGAAGTACTTTCATCAGATAAGGGTGAAACAGGGAGTGTTGTTGATATTACAACACAGGACATGGGACCAACTCAAATAATCATTGACCATGCCTTTAAAACCAGTGGAGATTACATACTGAAGGAATTCAAGTATGTCACTCCACAAGGGGAACACAAGTCAGTAATGGCTTGGGTTCCTAAGAGAAACTAACCCTTTTCTTTAATGTGCAGGGCAACCCAGAGGAGGAGCTTAAAGATCATATTATTGTTGATAGTGGTTGCTCTGGCAGCATGACAGGGGACAAGGAGATCCTGTCAGATTTTAAGGCATATTATGGAGGAAGAGTTGCATTTGGTAATGATCCTGATGGAGGAAGAATCACTGGCAAAGGAACAATCAAGGCTGGATGTATTGATTTTGAGAATGTTAGATATGTGAAGGAGCTCAAGTTCAATCTATTGTCAGTATCTCAGATTTGTGACAAGAAGTACCCAATTCTGTTCACTGATACAGAATGTCTCATTCTCTCCCCTGAGTTCAAATTTGTTGATGATCACTTGGTAACATTGAGAGTACCAAGAACCAATGATGTATACAGTTTAGACTTAAAGAGTCTTAATTCTGCTAGAAGAGCAACATGTTTAGTAGCAAAGGCATCATTGGAAGAAGCACATCTGTGGCACAGAAGACTAGGTCATGTTAATTTTAAGAACATCAACAAGTTGGTCAAAGGAAATTTAGTTAGAGGTTTACCTTCCAAAACATTCAAGACTGATCACTCATGTTTGGCTTGCAAGAAAGGTAAACAACATAAAGCTTCATGTAAGAAGCTTGGGGAAAGAGATATTAGAGAACCTTTGGAGTTGCTACACATGGATCTGTTTGGACCAGTTTCAGTAGAAAGTTTAAACAAGAAGAAGTACTGCTTGGTAGTGCCAGATGATTGTAGCAGATTTAGTTGGGTCTTTTTCTTGGGATTCAAAGATGAAACCTTTGATGCTATCCATGACCTGATAGTAGCCCTTGAAAATCAATTAAGACTCAAAGTAAGAGGTATTAGATGTGACAATGGAACAGAATTCAAGAACAAGCATATGGATGAATTCTGTGCCAAGAAAGGGATCAAGAGAGAGTTTAGCATTGCTAGAACACCCCAGCAGAATGGTGTTGCAGAAAGAAAGAACAGGACTTTGATAGAAGCAGCTAGAACAATGCTTGCAGATTCCCAATTACCTATTCTCTTTTGGGCTGAAGCCATAAGTACTGCTTGCTATGTGTTGAATAGAGTTTCAGTAACTAAGCCTCAGATGAAGACACCTTATGAGTTACTAATGGGAAAGAAACCAAACATTCATTTTCTAAAACCTTTTGGCTGCTCTCTGACTATTCTAAATACCATTGACTCTCTGGGAAAATTTGATGGTAAGTCAGATGAAGGATATTTATTGGGTTATTGTACAAATAGCAAAGGATTTAGAGTTTATAACAGGAATACCAAAAAGGTACAAGATTGTCTTCATGTTGAATTTTTGGAAGATAAGGAAACTCAGAAAGGTAATGGTCCTGATTGGATGTTTGATCTTGATCTCAAGTTCACACCATCTATGAATTATGTTCCTGTTAGAGAAGAGAATCAGGCTAATTACAAAGAAGATGATTCACAGTACATTGTTCATGGAGTCAATGTTACACCAGAAGATGTTCCTGACAAAGAACCTGAAGTTCCTGATGAGGAACAAAGTAATGCTCAGCCAACTAATACAGTATCTGATGAAGATCAAGCCATACAAGATGAACTTAATAGGATGCTTTTTCAAGAAACTATAGCACAATCCTATGAAGATGAACAAAGGAAGGCTTATGAGGCTGCAAAGAAACTGGGTAAATTTCAAGATACTGCCCACAGTACTTTAGATCAAAGTACTGCTGATCCTTTTGGCAGTACTTCTAGTGTATTAGAGCAATCAAATTGGAACAATGCTGATGATTCCAATATTGATGATGATGATTTAGTTAATGCTAACATTCCTGGATTAGAAGAAGTTGATGATGAGCTTAATCCAGAAGGTATTTTCTCCAATGAAGGCATTGATTTTACTAACTTGGAGTCTGATCTTCCAGTACCACCAACTCCTACATTGAGAGTTCATAAAGCTCATCCTCAAAGTAACATTATTGGATCACCCTCTTCAGGAGTGGTTACAAGGAACAAAGTTAAAGGACTTTCTAAGCAACATACTGCTTTACTTACCTTTGTTTACAAACAAAACAGGATGAATCACAAGGATCACCAAACATGCCTGTTTGCTTGCTTTCTATCTCAAGAAGAACCCAAGAAGGTAGCTCAAGCTTTAGCTGATGAAAGTTGGGTTGAAGCCATGCAAGAGGAGCTTCTACAATTCAAGCTTCAAGAAGTCTGGGTATTATGTGATTTACCAGATGGAAAAAGAGTCATTGGTACAAGATGGGTTTTCAGAATAAAAAGAGATGAAAGAGGGAATGTTATCAAAAATAAAGCTAGATTGGTTGCACAAGGATATCGCCAAGAAGAAGGAGTGGATTATGATGAATTGTTTGCTCCTGTTGCAAGGATAGAGGCAATAAGGTTATCTCTTGCCTTTGCATCATACATGGGATTTCCTGTCTACCAAATGGATGTGAAAAGTGCTTTCCTTTATGGCACAATTTCTGAGGAAGTTTATGTTAAACAACCTCCTGGTTTTGAAGATCCTGCTCATCCAAACAAAGTCTACAAAGTGATCAAGGCACTGTATGGCCTTCATCAAGCTCCCAGAGCTTGGTATGAGAGACTCTCAAATTTTCTATTACAACATGGTTATAGGAGAGGAGCAATTGATAAGACTTTGTTCATCAAGAGGGATAAGAAAGACATTATGTTAGTCCAAGTATATGTGGATGATATTATATTTGGAGCCACAAAGAAGTCTATGGTGAAAGAATTTGAAGATCTTATGCAGAAGGAGTTTCAAATGAGTTCTATGGGAGAATTAACTTTCTTTTTGGGTCTTCAAGTTAGACAAACAAGAGATGGAATCTTCATTAACCAAGAAAAGTATGTTGCAGACATACTTAAAAGATTTGACCTTCCAAATCTCAGGCCTGTCACCACACCCATTGATAAAAATAAACCCTTAGGCAAGGATGAAGATGGACAAGCTGTGGATGTCAAGCTTTACAGATCTATGATTGGTTGTCTTATGTACTTAACTGCATCAAGACCTGACATCATGTTTGCTGTTTGCTTATGTGCAAGATTTCAGGTTACCCCCAAAGGTTTCCCATATGTATGCAGTCAAGAGGATTTTTAGATATCTCAAGCATCAACCAAAGTTAGGATTATGGTATCCTAAGGAGTCACCTTTTCACTTGGAAGCCTTTTCAGATAGTGACTATGCATGGGATAACTATGATAGAAGATCAACCTCAGGAGGATGTCAATATCTTGGTAGAAGATTAGTCTCCTGGCAATGTAAGAAGCAAACCATTGCTGCAACCTCCTCTACTGAAGCAGAATATATTGCTGCTGCTAGCTGTTGTGGACAAGTTTTGTGGATGCAAAATCAACTCTTGGATTATGGATTCAATTTCAAAAATACGCCTATCAACATTGATAATGAGAGTACCATCTGCATTGTGAAGAATCCAGTTTATCATTCCAAGACCAAGCATATTCAGATTAGGCATCACTTTATTCGGGATTGTTATGAGCACAGGCTTATAAATGTGGTTAAAGTTCACACAGATGATAATGTAGCTGATCTACTCACTAAGGGATTTGATGTTTCAAGATTCAACCACTTAGTTGTGAGCATTGGGATGATTAACTACTAGGCTACATTTGAGGGGAGGCTTTAGTATTAGTTAGTATACTTTCTATCAGTTCTTAATGAAAGTATTGGTTTTTTAGTCATTTAGCTTAGTCTATATGTTGTATTTAAGGGGAGGCAACATAAGCTATTAGTTAGAACTTAAGCATGAACCTTTTACAAGTTCTTGGTTTCAGTTTGGAGTATAGATTGTGGATAAAAAGATGGAACGTACTGCTTTGTTGTTTAAAGTACTGCCTCAGCAACGTACTGCTTCAACGTACTGCTTACGTGGACGTACTGTTCCAACGGTCAAAAATTTGTGGGGCTACGGTTAATTAATTCCTTACGGCAGAGATAATAAGTTAATCCAAACGGTAACTTTATTATTAAGAGTTTGATTTATTTCCATCCTATTTAAAGAAACTCACTCCTATTTCCCCACCTTTTACCGTATTTGAGATCCCTCATTCGCTTTTACACCACAATCTTTTTAACAAGACACACACTCAAAGCGAATTCTTCTCTACCACTCATCATGGCTAATCGACTCACTGTTAGCAAACACAATATGATCGCTAACTTGGACAAGACAAGGGATAATGTTGATTTTCATGCGATCATTGATTTCTTAACTGGGTCTTCCATCAATTACTCTATTTTAGTTGACCCTGATGTTATTGGTCCTTGGATGCAAGAATTTTGGGCTACTGCAACAATTGAAGATGATTCGTTGATTAGGGCTACGGTTGCTGGACGAACTATTCGGATTTCTGAGGCCACGATTAGGGATGTTTTGATGTTTAATGATGAAGGGGGGGCTGTTCGTTTTGAAAAACAAGTGCTTTGGGACACTTTAAGTCATATAGGTTATGAAGGCGATCTGACGAAACTTACTTTTCAAAAGCCATTGTTTTGTTCGCATTGGAAGTATCTCATTCATGTCTTACTTCATTGTTTAAGTCCCAAAAGTACTTCTTTTGATCAATTTGGTCAAAACATTGCATCTGCATTAGTGGGTTTGGCTACCGATCGAAGATTCAATTTTTCAAGACTCATTCTGGATGGTATGCTTACACATATTGCTAATGGATCACCATTCTTGATGTATCCAAGGTTTGTTCAGTTATTCTTGAACAATCAACTTGAGGATGTCCCTAAACCTCAAAGTTTTTTACCCACTGTCAAACTTCCATCAAAGGTGTTTACTTTTCTATCTAAACAAAGTGCCAAGTTTTCTGGAACCAACACACCTTTGACTGCTCATATATTGGGAGTTGCACAAGTCGTTAGGGATGCAGAGCAAGAGCAAGAGCAAGAAGCAAATTCTGAATCAGCAAGTCAAGAGTCTCCAGTTTCAAGAGAAGTTAGTATTCCTCAACCTACTGCTTCTCAACATACTGCTTCTCCACATTATGCTACTAGGGAAGATACTGCTCCTATGGAAATTCCTACTCATGAGGAGTCAGACCAAGGTATGACTCAACCACCATCTCCTAATGATTATTCTTCCACAAATATGTCTAAGCAATTTGAAGAAGAAGAGGCAGAATTGGACAATTATGCTTTAACAAGGGAGTTAAAGAGGCTGAAAAAGGAGAGTGAGGCTCAAGCTGCTAAGATAGTCAAATTAAAGACTAAGTTTCAAAGATTGAAGAGGTATGTTTGGCCACTAGTTCAACATCATAGATTATGGGTAAAATCTCAGAAGCAGAGTGGTAGGATACCTACGAAGGTTTCTAAGTCAAAGAAGAAAAAGTCTAAGAAGCAATCTTCATTCCAATTGGGGAGGAATTTAGAGAATTTAAATGAAGATGCTGGTTTTGAACAAGATGCTGGATTTATGGATGACACTCAGAGAACACCACCTAAAAATATTCCTCAAGATACTGTTGAGAGGAAGAGTGATGAAACAGAGCAAATAAATTTGGAAGAAGCTACTGTTGAAGAAAGAAGTGGTGATACTGAGGAAATAAACTTGGAAGGAGCTGAAGCTGAAAGTACTGCTCAACAAGGCACTGAGAGGCAATTCACTATTACACCTAGAACTTTAGATTTTGAAGAAGATATTGGTCCTTCAATTCAAGTTCAAGAGGAAGTTGGTCCTTCTAAACCAGTTCAGAAAGAAGATGTTATAGCTCATACTAACAGTGATGATGAAACAATTGCTGACATCATGCTTAATATGTCAAGTCAAAGAGGCATCAGTATTCATGAGGTTGAACAACAACATCATGCTTCTTCTCAACCTGCACAAGAGATAGATCCAAAAGATAAAGGCAAAGGGATCTTGGTAGAAAAGAAGAAGAAGATGATGACATTGGCACAGTTAAGACAAATTCAGATTGCCAAAAATGAGGAAGCAGCTAGAATATTGCAAGCAGAAATAGATGCTGAAGAATCAAGGAAAATTGTTCAATCAAAAAGGCCAATTAGTAAAGCTAGAGAAAGGAATGATATGATGACTTATCTGAAAGGTCAATGATATACAGGTTTAGTTAGATTGACATATACAGAGATGAAGGATCTGTATGATGCTGTTAGAGAAGCTATTCAAAAGGATCTTGCAAGCATTATTTCTTTTGAAGATAAGGAGCTTGAAGATAAAAGAAAGGAAAGAGCTGTTACAAGAAGCTTAAAGAGGAAAAGAATCACTGATGAACAGCCATCAAAGAAGTTCAAGGAAGCTGTTGAATTAAGAACAGACACAGTTGATGAGCTAAGGAATTATCTTAGAGTTGTTGACTTTGAAAATCCAAAATTGAAAGAAGATACTGATAAGAAGTCAAAGATATCTACTTTTTCAGTTGTAGAATCTAAAGAAGGAGATTATCTGATCTTTCATAGACAAGATGGAAGTTTTAGAGTATTCAATTCATTATGGGATATACTACATCTGATTGATAGAGATGATATGCTTCAGTTATATCTCCAAGTACAAACTTATTTTGAGCATATTCCACCACAAGGAGTAGGTTTGATATTGTTAGGAGATCTCACAACAATCTGGGATACAGATGAAACAAAGGACAGTACTTTGTGGGAAAATCAAGACAACTGGGAGATTAACAGATGGAGATTCTTTGAATCAGTTGGAATACATGTTTTGGAGTTAGAAGATGGCACTATGATTCATATGCTAGCAGAACAGAGATATCCACTCACAAGAGATCTGATGATCAGGATGCTAGAGCATGGAATGGAAGTGGAACAAGAAGATGAAGTTGCATTGATGGTCATAAAATTATTCATCAAGTGGACAACAGAATCTGAAGATTAATGCATAACTACTGGTATGGTTTAATTATTATATAAATCTTTTGAAAAATAAGTACTTTCTTCAAAGTACTGCTGGTCAGACAGTACTTTCTCAAAGTACTGCTTGCAGCATAAAACCAGTAAAGTCTTTTGATAAAATTAGTAATTTTTGATAAGTGCAAAAACATTTTGAAGCACAAAGATTAAACAGCAACAAATGGTTTTGAAAGCAACAGCATGGTGTTAGTACTTGTACTACACAACAAATGGTAATCAACTCACCATGTTTAATAAACAAGAAAGAGTTTGACTCATCATGAGGGTACGGCTCTGATGTGATTATCAAATCCGTTTTTAGTTGGCAATTTACTAAAAATTGTATGGTTTTCAACTCACCATATCTATATTAGTGAAGAGTTGGCTAGCCCACAAGATAATGGCTTTGTGGTAAAGGCTGTGGAAAACCATTATATGGTAATTAGTTCACCATGGTAGTGATTGTACTAAAAGAACTAGCTAGTCCAAAAGCAAACGGCTATTTGGTAAAGACTACTCAAATCCGTTGATAGCTGATGATTTGCTAAAAATCATATGGTTATCAATGTACCATGGTTTTTCCTAAATCTAAACATTGGCTACTCCAGAGTTAATGGCTTTGGTAAAGAGACATCAAAATCCATTAAGTTTTCAATGATTCACCTCTCACAGGAGTTAACACACCTGGAAGTGATGAGAATAGTATGAAACTTTTAAGATCTGATGTACATATTGCCAATATGATGCTGAGTTGCTGAAAAGATCTGATGCTGAAAAGAATTGTTGCTGATGAAGATTGAAGATACTGATTGTATTGATGATGACAAAACAACAACGAGTCAGATTTCAAAGAAACAACCTTTCCTTGAAGATAAAGTGTTGAAGTTAAAGACATACAAAGGAACTTGAAATCAAGCAAGTAGAATTCAAGTTAGGGGAGGATTGTTGAGCTATGAAATATCTAAGTACTGCTAAAAGTCAAAGTACTGCTACTCAAGTCAAAGTACTGCTGTTTGATTAAAGTACTGCTGCTCGTTAAAGGACTGCTATGCAAATAGTTTAAGGACTAATGTGTAATTCTAGAATGTTCGTATTAGATTAGAGTTATAATTAGAATTACTTGTTATTCAAGTTTGTAAACCGACTAGGGTTTTCCTTGTGCCTATAAAAGGATCCCTAGGTTGGCATTAGACATATGCGATTAGTGATATACGATTATTAGAAGTATTAGAGTTTAGAGTTTGTTAGTGAATCTGTGTAAGAAAGCAGGTTCAAGGTTTTAATAATATTCAAAGTCGTTTATTAATTCTTCTTAGCTTTGTTGAAGTAGATTCCGCATACTTAGCAAAGTATATCAGTGTTTCATTATTAATAGTTTTGAATTCATTCAAAGTTGTTAAACAGTAGACAAGCTACAAGTTAGTTTGGTCAGAGTATATCGATCCAACATGATATAATAACGATATATATATAGATCAACAACTACAAGACATTCACCTCATCCATCAGCCATCCCTTTTTGGGAGGATCTAAACAAACTAAGGTCTCCCAAAACCTCCTATCAACACGTACAGGTTCTCTTGACCAAGGAAATGTACAACAAAGCGGACCCGGCTTACCAAGAAATTCGTCATACTCTTCAGAAAAATGCACTCTATCGATAGCGTTGTTCCAGCGGGAAAGATTCTGCACAAACATTGTAATAATATTAGGAAAAAAAAGTTAATAATTTACCATTACAAATAAGTAAGAGATGTTGTACCTCCACCCAAGGTTGAACATCTTTTAGTTTATCAGACATATCTGGATTCCGACGACAGCCAATAGGAGGTGTACGTTTTTTAATCAATTCACTAAATTCTTCGGTCCAGTAATATGCATAATGAGAACCATCCCTTTTGCTCCGCTTGTCAGATTGCATGTCTGCATTACTTCTTTTCCAATGCTCCGAATTATATAAACCTAAAAGCTTGTTCTTCTTCTCCCTTGCAATCTTCAACTTCTCTTCCCTTTCAATTCGTCGTTCCGTCTCCTCTATCAAAGCATTGTAAAACACCTTTTCCATACGATTTAGTTCTTCCATCTTCCACCTTTCTTCCTGTTGCTTCCTCAGACTTAATTCCTCTTCCAAAAGATACTCCTGTAACAAATTAACATTGTTATCATATTAGACACATATGTAGACTTTTTAATACCTTTCTATTTACAGAATATAACATATGTATACTTTATACTAGATTACAAAAGTCAATTCAGAAATATATGTAACAAACAGTAAGCTTTAGATTCTGTGTTGATAATCTGTGTAATAATGTTTGCAAAAAGAGCATTACCTGTATAATATCATCATCAGAGTCATCATTTATCTGCGACGAACGACTGCCGGAAATAAGGGAGTCAACGATTTCAAAGAATTCAAGTTGGAGTTTTTCGCGGAATTCATTTTTAAGATGAGAGAAAGATTCACTGAAGTCCAATTTCGACTGTAAATGAAAAAAGGAACGACATGTTAAATACAATAAAACAGATAATTCCTTAATTAAATTTACAAATTATTTATCTGCAACAACGTGCTTACCCGATATCCGCAAGTTCTTTCGCAAGCAAGTACCTACAAAGTATTTTTTCATCGACTTAAAATTAGGATACAATCATATAAATAGATATTAGTATATATTATTCGGACGTGCATTTAATATAATGGTGTAACGAGAATCACCTTAATAACAGACTCAAGTTTGTAAACACGCGTATTCAACTTCTGAATGACAGAATCCTTAAGGCTGATCTCTGTAATAAGATCAGAGGTATGAACCCTAGGAACCAGCGGTACATACTTTTCTTCTGTCCTCCCACGTTTTCGTGATGCTTCGAGTTTCTGTAGATAAACATCGTAATCATGTGGCACTCTCGGTTTTCGAGTCCTTGGTGTGTATCCCTTGTAATAATCAAGGAATTTGATATACCAATCTGACTTCTGCTCGGCTAGTGTTGGTTTCAGGTCGAACTTTATCTTTGAGTCCTACAAAAAACATAAACCAACAAAGTGGGCATGTAAATAATATGTTAAAAAAACAAAAATATTAATAAATATTCACAAAAATGATATTGTTTTTACCTTGCCGAATAACAATCCATGATCCGCTCTTGTAAATGCCTCTTTCTTTGACCAGGCTACACCCCTAGGTATCACATCTTCCTGTTTATTCCACCAACGATTGCTTCTTTCAAAAGACTCAAGAATCCAGATCTATAAAGTTCAAGAATGCGTTAGCCTGAGACAGTTAATAAAAAAATTGATCAACTCGTGTTGAATTGTTCATTGTTAAATAAAATACAGTAGAATAACCTTTAAAGCCCATACGAATCCTCCGACTGTATACGTGGGAACAAACTTCGGAGATCCTTCTAGTCCTTTAAGATGTTGCCACTTATGTCTGTCAACGACATTAATAATCTGGTTGTACAATTGCCTCCAAATGTACTCACCCCATTGAAACGAATTCCATGCTTCAAGGTCTTCAACCAAACGAAGGAGTTTATCATCCACTTCATCAGCCAACAACCGACCCATAAAAATGACCTCTAACGCTAACAGTAGACACACACGGACTGCATCCTCGTCAGACAACTTAAAGAATAACTCTTCATCCTCAACAAGACCTAGAAGATCTAAGTTTGAAATTTTTACCCCTGATTTTTTTGGAAATACCCTTGTCTTAAATTTTATATCACCTTTACTAATATCCACTGAGCTAAGCCGGTTTCCAAAACGAAACCCTGTTATTAGAGAAAACTCGGGACGACCAAAATGTAGTTCACGGCCATCCACATTATATATGAGGGGCATGTCAAATTGTGCATCATCTACATAACGCTGATTTTGTAATATATAATCTAAGATGTGTGGTTCATGGTCAAAAAAGTAAAGATCCAACCATCCTCCAAAACAAGAGGTCTTAAATAAAATCCTTCGCTTTTCATTAAGCTTATCTCTAATTAAGGAAATGTAATTAAGTTTACTCCTAACGATCACTTTTGCTTCATATTCCTTTAAGACAAAAATAAAAAAACGCAGCTTAGAACAACATAAAAAAACCTACTTATCAACATAATAAACATAGTTCAAAAGCTACTACTTTCGGTTGTAATAAAATGTCAATACGTTAAAAATGTTTAGTAAAGAACTAATTCCTGGTAACATCACGCATCTTGAATGCCATAATGAAGGACTGTCGCATGTAACGGACAATACACACCATATCATTCTCGCATTCAAGACGTCTAAATGACCAGGGTAGATCTTGAATACCACAACATATATGAAATTTGCAAAAGATATTAGTAAGTATATTTAGCGACTAAATATTTTAAAGAAAAAACATCCATATGGTGTTTACATAAACATACTAGCCTAAAAATTAATCACGTGTCAAACCTAAGACAAAACTACTAATTCATATGTTTATGGCAGATATTATGTGGAAAAGTTTTTAAAAAGAATTTACAAGCTTGTGCGTACTACCAATGTATTCAAATCTTCGCAACAACAATCATAAGTAAGTAATCAAAACGATTGCCACGAGTAGTTTGAACCTGATCGGGAGTACAGACTATTTCCCGCCGTGTGTAAGAAGGATGTATATAGTCCGAGGCCCGATACCTGAGCACAACGCTACCGGGTTAAGTCAACCGACCATCTATGGTTCAAGCGATCCCCGGAATCACCCCTTGATCCGTTCGGCCTGGTTACCATCTTTGGTTCCCATAGATAAGCCGGTCACCACCGATGTGATACCACTTAGATAGTCATCGCAAAGACAAACACAAAGGATTCCAAAGCAACAAAAACTTGAAATTTCTTTCACATATCACGCATATTAACATAAATTTTAGTCGACTAACGTCGGAACAACTTAAGCATATTAACAAAACATCTGCCAAAACCAGCAATAAACGCTAGCAGTAAAGACATAATTACACCCTACAGTTATGTATTAAGTTGATGTGCATTTTCTTAGCATGTCAGTCATCTTACTTAAATAGATATCCAGAAAGCAACAATAAACATTTTCACTATAAAGCATTAATAAGCAATTACATAATCTGGGTTCTAAACAACCATAAAAAGCATCAATGAACCCTAACACTAGAAAACAAGATATAAACATTAAAAAATAGAAACACTAACAATTAAATAATAAATTAAACCCTAAACGAATTTTATAATTGCTTAACCTAAACCCTAAATAAGCGTAAACCTAAATCAAATAGATAACTACTTACCCTTCCCCAAACCATCTTTCAAAATAGTTAAATCGAATCCCTAATTCCGATCTGTGTCTACTAGCTAACGTTAGGGTTTCGATTGGATCTAAACCAACAGCCGATTAACTTTGTTTGTTGAATATCTGTGATTGTTGTAGTTGTTGAATAGTGGTTGATTCTTGATTATTGAAAACGGGGACTGAGACCGAGAGAGTGGATAAACGGGGACTGGTTAGGGAGTGGATAAGCGTAAAAGGGAAGTGTTGTGTTGTTTTTGTGTGTATAATGAGTATAAAAAGTGTTTTGTTGTTTTTAAATACATTTTTTGTTTTAATATAAAAAGACTAAGAAGACTTTACTTTTATTTTAAAAAAAGTGGGACCCAGTCGCCCAAAAAGTTCATATACAAGTATGGTCGCCCAAGAATACGTGTATATTCATATTTAAATGTTTATTAGTATTTATGTGTATTTAAATGTATTCTTATAGAGGCACGAGTCCCCATAAAATAAATTAAATTAAAAGTGTACTACATACATAACAAGTCGCCCAAGAATAAAGAACAGTGGGACCCATTCGCCCAAGATATATGTACTAGGAAAAAGACAAACACATCAAGTCGCCCAAGTTTTGTGGGCCTAGTCGCCCAAATAATGCATGTGCTAAAGTGTACCTGGTGGGGTCACACCTAGGGACACATGTCACATTACTAATTAATCCGCCCAAGATTTTTGGGCGACCTCCGCCTCAAGGGTATTTGAAGAAAAAAAAACTTGGTGGGGACAATAAGGGTTGGCAACATTGTACTTGTGGGGTGTTTATGGAATTTTCCCTTTAGTAATTAACCTTACCTAAGGCTATGTGTATATTTGGTACTTGAACTAACACGTAAGCACTGGTGGTGGTACATAACCTTTGCTTATTAAAAAGCTCATTTAGTATATGTATACACTTTTAAAGGTTTTAAACTAAAAAGTCTAAGGTTGGTTTTCTACCACTCAATAGGTTTGCTCAGCCTGACTGGCTAACTTTTACCACAAAGCGTAACATTTGCTTGCGGGAGCAGACCGAGGGGGTTCTGAGGGTGCACGAGAACCCCCATAGATTTATCCCGCGTAGTGTAAAATCTTATTTAAGACACCAATTTTTTGAAAATAAACCTTTTCCCAAAGCTTTTGTATTACAATTTATCGTCAATTTTAGGATTTGCACCTGATGACCTCGGGTCCGCCACTGTTTGCTTGGATGAGTAAACAAGCTATATAGCTCGTGTAAAGCCTGTCATGAGCCCGAAAGCTTGGGCTTACAAAACTTTTTGATAAGTTGGGTCGTAAGCTCCCATAAGCTATAGTGTCACTTGTTTAGAATTGTGATTAGAAAATTCATGAATTTTGTATATGCCTAATTGGATATATCAAGTAATTTTTACAGTGAAATTTCATTCTCGGGTGCAAAGATCAAGTTCGCTAAACATGGACTTATAAGTTATAAGCATAACCAAATCGATTCCATTCATTAAAACTAATTTGTACATGTACACAAATCAATACCATATTTCATGACAACAAATCATGTAAAGAATGATACTTGTACCATAGCCGTTTCAATCGGCTTTCAGAAACCTTTCCAAACAGAAAGAATTTCATTAACAACTTCACCTATCAAATCCCTATCACCGGATTGTATAAACGCATTAAATTCTTCCCTAATGTCGTAAATCTTACCAAATTTCACTAGATATTGAATGCAACAAACCTTCAGCTTTGGTAATCTATACATAGAAGCACTTTGCAGCCTCTCAAGCACATTCTTCGTGTCAATATCTTCCATTAAACTTTCTTCACACGCGTCTTTTAAGTCCAACACGTCATATTTATCAGCAGCCCTTAGAAGATCAAGTCTATGCTTGATAAAATCTTGATGTTCTATATTCGTGTATATGTAGCTAAGAAACGCTTGACAAGCCTCAATGGTCATATCGGAAATGTTAATCGCAGACATTTCTTTTTCTTTGAGGTCGTGGGAGAACATGCTATGAAAGATTGGTAAACGTGCTGCAAGTACTGCACGGTGGGCCTCAATGGTTCCATTGGATGCGCATATGGTGATGTCCGTGTGGACACTTTCGGATAACATCTTGCCTAGGGAGGTTAGTGCAGTTGAAATCGAGCTTTTTTGTGTAAGCCCTTCACTCCAAATGGAACAAGATACGCCTCCCTGTTTTTACATGAACAAAATAGAATTCAAAGTGTCTCAACGTCACAAAGTTGACCTTAATAACAGAACCTTTTTAAACTAATTTTCCATATCCAACAAACTTTGATTGATGTTTTTGACCTTAAAGTTTGCTAACCTTCAAGTTCATTCTGCGCGAGTGCGCGCACACAACTATTGGCACATGATATTGACTAGCCTTCTTACTTTAAAGCATCTCAACATCACATAGGCGGCTTTCTCAAAATCGCAAAGGTGTCCTAAAAAACCAAATTCCAAACTAGTTTTCCAAATTCCACAAACTTTAATCAATGTATTGACCTTAAAGTCTGCTAAGATACAAGTTATTTCCAACCGCACAGAACAAACTGGACTTTGACACATGATATTGACCAATGATATCGACCCATTTTCTTAGTTTAAATCCTAGATATTAATGGCAAATATGTACTTAAATCATTAAAATTGTTTCCATAAATAGTAAATATGTACTTAAATCGTTAAAATCGTTTCCATAAAGAGTAAATATGTACGTAAATAGTTAAAATCTTCAAATACTGAAAATATAGATAAGTGAATTACGTTTGGAGATGTGATCTTAAGATCTAGAAACTCGACGTCCACAATAAATCTACCCGTCAATGGAACCTCAAGCGCCCAAACAAAATCCTCGCCACTTTTGAACTGCTTATCCTTTACTTCTGCATCCAGATATGTTTTTTAGTACAGGTTGCAACTAGTGGAACAAAAAAAGTTGACCCGCATACATTTTTTTCTCATTAATTAGAAAATATATACTCATTTGACCCGCCCAGCTGAAGTAACAGAATCCAAATCAACATATTTATAAGTTGATTAATCGATAATTAAATATGCACAATATATATTGGTGCATAAATTTACCTGGATGAACCAAAGTCTTGCGGCCAGCCAATAACGAGACTACACGAATGTTGAAGGAAGCAATCGGAGGGAAATCTCGAGCTAACTTTGGTAACTCGGGATAGAGCTTAATGACCAACTTTCTATTCTTTTCCAAAACTAAATACCTTCAAAATTTGCAAAATAACAACGTCACACTAATTTCATCCTTAATGACATTAGACCTACAATATTACACATGCATGCCCAACAAAAAATAAAATTAAAGACACAAGATTACCAGTTCCACTTTCCAATTACGAAAGGATCAGATTTCCTGTACGAAAACCCGAAACTATCAATACGCCACTGAGCAAGTCGACTCGTTGTCTCAACACGATAATCAGCATGATTCACCCTAGCAAACGCCACCATGACTTCATTAAAACAATCGAAAATCCCATCGAACAACAACTCCCCGTGCTTTCCCAGCTTTACTACTTATACTTTACGTACACTAGTACATAAAAAAAAAAAAAACGTTACAACACACAGTTTCGCACTCACCGTGTGTTCTGTAACGTTATATTAGACTAGACTGGCCGACCCAGCGATTAAATAGTTGGTTATTGAGGGATTGATGCCAGATTTTAATGAGCACGCAAGAGAGTATAGTGAAGCTTTTACGTTATTAATGATGTAGCTTTAGTATAATGGAAATGTAAACTTAAGGTTATGAAATATTTTGAGTGTAACGATGTGGTGAATGTATATGTGCACTTTGGGGAGTTTGGTTTTGCGTTTGGTTTTAAGTCTTTGTTTCATTGGTTTCTTTTTAAAAAGGAGATATGCTAACGAAAACTACGTATAAATAAATGGATATGGATAAAATATTCATTTGTTAGGAAGTTAGTTGAACTTGTACTTTTACATGTACACGAGTAACTTTTTTTTTTTTTTTTTTTTTTTTTTTTTTTTTTTTTTTTTTTTTTTAACACAAGTCGTCAAAAGCTTTAAACAATATAAAACAATGTTTTATAGTCAAGTTTTGATTTTGATATAAAATGATTAAATGTGTATTTATGATAAAGTTTAATAATTTTACTCTTATAAAACTTTAATATAAAATGTAGAAAATAAAATAAAAATGGATTCATTGGTTGATTTTGTTAGTCCTGGCAGACCGTACTATGGTTTTTTGGTGATACATTTGATGGAAATGGAAACAAACTTAGTACTCGTGTTTTTTTTATTACTCCATCCGTCTAATAATAAGTGTCTTGTTTTGACTTTTTAAAGTATTTTTTTTTAACTTTGACCTTAACTATTAATTACTGTATTTTTTTGTGTTATATAATAATTGATGCAAAGTATATGAATAGATTGAGTTTTAAATATGTTTTCATTTGTATAATTTCATCAAATATTATAAAGTGTAAATTGCAAAAATCGTCCCTAAAGTTTGGCCAAATTGCAAGTTTCGTCCCTGAACTTTGGAAAGTGCAAATATCGTCCCTGTGGGAAAGTTTTGGGGCAAATATGGTCCCTGGCCCAGACGGCGTTAACCCCATCCGTTTAATGCTTCACGTGCGTTGCACACGAGGTCCATTTCGTCATTTTACATCCATTCCCACTTTAATAACCCACCCACCCCAATTTAATATCACTTTCCCCACCACACTCAATTAAAATACAACCCAAACCGTATAATCATAACCCTCTAACCCTAATTTTTAATAAAACATAAAATCACTCAAAATGGTCCATTGCTTTTGTGATAAACAATGTGTGGTTCGTTGTTCTTGGACCCCGCATAACCCAGGTCGTAGGTTTTATTCTTGCTCCCAAATGGTAAGTTATAAAAATCATTCGTCATTAACAATCATTTGATTTTAGTTTACATTGAGTTTAAATTAACAATGAGGTTTTGCAGAGTGGTAGTAATTGTGGATATTTTGATTGGTATGATCCACCAATGTGTGGACGTTCAATTCAGATCATACCCGGATTGCTAAGGTCAAAGAATGAGCTTGAAGAGTCAAAGATTGTGCTTGAAGCTGCAAATCGAAGATTGAAGATTTTTCTAGTTGCCAGTTGGGTTTTTTTTCTTGTTTTTATGATGTAGTAGATTATCTTTGGTTGTTGACTAATTGAACCTATACATTGACCAATATGTATGAAGGTCAATGAATTTTGGATGTAAGGTTCTTGCTGTTTAATGAAATGAAGTTCTTAAGTATTTGTAACATTTATACTTTTTTTGTGTTTAGATACAAAAGACCAGTTTGTTATGTGGAACTGAGCAATACCCAAGTCACAAAGTGGTACCATTTTTGGTATTTGACAATAAGAGTCAAACTTCAGATTCATTATGTGACAATAAATGTAAAACATCAAACATGGAATACAGTTGACAAAATGGTCACATTATGTGACAATATCATACATAATAAGTCTTAAACTGATTGCATCAGTTTCAAGTTTTCTTACAAACACAAAAGAGTTATTGTGGAAATAACTTAACAGACAACACCTACTACTAAATGTCTTAAACATGATACATAGATATGCATAATAAAACACCAACAAATGTTATGAACCTACTTTGTTGGGGTGAGCCTGTTTGCAGTTTTTTTTTAATATCTGAAAGGACTTGCACTTCCACTGGGTGGGTTGACCATGGTAGCTTGACTTACACTTGGTTGGGTGACCCTGCTAGGTGGGGTGACCATGGTAGGTTGACTTCCACTTGCACCAACTTTTTTCCCACTTGGTTTTTTCCCAATACTTTTTTTCCTCCCACTTACAGTAGATTTAGTCACATTTGCAGCATCTTGAGTCACATTTGTAGAAGCTTGGGTCCCAGTTGTTGCAGCTTGAGTCACATTTGCAGCTTGACTCCCACTTGCAGTAGCTTGACTTCCACTTGGTTGGGTGACCCTTGGCAACTTACAACCTCTTTTGTTGTGGCCCTTTTGCTTGCAATTTGAACATGTACTAATTCCCCCCTTCTTTGACAATTTTCCACCTCTGACCAGATCTTCAACTTCTACCACACTCTTCTTTCTCTTTTTAGAAGGCCTTCCAATCTTTGGTTGTGATTTTGGTGGAATCAAGGTAGATGGCCATTCTTTCTTCTCCCAGTAATGTCTTCCACTAATAGGGTTGATCTTATGTGTGTATTGGTTCTTCCAAGTCTCTAGTTTGTATGACTCATGAACCCAATCTTCTGGCAGACCCCCATTCAACCCATTTTCATTCATATTGTTGATGCAGGCCACTACATGTTTACAAGGCAACCCAGATACTTCCCACTTCCTACAAGAGCATATCCTTTGTTCCAAATTTACCACAACCTGATCTTCCCAAGGCCCTCTAACTTGATAAAGATCTGCACCATTCCAATCTACTTGGTATTGAGTTGCATCAACCTTGACTTTGTTGAAATTTTTTGTAACAGATGGACTCAATGGACCATTACACTTCTCAATCACATTTTGAACAAGGACTATCCTCTTCATTAGGTACTGCCTAACATACTCTAGTGCAGTGATGATTGGGGAATTCCTAGCCTCTAACAATTGCCTGTTGAATACCTCACAAATGTTGTTTATCAACAGATCACAATGAGCCCTACCTGTTAATGTGACAATTGTTAATATGTTACTAACAACCTATTTGCATAACTATGCTCAGCTGTATCAAATATAATAACCTGAGAATTGAGATCTGCTCCAATGTTCAGCAGGTATTTTCTTTAACCATTCATATGCTTTAGTGTTGTATGCTTTCAATTCTTCTATTCCTTTGTTGAACTATGCAGCAGTTGTAGCTTTTGCACACTTCCAAACCATTTCCTTGTAAGCTCCACCTCTCCAAGTCAAATTCAAATTCTCACATATGTGTCTCACACAATACCTATGCTCAGCTGATGGAAATAATTTCTTGATTGCAGGTAACAGACCCTGAAATCAGAATAAAATTGATAAGTTTGAAATTTCATTCAATGTGATAAAATAAAACAGATAAGTGGAAATAATTTCTTGTACCTTCTGTCTATCTGTGATAAATGTGAAATTTGATTCAATATTCAGCTCAAGATCATCTCCAAGATTATTGAGGAACCACAACCATGAA